>CM056050.1:66763507-67336932 GCA_029574335.1 Rana kukunoris | reverse complement strand
CCCTCCCCCCACATAGAACACAAACTAGGAGAGAACATTTAACCCTTCCCCGCCCCCTAGTGGTTAACCCTTCTCCTGCCAGTTGCATTTATATACAGTTATCAATGCATATTTATAGCATTGTTCACTGTATAAATGTATATGGTCCCAAAATATGTCAAAAGTGTCCGATGTGTCTGCTATAATGTCCCAGTCCCGAGAAAAAATCGCAGATCGCCGTCATTCCTAGTAAAAAAATAAATAAAAAAAAATCATAATTATGTCCCCTATTTTGTAGGCAATATAACTTTTGCGCAAACCAGTCACTATACGGTTATTGCGATTTTATTTTTTACATTTTTTTTACCAAAAATATGTAGAAGAATACGCATCGGCCTAAACTGAGATAAAAAATGTTTTTTTTTTTTTTTAAATGGGATATTTATTATTGCAAAAAGCAAAAAATATTGTGTCTTTTTTCAAAATTGTCGCTTTTTTTTTGTTTATAGCGCAAAAAATAAAAACCGCACGGGCGATTAAATAGCACCAATAGAAAGCTCTATTTGTGGGGAAAAAAGGACGGCAATTTTGTTTGGAAGCCACGTCGCACGACCGCGCAATTGTCAGTTAAAGCGACGCACTGCCGGAAGCTAACATTTTGTCTGGGCAGGAAGGGGGTGTAGGTGCACAGTAGGCAAGTGGTTAAAAAAGCAAGTTTGAATGACTCATCTGTGCATGATCAGCCACTTTACCATAGGCATAGAAATAGGAACAATATAGACTATATCCACTGTATTTATTCTCAGTATTGGATATAATAAAGAAAATAGCATATTGGAGGTAAACATAGTTACAATAAAATAATATAATAAAATAAATGCAATAAAATAAAATGCAATAAAATAAAATAAATACAATATAAAATTTAATAAAAGATTACAATAAAATGAAAAAAAAAAACACATGCACACAGCATACATACAGTATATGTAGTGCAAAGAGGCATTTACAAAAGTCTCTACATATATGAGATGTCATGGATGTACAGGTTACAGTTTATACAAAACATTTACTGGTATATCTATCTCAGTGGCAAATAGTTTTAATACTTGTGTTGGATTGATTCTTGCTGCAAGTCATATGTAAAAGGTTTGCATGCCTTTAATTTCATTGCAAATCTAAACGTTTGTTTTACAGGTCTAGACATCATCCACACAGAACTGTATTTTCAAGTCCGAATCTTTTTTTTTTATGCTAATTAATTTGGAAATGACACATTTTCTGTTATTCTTATAAAAAAATTGACAAATATTTATTTGGATTTATTTGGCTAAGAATGTGGAAAATTATGAATTTAATTCTATAGTAATTCTGTCTTCGAAAAATATATTTGTTTTAGGAGTCTTTAAAGTACCACTATCACGCTAATGTATATTTTCATGTACCCCAAAAATTAATATAGTTTTAACATTTTTAGTCATCTACATTTAGTTTTTGTGAGATAAATACAAACGGACTATGCTGAGGACAATAAAAGACTGTGACAAGGTCTTGGCCAGGTTTTTTGACTGGTATTCTTAGATGTTGATTTCTAAATGCTTGAAAATGTCTTTGCAACCATACTCATTTACAGGCAAGCACTTCATAGAGACCAAGTAGGTTCATATCCAAGAGGCAGGTGCTAGCATAAGTTGTATAATACAACTCATCATAGGTGTGTGCAAGGGGGTGCCAGGTGTGCCTGGGCACACCCTAGTCCTGGGGTTGGCAAGCCGTCAATGTTCGAGCAGGTGATAGGTAAAACTGCAATACTTCCTTGCCGATCCTCGTAACCTGGACAGGAGTTGGTGGTGGAATTTTGTATAACTGATCCGTTTTTTTCCTCCTGTAGCAGCTGAAAGTAGGCTTCTCCTCCTCTCCCTGTCATTGATATTTAGCTGCCACAGGAGGAAAATGGATATGTCACCCCCACCACCCCCCCTGTCCCTGTTACTCTTCTTCCTGTTGCCCGGGTCCCCTTGTGTGCTCCCTGGCTCCCCCTTCCTCCCATTGTTTCAGGATGGAGAGTGGGGAAGAGCCGGTAAATATGCCAAACGAATGTGTTAGAGCTTTGGGGTGCACACCCTAATGCAATAGGCACACCTATGCAACTCATTGATTTTGCTCATAACCATTCACTTACAAATAAGATGTTCTCATTAGATGTGAGAATAGTGAGACTCTTTCATGGCAATATTTGTATTTGGCATAAAAAAGTAAGGCTAACATTCATCATAGTTGCTTCTTTTCTGTCTCCTTCAATGATTTATTGGGGGGGGGGGGCGCAGGCAGGGTTCTCCATAATTTTTATTTTTCTTGACTGAGAACCCTTGGCAATAGCCATAACATCAACATCTAGTATAAAGTGATTGGAAGTGCCCACCACAAAATAATGCCTTTCACAGATGACATCTTGCTGCATCTTACCTCACCACATACTGTATATCAGGGGTCTCCAAACGTTCTAAACAAAGGGCCAGTTTACGATCCTTCACACTTCAGGAGGGCCAGATCGTGGCCAGCGGCATCAGTAGGAGTAAACATCACCACATTTGGTATTAAGTTAGAGGAATAGTGCCCAATTATTGGTATCATGAGGAGAAATAGTGCCCTATTAGTGTCAGTGGGAGAAATGGTGCTCCATTATTGGTGTTCGATGGTAGATTAGTGCCTTGTATCAGTGGGAGGATTAGTGCCCCAAGGGTCGGATAAAAGCAAGCAAAGGGCCGCAGTTTGGAGACCCCTGCTGTATATCAATGCCTAATTTATTTTCATGTCCTTCTATATTTCATGTAAATCAGTTAAAAACCCTAAATATTTATTTAGACCCCTAGACTCTTTGCACTATTCAAGCCCATTATCAATTTACATTGACCTTTCGACTTCAATGCTTCCACTGTTGCCTAGAGCAGAACCCTCTGGAAACATTGTTGAATAGGAGAATCACAAAACTCACCCAATACAAAAAGGATGCTAGTCACCTTTATATTTTTGGCTACAAGGCTGACAATTGTCTATTTTCTGGTAGTAGCCCGCTGTAAATTTTGGGGAGGTCAAAGAGCAAATTACAGGAACAATGATTAATGAAAAGCTAACAGCAATACTCATCGATACTCATGCAAGGTACAGTGGTCTCTTCAGGGCCGTCTTTAATATGGTTTGGGCCCTGGGAAAACATTTTTTTGGGCCCCCCCTTCAGTCTTATTTTGGGCCTGGCTGGTTCACATGTATGTGTTTTGGCGGCCCTCATTGTGCAGGCACAGCATTGATTTGAAATGGGCCGCCATGCCTTTGTTTCCTGCAGAAAAAAGGTGCATTCAGCATTTTAAAAACATGTTGCCTTGAAATCCATTCTGCTTTTGCACCATGCTACTTACCTGCAGTTCTTGCACACACAAACGCACTGTGTTTTTAAAAGCGTGACCTAAACGTCTAAAAATGCAGCAAGTTTGACAGTGCAGGAACTGCAGATAGGTCACAGCAGACAGCAGAAGGACAGACAGTGCTGTATTTCATTGCTTGAAGGGCATAGGTGTGCTGCGTGTGCTCAGCCTATTACATGAGGCATCAAATGAATGGGCTGCTGTGCCTGCACAAATGTGGGCCGCCAAAACACATAAATCTGAACCAGTCAGGCCCAAAATAAGCCCATCAAGCAGTTAAATACAGACAGTAATGCCATGTGCTCTGAGGCCTCACTCAGCCTGGACTGCAGATCTGGTCTGTGATTTAAAGAGTTCCTCTATTTTACACATGGCATGGCATGGGGTCCCATGGTGCTAAAGCAGAATGGACAGACGGTGCTGTGACCCCATGCCATGCCATGTGTAAAATACAGGAACTTTTAAAACACTGACCAGACCTGCAGTGAATCATCAAATATTATAAAGACTTTGGGCACACTCTACAGAAAACTTCTATTTACAATATAGCAAACAGTGACATACATTGAGGAGCAGGACATGAAGAAGTCAGCCTCGGGAAGAGCAAACTGGGGCCTTTAATAAAAAAAATATATAAACAAAAATAAAAAAATAAACATTATAAAAAAAATAAAAAAGGGTGTTTGCCACATGGGGCCCTGGGGACCTCTGAGCCCTTTAATATAATATAATATATATATATATAATATATATATATAAATAATATTATATATATATATATATATATATATAAATAAAAAGAAAAAAAAAGAAAAAAAAAAGAAATAAAATATAAAAAAAATATAAAAAAAGGGGGGTTGCCATCCAGGGCCCTGGGGACCTCTGGGTCCTTTAATAATAATAATAACATATTATATTATATAATAATTATTATATATATATATATATATATATATATATATATATATATATATATAATATATATATATATATATATATATAAAAAGAAATATATAAAAAAAAGTTTTTTTTTTATAAAAAAGGGGGTTGTCATCCGGGGCCCTGGGGAACTACGGGCCCCTGGGGACCACCAGACCTCTAAAAAAAAATTGTCCCTTTAATAAAAAATAAAAATAAAAATATATAAAACAAATATATATTTTTATTTAAAAATAAATAAAAAATGGGGTTGTCATCTGGGGCCCTGTGGGCCTCCGGGTCCCTGGGGACCCCTAAAAAAAAAATTGGCCTTTTAAAAAAAATATATATATTTAAAAAAATTGGCCCTTTAATAAAAAATAAAATAAAAATATATAAAATAAATATTTTTTTTAATTTAAAAATAAATAAAAAAAGGGGTTGCCATCTTGGGCCCCCAATGTTTATTTTTTTTTTCTAAGGGGGTTGCTTTGGGCCCCCAACAGTGACAGGGCCCTGGGCAGCTGCCCCTGTTTGCCCTATGGTAGAGACGGCCCTGGGTCTCTTGGATAGAATACTGTCTACTAAAAGTGTTTTATCATACTGTATTACATTGTTGAAACCAACATACCTCATCATTGCTACATCACCTTGGCTGAACTCTCTAACCCCCCCCCCCCCCCCCACCCTTATCCATAACTCCTCCCTGCTCACATTTCCGCTGAGTTATTTTATTAGCCTGCACCTTTCACATATTCCTACCAGTCATGAAAGAAGTAATGGAAATTCACAACGTACACTTACCTCTCACAAATCTTCTAAAATAGACTTTATGGATTTATCATTTACCAGTCTTTCCAAGAAGATAAATTGATGGATATATTAAGTAACAGAAGTCCTAAATACTTACCTTACCATCACATGATTAAGTTCCTAGGTCTTCATACATGTATCCAGTATTGGAGGGAGCCCAGAGGAACATTTTCTCTATTAAAAGGCATGGGCTAGCACAAAGATATTCATAATAAAGAGACAACAACACCAAAATAATACAACACATTTTTATTGAAATTCTTGGATTTAAATGGCCACGGTGTTATCCATAGGGGAGTTAACATGAATCAATAAATAAATTAAATAAATAAGCCATCTTGGCTAAACTTATCTTTACTAAAAAATTACATTAAATTAAATTAAATGGTGTCCATCCAGCCAAAGCTGGACGACTACTCCCCAATTCGGACAACATCATGACTTGAAAAAAGGGGGGGGGGCGTCGCTGTTAGTCAGGGATGGTCTGATGATTCGCCTCATCCTGGTCCCTTTATAGCCTCCTCAAGCGCAGGCTGATAGCCGCTCAACTGTTCGATCAGCTGCTCGTTGTGGAACACCAATCCCGCGGCAGTTGCTGCCCAGGGATACCCCAGCAGCTCCTGGAGACCAGCAAATAAGAAGAAAGCAGGAAGAAACTGCTCCTACTCCTTTGAGCCAGCCCATGTTGGCCCAGCTTATTGCTGTGACCTTTTATTTCTATTAAAACTCAATATACCTCTATGACTGCTGACATTAAAATATTAATGTAAGTCTACTTTTTTGCTAAGACTATAAGGTAAAATAATACATTATCCATATGAATCAAACAGGCTCTGTGTTCCTTTTTTTTTTTGTTTTCCAGTATCCACGTTTGTCTGCAACTTTTCAGGCTAGGCAGGAAGAAATGATGTTTCAATACCGTTGTAACAAGTTGCAGCACAAAATGAAGCAGAGTTCAGTGGCACAACAAAGCTTGAAGGTTGCACTAGAAAATCTAAAATTCCATGGACAAGGTCAAGATCTGTCAGCTCTTCAAAAGGTAATACAACCTGAATCTTACAGCAGTAGTTGACCATATTCAATAACCTCTGTAAAGCTGCCAAAATGTTACAAGATTTTCAGGAAACGCTGTTGCTTCTTAGCTGACGTAGGTCGGTTTGACGTGTACAATATTACTTTTATTCACTAAAAAAAAAAAAGGCTCCATTCGCAAAAGCATCCCCATGCAGTATGTAGAGGTTAAAGTCAATTCACAGAAGGAAATAAATAATTAAATTCATGCGGTAAAAAAGTAGTGGTAAAAATATATGTAATGATATATTAGCTCATTTTAAGTAGTTTTTGCCTTTTTGGATCAGTTCTTTTAACAGTTAGGCCTCGTACACACCACCGAGGATCTCGTCG
The DNA here is from genome assembly GCA_029574335.1 of Rana kukunoris. NCBI lineage: Eukaryota > Metazoa > Chordata > Amphibia > Anura > Ranidae > Rana > Rana kukunoris. The sequence continues at coordinate 67,330,396 of CM056050.1, read as the reverse complement.
GGAAAGACACATCGTTTCCTTGACGAGTTCCTTGTTAGGCTTGTCGAAAAAACTTGACAAGCTGTCTTTGCGTACACACTGTCAAGACCAAATCTCCTCGTTCTCAAACTCGGTGACTTCAACACATACAACGGCAGGGGAAGTTTGATTCCACTGGCACAACCCTTGGGGCTGCTTTTGCTAATCTCATGTTACTGCGTGTTAGGTAAAAGTTTGGTAAGAGACATTTTCACTTTTCAGTCTGTTACAGTGTGACAAATGTGCTATTTCCATTATGAACGCTACTTTTACCGAAGGTGCGCGGGTTTCTAAGCATACACACCAATGTGTTCTCGTTGGAAAACCAGCCCGACGAGGAAATTGAGACTCCCATCGAGAAAAAAGAGAACTTGCTCTCTTTTTTCCCCATCGAGTTCCTCAACAGTTTTCTCGATGAAAAACATACACACGACCGTTTTCCTCTGCAAAAAAAGCTCTGCCACCAAGTTTCTTGATGTATTCTGACGAGTTTCTCGGTCGTGTGTACGTGGCCTAACACATAAAAACCTAACTATAGAGATTTGGAAATCGTTGGGGTTGATTTACTTAACCACTTAAGGACCTCCGCACGCACATTTACGGCCACAGAATGGCACGGATGGGCACAAGGGCGTAAATTTACATCCTCGCCCAGTAGCGGGTCGGGGGTACGATCGTGACCCCCTCCGCGGCGTGCGGAGGTCCCCGTGTCTCCGGGAGCGATCCGGGACGAGCGGGCGGATGTCGGTGTTTACCCGCCCCCCCGCGATCGCTCCCAGCCAATCGCTGCGCTCCCCCTTTGTGTCACTTCCTCCTCCTGTGTAAACACAGGAAGGAGGAAGTGATGTAATCTCTCATCGCAGCGGTATTTCCAACCGCTGCGATGAGAGAAATCCTCACAGTAAGTGTGCACCAACATTACACTGACACACACACACATAGGCATACTTAACCCCTTGCGATCTGCCCCCCCACCCCCCCTGTCACAGTGTCACTGAATGCAGTGATCTAATCACTGCATTTAGTGTCAGTGTGACAGGCAGTGTAAAATCAGTTAGTGTTAGGTCCAGGATAGCCCCCCCACCCCCCCTAATAAAGTTTTAACCCCTGATCACCGCCCTAGTTAACCCTTTCACTCCCTATTGCCAGCGTCACTAAGCGATCATTTTTCTGATCGCTGTATTAGTGTCGCTCTTCCCGCTAGGTAGCTATTTTTTTTTTATTGCGATTTTTTTTTTTTACTAAAGACATGTGGCTAAATAAATGTTGGCCTAAATGTTTGACTAAAATTTAGTTAATTTGATTTTTTTTTAAACAAAAGTAAAAAATAGTGGTTTTTTTTCAAAAATGTCGCTCTATTTTTGTATATAGCGCAAAAAATAAAAATCGCAGAGGTGATCAAATACCACCAAAAGAAAGCTGTATTTGTGGGAAGAAAAGGACGCAAATTTTGTTTGGGAGCCACGTCGCACGACCGCCGCAATTGTCTGTTAAAGCGACGCAGTGCCGAATCGCAAAAACACCTTGGGTCATTTACCAGCGTATTGGTCCGGGTCTTAAGTGGTTAAAGTATAACTAAAGGAAAAACTTTTTATTTTTATTTTGGATAAAGTGGTGGTAGATTAGAACACCTGTCAGTGTCGCCCTCTCTATTTGTCCCATTTACCATTATTATTGAAAGTAGAAAAAAAAAAGTTTTGGATTGTCACTAGAAAAGTAATAGGGGAAATCTTCCGATAGGACACAGATGGCCAAAAAAAAAACACGACAGAGGTTATAACCCTCCCTATCCAAAATGTTTTTTATGTCTCAATGTAGAGTATAATATTTCCTATCATCTGTGCCCATTCTTGCCACATAGAGTTAATCCAGATCTGAGAAATCCTCTTTTATGTTCAGTGAAAATGAACAGCCTTCCAGATAAAACCCTGCCTAGATAAAAAGTCTGTTTTCTCTCTTCTTGCTTTGAGTTAGAGGTTATTTACATATCTAGCGTGGACATGTTTATCATATGTTACGTTTTGGTATCATAATATGAGGTGATATAACATCATAACACATCCTAGTAATATAAAATGAACTTTGGATCACCTCTTGTTATGATAAACATGTCCAAGCCAGATATGTATATAACCTGTTACTGAAAGCAATAACAGAGAAACAGACTTTATAATTTGGCAAGTTTTTATCTGGAATTCTGTTCATTTGCACTGAACTTTAAAAGAGGATTACTCAGCGCTGGATTAACTCTGTGTGGCAAGACTGGGCACAGATGATAGGAAATCTTATACTCTACATTGTGACATCAATTTTTTTTTGGGGGGGGGGTTTACATCCACTTTAAGGCAAATAGACTGTGCAAGTTGCTCCAGAGCTTAGTACATAAGGTAAAGCTTTGTTTACAAACATTTCCATGCAATTCTATGATTGGATGATATAAGTCAGCAAAGCCCTCGCTAATTTACTATGCTTTTGAGCAACTTCCATGCAAAGTCTATGTTACTTTAGTAAATCCACCCTATTAGATGTAGTGAAATATATCTATTAGCTCTGGTTATTTTAACCAATTTTTGGAGTATTTTTTTTGTCTATACAAGCATTTCTGCAAACCGCCCAACCACTCCAAACATAATACAATGTACATGCATATCACAATGGTCTAATCCCTTGTTAAGAACATATGTCATATGTAGTGGGTATATTTTACTTATTCATAGTTATTTTTTTTAGATATTTTTTGCTCAAATGTTCACAAGACAGAATGGGATTATGAATAGACAAGTATTCTTACAAAGGTATTGAGCTGTTGGGAGAGGGGTGTCATCAATTTGAAGGTTTGACAGATGGATACCAGAGGGACACTTACAAGAACATCAGAGAATGACAATGGCTATTCTATGACAAGAAAACACAGACCTGTTCAAAGATATAGCAATGAATTTGTCAACTATCACAGCAAAAAGGGCTTTAAAGCAGGGTTTCTCAACCAGGGTTCCATGGAAGTCTAGGATTCCACCAGGGGTTACCAGGGGAAATAGTGTAAAAAAAATACACCAGTGATTTTTTTTAATTATTATTATTGGTGGAAAAAGGGTATTTATATATGTTTTCATTTAATATTTGACATTTAAAAGATATTTTGTATCTACTTAATTGAACTTAGCTGTTTTTATACGCCACATGTATCCTGTGAAAGCAGCTTCCTCTCTTTAGTAGCAATAAAAACTGACAGGGGTTCTAATTCTTTTCCACTATAGCCATGAAATAAATACTGCATGGTTTCATGAGATAAATAATATCACATATTTTGCCGAAATACCACATGCAGTATTTTAGAAGTGTATTTTTTTTGTGAATTGCAAACAAAATTCAAAACGCTACAAGATATTTTACCGCTAATTTTAAAGAAGAGGATACCGATTTATGAAAGGAGCCTATTGTTGCATTTTACATTTCTTGGTAAATACTCCTTTGAAAATGTGTATCGAGCATGAAAAGCAGGTACATTCTGTGGGACAATTATAAAAAAAATTGTTTTTTTAAATGCTGAGGCTTATTTGTATGTTCTATGTTGTGATCAGTCAATTTTACTTGTCATTATCTATGTGTAAAGTGATTGGATACCTAGAATTAAGCTGCCCTTGAAGGTGAACAAATCACAAATAAGTTGGAAAAAATATATAAAAGGTGGCGCTATGCATATACAAGTGAATATACAGCAGGACTCAAAATTTCAAGTCCTGAGCTATTAGCCAGGCCTCAAAGGTTACTCGCCACTAGTTGCCCCACGCAGCCCGCCCCACCCCTAGTCCCGCCCCTAAACATGTCCTCAAAAATAATCTCATGAAATGAGACTTAAATGTTTAATGCAGAATTAAGTTATAAAAATAAATATTAACACCAACAATTGTATCCGTGCCCACCAATGCAGCCTTGTGTCCACCAATGCAGCCATGTGCCCACCATGCTGCCTTGTGCCCAGTACCCACCATGCAGCCTTGTGCCCACCAATGCAGCCTTGTGCTCGCCATGCAGCCTTGTGCCCACCAATACAGCCGTGTGTCCACTAATGCAACTGTGTGTCCACCATGCAGCCTTGTGCCCACCAATGCTGCCTTGTGTCAACCAATGCAGCATTGTGCCCAGTGCCCACCAATGCAGCCTTGTGTCCACCATGCAGCTTTGTGCCTTGTGCCCACCATGCAGCCTTGTGCCCACCAATGCAGCCTTGTGCCCACCATGCAGCCTTGTGCCCACCAATGCAGCTGTGTGTCCACTAATGCAACTGTGTGTCCACCATGCAGCATTGTGCCCACCAATGCAGCTGTGTGTCCACTAATGCAACTGTGTGTCCACCATGCAGCCTTGTGCCCACCAAAGCTGCCTTGTGCCCAGTGCCCACCATGCAGCCTTGTGTTCACCATGCAGCCTTGTGCCCAGTGCCCACCATTCAGCCTTGTGCCCCCATGCAGCCTTATGCAAACCAATGCAGCCTTGTGTCCTTCAATGCAGCCTTGTGCACACAAATGCAGCCGTGTGCCCATCAATGCAGCCTTGTGCCCACCAATGTAGCTGTGTGTCCACCAATACAACCTTTTTTCACCAATGCAGCAGTGTGTCCACCATGCAGCCTTGTGCCCAGTGCCCACCATGCAGCCTTGTTCCCACCAATGCAGCCATGTGTCCACCAATGCAGCCTTGTGCCCACCAATGCAGTTGTGTTCCCACAAATGCAGCTGTGTGCCCATTAATGCAGCCTTGTGCCCACCATGCAGCCTTGTGCCCACCAATGCAGCTGTGTATCCACCAATGCAGCCATGTGTCCACCATGCATCCTTGTGCCCAGTGCCCACCATGCAGCCTTGTGCCCACCAATGCAGCCTTGTGTCCACCAATGCAGCCTTGTGCCCAGTTCCCACCATGCAGCCGTGTGCACACCAATAAAGCCTTGTGTTCACCAATGCATCCTTGTGCCCAGTGCTCACCATGCAGCCTTATGTCCACCATGCAGCCTTGTGCCCAGTGCCCATTATTCAGCTCTGTGCCTACAATGCAGCATTGTGCCCACCAATGCAGCCTCATGTCCACCAATGCAGCCTTGTGCCCACCAAAGCAGACTTGTGTCCATCAATGCAGCCTTGTGTTCACCATGCCACCTTGTGCCCAGTGCCCACCATGCAGCCTTGTGCCCAGTGCCCATTATTCAGCCCTGTGCCCACCATGCAGCATTGTGTCCACCATGCAGCCTTGCAGCCACCAACGCAGCCCTGCAGCCACCAATGCAGCCTCGTGCCCATCAATGCACCCGTGTGCCCACCAATGCAGCCTTGTGTCCACCAATGCAGCCTGCATTTTTATTTAATTTTAACCGTTCTTTCTCTGGGTGTGAGTGGCTTAGTTTTAGATTTCATAGGGAAAAATTATCATTTTGTCAGTTGATGGCAATAGGTATTACACAAACATATCATTTACAGAAAACTTTCTTGCACTTTTTCATGCATAGACTTGCCATTGAAATGTTTTTGCTTTTTGCTTTCTGGTTGATATGTGCTAGTATGAGTGGTATTAAAGCGTTAGTAATACTGTTATACTTACCTCCACTGTGCAGTTCGTTTTGCATGGAGTGGCCCCTATCCACAACTTCTGGGGTCCCTTGGTGGCTGTCTCTGGTCCTCCCCACAATTACTGACCACAGTCATGCGAGAGCTCGCATGGTGGTGGGGTAATTGCGGGCGCACTCCCATAGCCGCTCACTGTATTACTCAGCCCCGCTCTAGCCAATCAGCGGCCAGGCTGAGCGGCAAAAAAGATCTCGGGGCCGTGCAGAACTTTCGACGGGTCAGGTAAGTAAAACGGGTCTCGGGGGGGGGGGGGGGGGGGGGGGGGGGGGGGCGACAACACCAGATGTATTTTCAACTTAATGCATAGATTGCATTAAGGTGAAGAAAAAAATTCATTTACAACTCCTTTAAGTGGCATGACAACCTTGTCATCTCCTAAAAGTTAAAAGCTAAAAAAAAACAGTTGTAACACACTTTTATTTTATCACAAAATGAATAAAAGACACCATTTTATCTGTACAGTGTGGTCTTAAACATAATTCCTGAAAGAATACTAACAATACAAGCTCATGCTGCGTACACACGACCGTTATTCATATCATGGAAGAAAAAACAAAGTTTTTCTCTACGTGATTCTTCTCAAGCCTGCCTTGCATACACACGGTCATGATAAAAAATGTTTGAGCAAAGCGCAGTGACGTACAACGCGTACGACGGCACTATAAAGGGGAAGTTCCATTCGAATGGTGTCACCCTTTGGGCTGATTATGTAAATTTCCCTTCTCATAACTTGCTTCTGAGCATGCACGTTTTTTTCCCGCCGTTAAAGCCTTCACGACGAGAAAAACAACGAGAAAAAAATAGAGCAAGTTATAAAAATTTTAATGCTCATTTTTCTCGTTGAGAAAAATGCTCTGGAGCCTACACACGGCCGTTATTCATGACCAATTAAAAAAAATTGAATTTTTCTCGTCATGAAAAACGGTCGTGTGTACGTGGCATTACACTAGAGACATGTTTCTAAAATACTGGCTAACGTGAGTAATACATTTTTATAATTTCTAATAATGCTTAGAATCTGAGCTGTTGTTATTAGTTACTCAAGGTGTTCTATGATTATGTTATAATGGCTACTCACTGCATTTCTCCTTTTTACTACACTGATCATTCTCTGGTATTTTTGTTCCTTATTTTTGTTACATTTCCCAACTCTGTACATCAATGTGTTACCCCCTGAACAGGTAACCCACAGGAAATGAAATTCTTCTAACACTTCCTAATAAAAACTTTTGAAAAGATGACATGAAACAAAAATCTGCTTTTAATTGCAGCAATGGGTAATGCTATTTGAAGAATCGTTCCAATTCCTGGCCAACGTTCAGGATCAAGCACTCAAAATAACAAGCATCTGGAAGAGGCGTCAGCAGATGTCAGGCAATGGGGCTCCATTTGATGAGAATCTTCTGCCCCTGCAGGACAGGTGAGGAAAGACTAAGTCATGAAGTAGAACAGTGGTTCTCAACCTCAGCCCTCAAGACCTCAGCCCTCAAGACCTCAGCCCTCAAGACCTCAGCCCTCAAGTAGCCCCAACGGGCCATGTTTTCAGGTTTTCCTTTACTTTGCACAGCTGCTTTAAATCAATATCAATGACATGGTATTGATAAGAGCTATTATATCTATTAACCTCCCTGGCGGTATGATTCTTTCAGATTTTAGGTGCTGAAAGCGGTACCATTATTTGCAAGGAAATTTGGCGTTTTATACTGTAGGCTTGTAATTCTTAGGAATAACTTATTTAAATCTGACCAAACAAGAGTCTAATAGGCATCCCGGGTATGACATTTAAAAAAAAATATATAAATTATAATATAATAAATAATTATAAATAATTATAACAAATAATAATATAATTATAGTAAAAATTATTCAAAAATGTAATGAAATCAAAATCACTGAAATTTGCTCAGTTGCAGAATTGTGGCTGTCATTATTATTATTTTTTTATGACGAATTTCCCCACAAATCGCTATCGCTAAATTCTGCAAGTGATTATAATTTATTATCGCTGTTTTTTAGCTGATCTAAAACCATTTTTTTTACATAAAGGGACACTTTTGGTTGCTATGGACAATCTACAGTTTGCAGGGAGAAAGAAATCTTTTTATTATATAAAAGGACATGTAGGGCACTGGGCAGACCACTAGGGGCAAGGGGGGTGTGTATTTTTTACAATCTATAAGATTACATTGTACTGTATGTAATGTGTTTGTTTACTTCTTTGAATATGACGCCGTTTCTCGGCCCCCGTGCGTCGTAACGTCGCAGGGCACGGAGATCGACGGCACACAGGGACACTGTGTGAATCGAGCGAGCACCCGCTCGCTCACACAGCGTGGTGGCATCACTGGATCCAGGAACAAGGTAAGTAAACCCTGTCTCTGCACTCAGCGAGGCAAGCCCGAGTCTGACTCGTGGTTACCGATCGCAGCATGAAAATTTAACCCCGAGTCAGACTCGGGAATACCGCTAGGGGGGTTAAGGGAAGTTCCCAAAACATGGTCCGTGGCTTTGGAGGTACTTGAGTTCTGAGGTTGAGAACCACTAAAGTAGAACTTATAAGTACTAAAAAAACATTGTGCTTTAACCATTTTTTGAAGACTTTCAGGACAAAATTAAAAAAGTTTTTTGTATTTCTTTTTTGTAATAAAACAGGTCCCATCAGTTTGACATTTAGGAGACTCGTACACACAATCGGACCGACTAAAATCACATCGGAATTCTGACAGACTTCCATCGGAGTAAAATAGAACATGTTCTCTATCGAAACTACGATGGAATTCTTCGGAATTTACGATGGAATTACTTCAATGGGGTATACAGACGGTTGGAATTTCCGATGGAAAAATTCAGTCAACGGGGCTTAAAGCCAGCCATACACGGTTCAAATTTCGAAAGAATTTTCTTGCAAAAATCGTATCAAAGAATTTTCGTTCGTATTTTGCACCGTTAGTGGACTGCAGCAACAGACGATTTTCGTGTGGCAAATAAATTTGAGAAATCCGACATGTTGGAAATTTTTCCAAAAAATTGCTGATTTTCTGATCAAGTGCGAGGAATTTAATAGGAAAAAAAATGTGCATGTGCAAGAAAATAAAATCCCCAGAGAGAAACGAATATTTACGGAGAGAAAAGAATATTCCCAGAGAGAAACGAATATTCCCGACAACATGAAAGTTTTGGTCGGCAGAATTTCAAAAATCAATGGTGGCATTATCAAATCACAAAAAAAACGAACTTTCTGATTTTGAAAATAAAATTTGTTCGAAATTTGACCGTGTATGGCCTGCATAAGAGTAATGTGGAGAGGTGGAACAAACGTGTTAAACAGGACTGCTAATCAACTGTTCAGAGAAGAATTTATAAAGTCCATGGTTAAATAAAGTAGCCAGTGAAAATTTTGCTTGTGAGTAATGTAGAGAACAAGAGACCATTATTCTGTGGAGAAAAGTCCATATCAGGCTGAAGCCCTTTGGAAATACACAGTTGCTTTCATTCAGGCTTGGGTCATACAAGACAGGTAGGAGTATGTTTGTTTGAAACGTAGCCAGCATTAGACATGTGCAGACTGAAATATTTTGTTTCGTAATTTCGTTTTCGTCCGGAAAATACATTTATTTTGTTACTCCCGAAAATCGTTTTGATTTATTTCGTTTTCATCGGGAAAGTTTTCGTTCGAAAACGACGATTTTCGATGCTTTGTCAAATTTTCATCATTCAATTCCTACCTATATTCACTGTATTCACTTTCTACCTATTCACTGTATTCAGAACGATGATTTTCGATGCTTTGTCGAATTGAACAACGAAAAAACAACGGATCTGAACGAAAACGAAAATAAAGCATTTTTTATGTCGGATCTTTCGGTTTTAGTTTCTTGCGCTTTTGTTTTCGTTCGTTAAAACGATAACGAAAATACCCGATTTTCGGACGAAAATGCATTCTAACGAAAGCGAATGCACATGTCTAGCCAGCATGTCCGTGTTTTATAAACCTCAAGTTGGACAATATTTTTACTGCTAGAGTAGCAAGGATTTACCACTCTGATGCCCCGTACACACAATCGGATTTTTTCGTCGGATATGCGATGAAGCTGACTTTCATCAGTCTTTACCCTATACACCATCAGTCAGAATTTCGATGTGATTTGGCATTTGGTAATGTTACTGTACTAATTAAAAAAAAACTCTTAGATAGGCATCTTATCGAACACAACATACAGGGATATGTAAAATGGTAGTGACATAATACATACACCTCACCCCCCTACCGGCCCCCGTCCACCCACACAGTTCGAACTGGAGTCTTTATTCAGCCTTACCAACTATGTACCTATGTATCCCTGTAGTTGTGTTTTTTTTCTTCATGAGATGAATTTCATCAACATTTTCTAACCATCCTTTGATGTTTTGGGACAATATTTGTATCCCATTAAGAACAGAAGGTACCAGTGTGTATTCAAAAGTCTTTAGGTGTTTCCTGTGTCTCATGAAGGGGAAACCTTTAAAGGTTTGAGTCGCGTTAATATACCACAAATGCATTCTATAAGTTTTGTATTTCAGAACACAAGAAGGTTATGACTGGACGATGCCACCAAAGATGTGCTAATGAGAAAGTTCACTTTTGACTTTTCACCTCATTCACCAAGAAAAGTGAAATTCACTTTGAAATTGAATATGATTTATACCTCTAGGGTTGATGACTTTTTTAAATGTTTTTTTTTTTTTTTAGGTTGGAATTCATCTTTGGCATATATGAAGAGCTTATTCGCATGATTAGAGAACTCAATGAGGCAGGACAGAGAGCATTGCCAACCGAGTATTTGGAAAAAATATCTGCTGGCTTTACATCACTTATTAAAAGGTAAGAATATATTTTTATATGGCTTATATTGTACCAGCACTGTATGAGTGCTACGATATCCTGGAGAAATACTATCACAAACCCCCCCCCCCCCCCCCCCATGTTGTATTCACAACTAATAAAGCACCACCCATTACCCAGCAGAAAGCATACTTTGTAATACTTTGTATCAAATGTGCTCATATTAGCCTCATATATGGTCTCCTCCAGCTATATAACAGTATCATTCTTTATATAAAATTTAGTTTAGCTGCCTCTATTTCTACCTATTTAGACTGAGCTGAGAATATTCACTTTACTAATTCCTTTAACCACTTCAGCCCCAGGCCATTTGGCAGCCTAAAGACCAGAGGACTTTTTTACAATTTGGCACTGCACGGATTTAAAGTGGTTGTAACCCCACTTTTGCAAGTTACACCTACAGGTAAGCCTAGATTAAGGCTTTCCTGTAGGTGTTAGCAATATCTCCTAAACCTACACGGTTTAGGAGATATTCACTGAATGAAAGGACCGATGTCTACCGTAGACAGCGGCACACAGGCGCACTAACAATAGCCATCCTAAACACGGCATCGCCGCTCCGACCAATCAGAGCGCTGGTGCGCCGATTACAGGAAGAAAATCGCCGGAAACATGGCGGCGGCGGCGGAGGAGAACTTCGGGGGCTTCGTTCTCAGGTAAGTCGATCATAGTGAGCTAGTATGCTGTGCAGGGTATTTTTTTTAAATAACAAGGGTTTACTTCCTCTTTAACTGGTAATTGCACAGTCATGCAATGTTGTACCCAAAACGTCATTTTTTTCCCACAAATTGAGCTTCTTTTAATGGTATTTGATTGCCTCTGCGATTTTTATTTTTTGCGATATAAACGGAAAAAGACAGAATATTTGGAAAATAATTATATTTCCTTCTGTTATAAGAAAAATCGAAAAAAAAGCTAAATTTTAGTCATACATTTAGGCCAAAATTTATTCAGCCACATGTCTTTGGTAAAAAAAAAATGTCAATAAGCGTATATTTATTAGTATGCGCAAAAGTTATATGCCCGGACTCACGAAAGTTTTACCCCTCTAGATACGCCATCGTAAGTACAAATGTGCGCCGTCATATTATTACGCCGATTCGCGAAGCTAGATACGTCGTAAAACAAGGCTTCAGCCGCCCGACGTAACTTGCCTACGCCGGCATATCGTGGGCGCATAGTTACGCTGAACGCATTCGGCATGTTAAATATGCAAATATACGCCGATTCACGAACGTACTTGCGCCCGGCTCATTAATATACGCGGTTTACGTAAGTCGTACGTCCGACGTAAACTTACCCCTTATAAAGCAGGGGTAAGTCATGCAGGGGTAAGTCATGCAAAGGTATGGGCCAGGGAACGACGCCATTGAATTTTATGTCACGCACGCCGTTTACGTAGTACTACGTGAATAGGGCTGTGCATAGGTTACGTCATAGACAGTGTTCGAAGTATCTTAGGCAGCTATTTCGACGTAACTGTGAGCATGCGCACTGCGATACGTCCAAGAGACAACGCGTGCGCAGTTCCTTTTTTGAAGCTGTGGCCATCATTTGCATGGGGTCACGCTTCAGTATAATATATCACGCCCACTTCCAGCCCGCTTCCACCTACTTTGACTTACGTCGGCTTACGTCAACAACTATACGCTACACCGGCGCAACGTTCAACGCATATTCTTTGAGAATACCATGCTTGCATCTCCACGTTGTGCCGCCGTAACGTAAACAAGATACGATACGCCTGCACAAAGATATGGGCCATAGCGTCTACAAACTAGGGTATATTTTCTGGAATTTACACAGCTTTTATTTTATGACTGCCTATCTCATTTCTTGAGGTGCTAAAATGGCAGGGCAGTACAAACCCCTCCCCAAATGACCCCATTTTGGAAAGTAGACACCCCAAGGAAATTGCTGAGAGGCATGTTGAGCCCATTGAATATTTCATTTTTTTTGTCCCAAGTGATTGAATAATGACAAAAAAAATAAAAATAAGTTGTCATTAAATGATATATTGCTCACACATGCCATAGTTATATGTGGAATTGCACCCCAAAATGCATTTTGCTGCTTCTCCTGAGCACGGGGATACCGCATGTGTGGGACTTATTTCGGGAGCCTAGCCGTGTACGGAGCCCCGAAAACCAAGCACCACCTACAGGATTTCTAAGGGCACAAATTTTTGATTTCCTATCACAGTTTTGAAGGCCATAAAGTGCCAAAATAGCACAACCCCCCCCCCCCCCCCCCCAATGACCCCATTTTGTAAAGTAGACACCCCAAGCTTGCTGAGAGGCATGATGAGTATTTTGCAGCTCTCATTTGTTTTTGAAAATGAAGAAAGAAAAGACATTTTTTTTTTCTTTTTTAAATTTTTAAAACTTTGTAACAAAAAGCGAGATCAGCAAAATACTCACCATACCTCTCAGCAAATAGCTTGGGGTGTCTCCCCCTCATCTCGGATCGCTACTGCAACAATGCTGATCACCACAGGCACTGGGGGGGCCTGATTGAGCCCCCCACCCGCTGGGAGGCAGGGACCTATATATACGCCCATTTGCCTGCCCGTGCCATTCTGTTGACGTATATTGTCGTGCGGTGTTTGGCAAGTGGTTAATTTGCAGATGAAATAAGTAAACAGGAATTGTCTATTGAGTGATGATTTTCAACCAGTCAATCGGCTTCATTATGTTTGGGGATCTCTCTACTGTTGTATTGGTTATTCTAAAACTTTTCATTAAAGGAAATTTGGCTCGAGAGAAAAAAGTAAGCTACTACTGCTGAACATACTTTTTATAAGCTGGAATAAAGCATGCAGCAAGTGAAATCCGAGGGAAGCCATGGTTCCTTAGATCTATACCTGTTGTGGGTCTGTGAATTAAGCCGCATACACATGATCGGATATCTGATGGAATCTAATCTGATGGATTTTTTCGTCGGATATGCGATGAAGCTGACTTTCATCAGTCTTTACCCTATACACCATCAGTCATAAAATTTGACCGTGCCAAAACGCGGTAACATAAAACACTACGACGTGCTGAGAAAAATTAGGTTCAATACTTCCGAGCATGCGTCGACTTGATTCCGAGCAAGGCTTGGATTTTTGTCCAATGGACTTCCACACAGGAGATCGTTTTTTTCTATCGGTTTTTTATCCATAGGAAAAATTTAAAACATGTTCTATTCTTTTTCGCTGATGTAAAAAAGACTGATGGGGCCCACACACGATCGGTTTGTCTGATGAAAACAGTGTGTACAGGGCTTAAGAAAGCATTGATACCAAAGGAAAATATTTTCCTGTTGGAGAAGTCAAAAGGGGAGCTCTTGACTTAAGGTGTGTATTATTATTTTTTTTTGGTTTGATTTTTGACAGAATGCCTAAATAAAAAAATGACTTACAGGGTTAATTCACCATTACAAAAAAAAAAAAACTGCCTAGGCAGATAAGGGGGGGTGTTCTAGATAAAATATCCTTGCTATAGTTATAGAAAATTTACATACCTCCTGAAGCCTGGCTGTAATACTGAATGAAACATAGTCATTACAGGGGTTCCCCTGTTTTGATCTTCCCTTACTCCACGCATAATGCAAAACTGGTTTACCATTCTGCAATTCAGGAATTTCTCTACACTGTGCTACGTACACCGCAAGCAGGAAGAGCTAGAAAACGTACTTGTAGAAAACGTACTTGTCTTTATTTGTTTGCTTTTGTTTTATACTCACGTGTTAGACTTATCTCAGGTACTCTGCTATCGACCTTTAGTGGACTCAACTCCTATATGCCTAGTTTTTCATGCATCTAACTTATTTGAATTGTTGTTTTTAATGCGATGTATGTCTTTTTGTGACCTATTGTATGTGAGAAGCTAAACCACAATAAAGACTTTTTTTTTAATGGTCAGAGACTGCAGACATTATACAATAAATGGTCAGACTGTAGCCATGATACAAGAAATGGTCAGAGACTGCAGCCAGAGACTGTGCTTGCAGAGACTTTCAGAGACTGTGAACATGCCAAAGGAGTTGTTGGAGACTGGGGACATGCTTCAGGAGACATAGACTGGAGACTTATTACATAAGATTGCTATAACAAGGCAATAATAAAAAAAAAGATTAGTGTCCACAGGGGCCTTAAGGGCTTTACAAGAAGAGCCAAAGGGCCATAGCTTAGCCTTAGGCACTAGGGTCTAAAATATATTTTAGGCAACTACAATGATTGTGACATAATAACTATTAATGTGACTGCACAAACATTTTTAAACTATAAGACTTCCTTTTGTTTTATTTATCTTTCAGTAACTGTGTGCCATTGGCCTTTGCATTGTGGTATTATGTAAAGCCAAGCGGTATTATACACATGCAGAGTCAGTTATAAAACATGCAAAAGCATGAGATATCCCAGACAGAAGGTATCTAGTGTCAGACTGTGTATCCAGGAACTACCCAATGCTCAAGTCATAGGTAACCCTCCCTGGAATCAATAGTCATGCATCTTGTTTGAAAATACACATTTTACACATTATGTAACCATCACATTTTGATTTCAATACACTAGAGGGCAACCAATACACATTTGCTAAAAACTGTACTTGTGCCACAAATGTAGAAAGGTCCCCTCTATCTGGAGAGACTACCATAAAACACTAACATCAGGTCCAATCCCAATGAGATCTAGGTGAGATTCAGGCCTCGTACACACGACCGAGGAACTCGTCCTTTCAGACACATCGTTTTCCTCATCGAATTCCTTGTTAGGCTTGTCGAGATACTTGACAAGCTGTCTTTGCGTACACACTGTCAAGACAAAATCTTCTCAAACGCGGTGACTTTAACACGTACGACAGCAGGGGAAGTTCGATTCCACTGGCACAACCCTTGGAGCTGCTTTTGCTAATCTCATGTTACTACTTTGTTAGGTAAAAGCTTGGTAAGAGATGATTTGCACTTTTCAGTCTGTTACAGTGTGAAAAATGTCCTATCTCCATTACGAACGCTACTTTTACCGAAGGTGCGCTCCCGTCTCATACTTTATTCTGAGCATGCGCGGGTTTCTGAGCATACACACGAACGTGTTTCTCCTCGAAAACCAGCCCGACGAGGAACACGACGAGGAAATTGACACTCCCGACGGGGAAAAAGAGATCTTGTTCTCTTTTTTTCTCGTCGAGTTTCCCGACAGTTTTCTCGATGAAAAACATACACATGACCGTTTTCCTCGGCAAAAAAGCTCTGTCACCAAGTTTCTTGATAGATTCTGTTGAGAAAAACAGTCGTGTGTACAAGGCCTTAAGTAAAGGAATCTAACTATTAAAACTATTAATCCAGCTGTTTCTGATTTGATTTTGATTTGGAACTAAATTCAAATAATAATCTGTATAAAAAATCTACATAATATCTTTATGTATCATCTTTTATGAAAGTGGAGTTAAAGGCAAAACCTTTCTAAATATAGCAATCTTTTCTTTACAGGGCTAGATAGATTAGGCTTAGAACGTTGGTGGGAGTAGGATCAGAGTTAGTTTTTGCCTTTACTTCCACTTTAAACTATAGTAAGAATTTAGCTACAAAATCATGGAATGATAGAACCATATACATACAGCATATTAGCTGCATAATAAAACATTTTAAAACAAATAATGCTATATATTTTTTTTCATTATTTGTGTAGCTCATTTCTGGTTGACAAGCAGCCGCCTCAAGTTTTGAAGACACAGACCAAGTTTCAAGCTAGTGTCAACTTCATGCTGGGGTCCAAAATTCTTTCTGGTGCTAGCAAATTGCCTGTCATAAGAGCCAATATCGTTACTGAGAAAAAGGCACAAGACTTGTTGGTGGCACCTTCCACTGAGCCATTAAAGTGAGTAAAATTGCAAACACTACAACTAAAACAGAACCCTGTTCTGCATGTATAGATAAGAAATAACTAATCAGCAAAAAGCTTTTTTAAAACTGAATTTATTTTAGATGTCTTGTTTTGAATATAGAATTCTTCATTGGAAGTAACAGCTGGTAATTAGACCTAGTTTATGAAGACATAGATTGATTTACTAAAACTGAAGAGTGCAAAATCTGGTGCAGTTGGGCACGGTAGCAAATCAGCTTCTAATTTCAGTTTGTTCAATTAAGCCTTGACATAAAAACGTGGAAGCTGATTTTGCACTCTACAGTTTTAGTAAATCAACCCATAGTCTTGTTTTAGACGTTTTTGGCTGCTGGTGGTGTTCTATATCTCTTCAGGACTTCAGCAGCTAGTTTCCCATGTCTCTCAAGTTCTCTTTATGAACGACACATAGGGGTTGATTTACTAAAACTGGAGAGTGCAAAATATGGTGGAGCTCTGCATACAAACCAATCACCTTCCATGTTTTTGTCAAAGCTTAATTGAACAAGTTGATTGGCTACCATGCACAGCTGCACCAGGTTTTTAGACTCGCCAGTAAATTAACCCCATAGTGTCACTCTCTCTTTCTGTCAAAGCTAGCCCCTCACCAGCTCCACTGCTGCATTTTCCATAACATGAGAAAGCCAGAAATATCTAAGGAGCTCAGATGCAACATTCCTTAGAGATATAAGATGTCGGTGAGTGAATAAATCTACCAGCATCCGCTCTGTAATTATGTGGTGCTATTCTTTTGTAACCCAATTTTTTTTCATAGCTCAGCAACATATGGGACAATAATATAAAACACTTAGAGCTCCATGTTACACCACAGAATTAATTATTTGTTTTTTATTTTGTTCTTTTTAACTATTGTGTTTTTTTATTTCAGTGATGGTGCTGGAGAAATAGAAAATGGAAGATCTGTTTTTGAGTTCACCCAAGCCACACGGACATGTGGAGCTGTTTTTAAAAATATGGTATGAATTGAACAAATCAGCTTGCCTAACTTATGCCTTTTTTGTGCTTTAAAAATGCAAGAACTGGCCAGTTCATCAAACGGGATAAATTATAGAATTGCTAGTCCTAGTGGTATGAATTCTCTATTCTAGTTAATATAATGTAATATATAGGGTACCTAGCATTGCAGCTTGTTCTACATGTGTACCATTGCATAAGTGAACAACTGAGAAGTGCACATCAAGGCAGTGGAGCTGTGTGCTGTGAGTACCCGAGTGCTGTGAGTGCACGTGTGCTGTGAGTACCCAAGTGCTGTGAGTACCCGAGTGCTGTGAGTGCACGTGTGCTGTGAGTACCCGAGTGCTGTGAGTACCCGAGTGCTGTGAGTGCACGTGTGCTGTGAGTACCCAAGTGCTGTGAGTACCCGAGTGCTGTGAGTGCACGTGTGCTGTGAGTACCC
Source organism: Rana kukunoris (assembly GCA_029574335.1). Lineage (NCBI taxonomy): Eukaryota > Metazoa > Chordata > Amphibia > Anura > Ranidae > Rana > Rana kukunoris. The sequence continues at coordinate 67,312,571 of CM056050.1, read as the reverse complement.
AAGTGCTGTGAGTACCCGAGTGCTGTGAGTGCATGTGTGCTGTGAGTAACTGGGTGCTGTGAGTACCCAGTATCTAATTTATTCATAAATGACCTGGAAGATGGGATAAACAGCTCAATCTCTGTATGTGCGGATGATTCTAAGCTAAGCAGGGCAATCATTTCTCAGCAGGATGTGGAAACCTTGCAAGAAGATGTAAACAAATTAATGGGGTGGGCAACTACATGGCAAATAAGGTTTAATGTAGAAAATTTTTAAATAATGCGTATGGGTGGCAAAAATATGAGTGCGATCTACTGATTAGGGGTAATCTATGATGGAAAATGCCCTGAGGGTCCTAGTAGATGACAGGCTAAGCAATGTCATGCAATGCCAGGCTGCTGCAAGAAAAGCCAGCAGAATATTGTCATGCATTAAAAAGGAGAATAACTCTAGAGATAAAATGATAATTCTCCCACTCTACCAGACATTGATCCGGACACAACTGGAGTATTCCATCCAGTTCTGGGCACCAGTCCTCAGGAGGGATGTTCTGGAACTGGAGAGAGTCCAGAGAAGAGCTACAGAGCTAAAAATAGACTGAAGGACCTTAGTTATGAGGAAAGATTACAAGCATTGAACTTATTCTCTCTGGAGATAAGGCATTTGAGAGGGGACATGATTTCAATGTACAAATACTGTATTGGTGACCCCACACTGGGGATAAAACGTATCCGCAAAAGGGAAATTAAAAAGACACACGGCCATTCACTAAAATTAGAAGAGAAGCGGTTTAACCTTAAACTGCGTAAAGCGTTCTTTGCAATAAGAATGCAGAATTCTCTTCCACAAGCAGTGGTTTCAGCAGGGAGCATAGACAATTTAAAAAAACTATTAGATAGGTACCTAAACCTAAACGACCTTAACATACAGGGATATACAATGTAATACTGACACACACATAGGTTGGACTTGATGGACTTGTGCCTTTTTTAGACATTCATTTTTGTTAGAATGCATTTTCGTCCGAAAATCGGGTATTTTCGTTATCGTTTTAACGTACGAAAACGAAAGCGCAAGAAACGAAAACCGAAAGATCCAACATAAAAATGCTTTATTTTCGTTTTCGTTCAGATCCGATGATTTTCGATGCTTTGTCGAATTTTCGTCGTTCAATTCGACAAAGCATCGAAAATCGTTGTTCTGAATACAGTGAATAGGTAGAAATTAAACTACGAAAATTTGACGATTTTCGATGCTTTGTCGAATTTTCGTCGTTCAATTCCTACCTATTCACTGTATTCAGAACAACGATTTTCGATGCTTTGTCGAATTGAACGACGAAAATTCGACAAAGCATCGAAAATCATTGAATTTTCGTCGTTCAATTTCTACCTATTCACTGTATTCAGAACAACGATTTTTGATGCTTTGTCGAATTGAACAACGAAAATTCGACAAAGCATCGAAAATCGTCGTTTTTGGACGAAAACTTTCTTGACGAAAACGACATAAATCAAAACGGTTTTCGGGAGTAACTAAACAAAATATTCCAGTCTGCACATGTCTAGTCCTTTTTTCAACCTCACCAACTATGGAACTATTTAAGAAGTATCTAATACACACAGGTGTACAACTCATTGGTTTGTTAAACAGCTTTATTGGTTATATTGGTATACAGTCAATATGCTTTTGGGTATCAGGCTTTGGGGAATGCACTGTTGCTTAACAAAAGTTTTTTGTTCTATGGAGACTGATGTTTGGTTGAAGGGGGTTTCACAATATGCTTCGTCTAGCTCTAGTTGCAACTGCTTTTGTAAGTGAAACTGAGCAAGGTATAATTCCCCTCCAAACGCATTGGCTGTACTATACCCAATCTTTTAACCAAAAAAGACATTTACCCAACCGCTGAGTTGTATGACTGTCCATACTAGGGGCTCCTCAACATATACTTACAGATTCTAATTATTCAATGAACTAGCACCCTTATTCGTTTCATTTTGTCAAGAGTTGAGCAACCTAGATACATAGCACAGCACCAATACTTCACCAACATTGTACCCACAATAAGGTTTTCCACCAAGCAACTCAACGATGTTCAGAACTTTTCCAGCGATACCAAAACAATCGCATTGGAGAGGTGTGGTCAGGGAGGAAGCACATGTGCATAGGAACAGTGGTGTCCAAAGCAGAATTTTGCGGGTGCAGTGACACAGTTAGTGGAGGAAAGGTTTGTTTGGGTTGCTGTCAGTGAAGTATGTTATGATCAGTGGAGTAGTAAACATGCATCATTGATTACTTACTTGCTAGTCTTGTGGCGCTGGGTTTTCTGAAAGAGAAGCCACACTGGCACAAAACTATGCAGCTAGAGTCAAGTGCCTAATTTTTCTGCTATGTAACTCCTGTTTTTCTTGCTGACAGTTGCTAAAGAAGATAAAGCGTTGTGAGAGGAAGGGATCTGAATCAGTCACAGAGGAAAAATGCGCAATACTCTTCACAGCTGACATTAACTTCAGTGGCTCCATTCACGTCATTCAGGTAATTTAATTGCTTTCTCTTGGAGGATTGGTGATGCTTTTAATAACAAAAAAAAAAAAAAAACACTGCAAACAGCATTGATCATGGTAAATGTTACAGTAACTAATGTTATGATTGTGTGCAAATCTGACTATAAAAATGTGGGTTGTTATTATGGGGTAGTTTGTTTTATTTTACCTTACGTTTTAAGAAACATAAAAAATTTGTTGTAGTCACAAGGAGCCAAAACTCAGTTCTCAGAGCTGGTAAGAAAACATAATTGTAAGTGATAACAACATTAAATTCTATTTACCAGACCATTTTCAGGGTTCAGTATAACAATAAAAACAAAACCGCTAATATCTCAGTTTTACTTCCTATAGTTGACTGTATTCTAAATCAATAGTATGTCTATAGTACAATTATCTGCTCTTAATTAAAAAAAAAAACTCTGAATGTTGCTTAAAGCGGGGTTCCAACCACAATTACCATTTTTTAAATGTATGTCCTTTCATCATGCGTTTTTATAATATAAATCCGGTCATTTACTTTTTACAATCTGCCGCCACTCCGCATAGTTATTCAAAAAAGATAGTTTATAAAACTATGTCCACACAGTTGTCATTTTGCTTGTGGTCATTGTGGAGCCAACAAGCACTTACTTCCTGGAAGTCTTGGATGGGGAGTGATAATTGGGTAGCACACTGCATCCTAGGAAGTGATGACACACATTTCCCAGGAGCATTAGAGGGAGATGATGTCAGAATCCTAGGTGATTCCTTAGGCAGATTTAGTGGGACCGCATAGCAACAGGCATTTCCAGATGAGTAAAAAAAAAAAAAATGTTTTTTTTTCTTTTTTAGGTCTAATGAGCACAATAATGAAAAAAAAGATTGGGATGCAAACTCCACTTTAATTTAGTGTTAAACCCAAAAACAAAAATGTATTAAATTAAATATTGCCAATCCGTATAATCCAACCAGTAAGTCTGTTTATTTTCAGCTTACCTTACCAGCCAAAGCTGTCCAGACAAAGTGGAAATTAAAGGAAACTATTAAGTTTGCTGTAGCTGCTTGTGGGTGGAGGCTATTTCCCCTGAAAGTGAGGGTACTTTTCTCATGGTTGTGCTCATCAATGCCCAGGACCGGGGGGAGGCGGTGCGTTCATGTGAAAGTCATTATGGCAGTACCCCAGTTTAGGGATAAGCCCTATATTGTGCAGTAGTTCATTACACAGAGTTCCATTGGGAAGTGTTCTGTCCCGTGTTCCTGCGCACCCTTGTTTGATGGATGTTGCATTTAAGAGGGACACTGCTGAGCCTGTGCCCTCTCTACCAGTCCAGCATACCTCTGTCACCCCACATCCAGTGACGGAATGTGGTCCCACGGACAGGGGTGTATTTACGTTTTGTGCTGCCCTAGGCCTGACTAAACTCGTGCACCCCCTAATTTAAATATGACCCACCCCTTCCTGTCACGGTCACACCCTGTGTTGTTTAAGACCCGCCCTGAAATTTTCCCGCAATGGATTCCCTTAATTTACTTAGATTTCCTCTTACTTCCTGGTTGCCCATAGAGCAGGAAGTGAAGGGAAATCTTCGCAATGGGACAGGGATGGTAAAAGTGTTGCCTATAGTTCTACTTTAAGTAGATGGTGCAGCAGAAACATATAGCACAGTGAGGAAGGTTTGTGGTCCAGGATGACAAAACAGTCAAAATTGGAAGCGCCCCCCACAGTTGTGGAATGCCGGCCGCCCGCATACTAGAAGCAGCGCGGCCACTTTATGGGGCGCTAGAATAATTTTCCTAACAGTGTAGCGCAAGCCAGTGGGGACTCTTTTTGTGCTGCCCCCCTGCAAAGTGCTGCCCTAGGCCTGGGCCTTGTTGGCCTAGGCCAGGATACAGCTCTGCCCACGGAGCATTAGAGCAGACTACACGCATGCTCTCACCTAACTTCTTTTCTCTCCTGTACTATGCGGCCAAGTGTATGGAGTCTCCGTACTACTGGCTTGGTCCCAGTTCCTTTTTTTGGGGGAAGTGACTGCTAGGGAGGGAGCCACATCACCGTCCTTTTCACTACCAGAGGACATGTCACCTACACCAGATATCACGCTTTTGACCGGTTGCTATTCATTTCGCACCAGTTCATGGTTATCAGTGGCATCTTCTGTCCTGCTCTGATTCTTCTGCCGAGTTAACGTTTTGTAGTGGCCTTGCTTGATACCCCACGTGTGCTTTACTTCTTTTGATACACCATGTTCTACCATGCACCTCCTGAATAACTTCAGACCAGGCTTATAACTTTTCACCAAACTTTACTGAGAACTCTCTCTCGTAGCAATATCCATAAAAATGACATGCAATCTATCACTCACTAACTTAACTAAGTTTGCCCAGGTATACCTTAATAAGTCCATAATAAGTGTCCTCCAAAAGCTTGGCAGTTGCTCCTTGGCACAGCAGATCCTTCTCAGTATCCAATGTGCGGCCTCCCCCCTTGTTTTTATAAGCACAGAGAAGTAAGGCAGGGCACAAAAAGCCTGGAAAAGGAGTCCAAACCAAGTTAACCCCCTCCCACAATATAGGCAAGCTGTCTACATGCTTTAAATGTGTTAGTTGGAGTTCAGCTTTAATTTCATCTAAAACTGCTAGTCTAGCTCTACCCTCACCCCAGACTGACAATGTCGCTTGCCAAAGGTGTCTGCTTTACTACTTCACTCATAATGCAGACACCCTAAGACAGGAAGAGTGTTATTGGCTGACCAGGTGAAATAAGGGGGGGGGGGGGGGAAGAAAAACCGAATGCAACCACCACATCTAAAAATTGGTAAACTGCAATGTATTATTTTAGTTTTTTAATTTAATACCACTTTAATGGCAATGAATTAGTAACATACAACTTCCTGTGTGTCTGAGTAACAGATCCTTTGACCAGCAGTAAGAGATGGTATGTTGTAGCATTGAGATCATAGGTTCAAATTCTCCCATGGCAATTTCTGCATTTTTCTATACTTATATAAATCTCTCTCTCTCTCTCTCTCTCTCTCTCTCTCTCTCTCTCTATATATATATATATATATATATATACTCTCTCTCTCTCTCTCTCTCTATATATATATATATATATATATATATATATATATATATATGTATATAGATAGATAGATAGATAGATAGATAGACACAGGGCCGATCCTAGGGTCACAGGCGCCTGGGTGCAGAAATATTTCTGGCGCCCCCACAAAGGGGGCGTGGTCATCTTACCAACTCCTCCCCTTTACAAATGTTTCTATGGCAATGACTCAAACACAGAGATGCTCCTCTAAGAAGTATTTGTTGCCCAGGGATCCTCCCATGATCTTTTATCAATAAAGAAAATACTGGAAGAGTGTACACTAATGAGACCTGGAGGGGAACCTCTCTGATACTGTTAGAAAGTGTCCCAAAACAAAGTACAGGAGATGGTCAGAGACTGTAGACATGATACAAGAGATGGTCAGAGACTGCAATCATAGTACAGGAGAGGATCAGAGAGTGTAGACATATTACAGGAGACAGTCAGTGACTGGAGATATAATACAGGAGACGGTCAGAGACTGCAGTTCCTATTGGCATAAGTAGATAATGGCCGATCGGCTCTCACCTGACCCAGCGATACAGCAACAACGGTTCCTCTGATCAGGAGTCAGCTCACTCTAAATTGCCCATGGATACTCCGCTGGGTAGAGCCCAGATCTGTATTCTGGCAATGACTCCATTCCTTTCTCCGCCAGGGATGGCACTAGGCTGTGTGGCTTTCCCTCTGGTGGCGCACGGCAGCGGGGTTCTCTCTCTGATGGTGTTCTCTCAGCACTGTCCTCTCCCTCTGGAGTCCTGGGTGCACTTCCCTGAAAGCTTTCCTGGGGTCCTGGCTCTCTCTCTCTCCCATTCCTCCACCTATAGTTGCCCCTCAGTACAGACCCCCTCCACCAAGTATAGACCCCCTCCGTCAGTGCAGACTCCTAACTAAGTATAAACCCCCTCCCTCAGTACAGACCCCCCAGGACAAACCACCCCCCATTAGTACAGACCCCCAGGACAAACTATCCCCCTCTATTAGTACAGACCCCCTCTAGGACAAACCACCCCCTCCATTAGTACAGACCCCCAGGACAAAACACCCCCCCATTAGTACAGACCCACTTCCAGTATTAAAGACCGCCCCAGAACCCCCCCCATTAGTACAGATCCCCAGGACAAACCAATCCCCCTCCATTAGTACAAACCCCCCATTAGTACAGACTCCCCAAGGACAAACCCCCCTATTAGTACAGACTCCCCCAGGACAAACCCCCCCATTAGTATCGACTCCCCCAGGACAACCCTCCCTCCATTAGTACAGACCTCCCTCAGGACAAACCCCACTAGTAGTGCAGACCCCCCCCCCGGACAACCCCCCCTCCATTAGTACAGACCCCCAGGACAAACTCTTCATTAGAACATACCCCAGAACAAACCCCCCCATTAGTGCAGACCCCCCCAGAACAAACCCCCATTATTACAGACCCCCAGGACAAACACCCCTATTAGTACCGACCCCCCAGGATAACCCCCCCATTAGTGCATACCCCCAGGACAAGCCCCCCCATTAGTACAGATGCCCCTCAGGACAAATCACCCCATTAGTGCAGACCCCCCAGGACAAACCCCCCCATTAGTACAGACTCCCCCCATTAGTACAGACCCCCCCAGGACAAACCACCCCATTAGTGCAGACCCACCCAAGACAAACCCCTCCATTAGTACAGACGACGAGGACAAACTATTCCCCTCAATTAGTACAGACCCCCTCCATTAGTACAGACCCTTCTCTATTAGTACAGACCCCCCTAGGACAAACCACCCCCTCCATTAGTACAGACCCCCAGGACAAACGCCCCTATTATTACCGACCCCCCAGGATAACCCCCCCATTAGTGCATACCCCCAGGACAAGCCCCCCCATTAGTACAGACCCCCCCAGGACAAACCACCCCATTAGTGCAGACCCCCCCCCAGAACAAACCCCCCATTAGTACAAACCCCCCTTAGTACCGAACCCCCAGGATAAACCCCCCCATTAGTGCATATCCCCAGGACAAGCCCCCCCATTAGTACAGACTCCCCCCATTAGTACAGATCCCCCTCAGGACAAATCACCCCATTAGTGCAGACCCCCCAGGACAAACCCCCCCATTAGTACAGACTCCCCCCCATTAGTACAGACCCCCCAGGACAAACCACCCCATTAGTGCAGACCCACCCAGGACAAACCACCCCATTAGTGCAGACCTACCCAGGACAAACCCCCCCATTAGTACAGACCCCCAGCACAAACTATCCCCCATTAGTACAGACCCCCCAGGACAACCCCCCCCTCATTAGTGCAGACCCACCCAGGACAAACCCCCCCCCCATTAGTACAGACTCCCCCCAGGACAACCCCCCCTCATTAGTGCAGACCCCAGGGACAAACCCCCCCCCCCCCATTAGTACAGACTCCTCCCAGGAAAAAAACTCCCCCTACATTACTACAGACCCCTCCCCCCAGGACAAACCCCCGTCAATTACAGTAAATAAAAACACACGGTCCATCATGCCTGACATTCTGCTCCTCTCTGTGTCAAAAAAAGGACTCCTGTCCGCGGCGATCTGTGATCCACCCGGGCGGCAGCTGCAGAGGAGGGGACAGTGTGCAGCCTCGCCGCCCGGGTGGATCACAGATCGCCGCGGACAGGAGTCCTTTTTTGACACAGAGAGGAGCAGAATGTCAGGCATGATGGACCGCCCCATCAGCGATGTCACTGAGCAGCTGCCAGCTAGCGTCTCTCCGAGTCCACACAGAGACAGCCAGCCGCTCCGTTCTCCGGACTCTTCAGACCCCTCTCTAACAGGAGGAGGAAGGGGGGGGGCACTGACAGCCTTATAGGACACACGCGGCGGCGGCGGGGAGAGCCGCCGCCGCCGCGCTACATGAACAAGGAGAGGGATTTGAGGGAAGCACTCTGGCACTTCAGCGCCCCCAGCTCTGTGGCGCCTGGGTGCACTGCACCCTGTGCACCCTGGGTAGGATCGGCCCTGGATAGACACATACATACATACTGTACACACCATTCCTACAGACTAAATAATAAACTCTGATTTGGCTTATTTTCACCAATGAAATGTAGCAGAATACAGTTTGGCCTAAATTCATGAAGAAAGATTATTTGCAAAAAAAAACTAAAATACCCAGTGGTGATTAAATACAAAAAGAAAGCTCTATTTGTGTGGAAAAAAAAACATTAGGCTACAGTGTTGCATGACTGCGCAATTGCCATTCAAAGTGTGACAGCGTTGCAAAATGTGCCTGGGCAGGAAGGGGGTAAAAGTGCCTGGTATTGAAGTGGTTAAACAGAGCTTGTCTAAAGCATTATGTCACAATGGTAAAGCCCAGTGCTAACAATGTTTGGTTTGGATAGAGAGAGGAGGTTAGAACTTCTGCTCAAATTGTCCCCATAGAGATGATTTTTCCTGTTATGTCATCTGGATAGGAAGTGATATGTAGTATACCTGTTGGGAACACAAGTTTTAAAATTGAGTTTAGGCCACAGACCACCATTCGCTATCCTCTGGCTATCCTCTGTCTTCTGGCCTTTTCGTGTGTTCCCGAAGATCTCCAGCACTCCCCCCCACCTCTGGCTGCATGCGGTATTGCATGCTATTGAAGTCAATGCGGAACTAATTATTTTAGTTTCCATTGACTTCAATGGGGAAACTCACTATGCTCATATTTCGAGGTTCCACTGTAATAGAATTTTGGCTGAAATTAGACTGAACTTTGGACACACATACAATTTCCAGTCAACGCAGTTATGGATTCATTTACAGAAAATGACTAATCATTGTATTTGTATGAATTTGACTATTAAAGTGGAGTTCCACCCATTTTATTATGTTTGTCTGTGCTGCATGCCCTAATATCATAGTGTTCAGAATGGACAATTTTTATTTATTTTGTTGCTTGTAAATACCTTTATTTTATAGTCCTTCATTACTTCCTCCTCCTTATTAGCCTAGGCCAGGGGTAGGGAACCTCGGCTCTTCAGCTGTTTTGCAACTACAAGTCCCATGAGACATTGCAAGACCCTGACAATCACAGGCATGACTCCTAGAGGCAGAGGCATAATGGGATTTATAGTTTCACCACAGCTGGAGAGCCAAGGTTGTCTACCCCTGGCCTAGGCTATAAAATCACAAGGCTATTTGCAAGGGTTTCTGGGATAGGCATCATGCTTCTGGGATAGGCATCATGTTTCCCAGTAGTCCTTGCAAACCTGACTGAAACCTATTACATTGCTTGTGCAGCACTGAGCATGTGCGAGATATGCTACACTGAAATCCAGGAAGTCATACAGTCTGGCTTCATGATGCCCACACTTAAGATGGCCACGCTCTATTTCTAGATTATAATCTAAATGCTGTAACAACCTAACAAAACAGACCTTAGTTTGCAGATTAACTTTACTAGAATACATTAAGCTTGTGTATTACAGGGGTATTCATATTTAGAAAGTGAAATTGTGGGTGGATCTCCCCTTTAAGGCTCAAATGATGGTAATTTAATGAGTCTGAGTGTCACGGTCACCTTGTTTCTCTAAACGTAATGAGACACATTTCCAAACCCATGTCTGAGTCTACATTTAAAACTGGTCCTCCTTTATTACTGCAAAGTTGGTAGAACCTGGGACATAAATGTCCGCTAAAAGCTCATGTACCACAGAAATGCATAGACATTCTGTGCTGTGTTCCTAACATACTGCTCTCTTGGCTGTGTTGCTGATCATCTGGCCTCAAATCCCAACTCCAGGCAAGATTTTGAGCAAAAATAGACCCTCCGTTTGTGGTAAAAAAAAAAAGAGCAACTCCGATCCTCTTCTTCTGGGGTCCCCCGCCAGCGCTCCAGCCCTCTCCTCTTCATCAGGTGCCCCCAGGGAGACCTGTGCATGCTCACTCTTAAGCCCCGCTGCTGCATCCATTGACACAGACAGCAAGAATCGACCCCGCTCCCATGCCACCAGATTTGATTGACAGCAGTGGGAGCTGCTATCAGTCTGTCCAATGAGGAGAGAGACAGTGGTGGGAGCCACTGCACCTGTGCACATTACTGGATCGGATGGGCTCAGATAAGGAAAGGGGGGATCTGGGGGGGAGCTGCAGCACAGAAGGTTGTTTACCTTAATGCATAGAATGCATTAAGGTGAAAAACCTTAAAGTGGTTGTAAAGCCTAAACATTTTTTACCTTAATGCATTCCTTGCATTAAGGTAAAAAATATTTGGTTTCAGCATCCCCCTCCTTTTACTTACCTGAGCCCTCATTGGATCCAGCGCCGTGAATCCCTGCTGCTCTTATCTTTCCTCAATTCTGGTTCTCGGTGGCTTTGCTGTGCCCTTGGCTTCCAGTGCTGTCAATTCATACCAGTGACAAGGGAGCGGGGGGGGTCCGCTGTCTGTATCAATCGACTTAGCAGCGTGGCTCGGGTGCGAGCACGCACAAGTGCCCCCATAGAATGCAGGAGGTTCACCAGCGCTTTGTGCAATTCAGTTAGTTATTGTATAGAGATGTTTGTTATTAAAAAAAAAAAAAAAACCTTCACAATTACTTTAAGACTTTAGAACCACTTTAACCACTTAATACCCGGACCATTATGCAGGTTTTTGCAATTCGGCACTGCATCGCTTTAACTGACAATTGCGCGGTCGTGTGATGGGGCTTCCAAACAAAATTGGCGTCCTTTTTTTTCCACAAATAGAGCTTTTTTTTGGTGGTATTTGATCACCTCTGTGGTTTTTATTTTTTGCGCTATAAACAAAAATATAAAAAAATTTTTTTATTTTTTCTTCAGTTTAGGCCGATACGTATTCTTCTACCTATTTTTGGTAAAAAAAATTGCAATAAGCGTTTATCGATTGGTTTGCGCAAAATTTATAGCATTTACAAAATAGGGGATAGTTTTATGGCATTTTTATTATTATTATTTTTTTTTACTACTAATGGCAGTGATCAGTGATTTTTTTTTTATGACTGCGACATTATGCCGGAGACATCGGACAATTTTGACACATTTTTGGGACCATTGTAATTTTCACAACAAAAAGTGCTATAAAAATGCATTGTTTACTGTGAAAATGACAATTGCGGTTTAGGAGTTAACCACTAGGGGGCGTTGTAGGGTTTAAGTGTGACCTCATATCTGTTTCTAACTGTAGGGGGGGGGGCGGGTGGATGTGTGACATCATTGATCATCTGTCCCTATATCAGGGAACAGACGATCAATGACACTGCCACAACGAAGAACAGGGAAGGTGTGTTTACACACACCTCTCCCCATTCTTCAGCTCCGGTGACCAATCGCGGGACACCGCGGGCACGATCACAGAGCTTCAGACTGGGTTGCAAGCGCGCTGCCGGCGGCGCGCTCGCGACCCCACAGCTGGGCTTAAAGAGACACATACAGGTATGTGATTGTGCCCAGCCGTGCCATTCTGCCGACGTATATCGGCATGAAGGGGTCCTTAAGTGGTTAAGGAAAAGCTTAGTTCAGAACCCCATTTAGTCACACCATATATGCTAGCCAGGATGGAGAAGTCCCTTCTAATAAAGAAAAGTGATCTGGCAAATAGGTCAAACCCAACAGAAATATTCCTGATGCTTCCGTGTGAAAGGAGTAAAAGCCCTGGCTATTTTTTTTACTTTTATTCCTACGGCACTATTAAAAATAGAAAAATATTTCTGTAATGATCGACTTCTCTCTGGTAAAAGTTGAATGACAAAGAGATCGAGGACATTCTGTACAGGATAGAGACAAAAGTAGATACCATGTGTTATTAACCTGAGAAGCAAAATGTTATTGGTCACCATTGTGCTGTTGGAGTTTTTTTTTAATGAAAGTGCATTAAGGTAAAAACCTTTTAATAATGAAACCCCCTCCCCCCACACTTAATACTCAACTGAGCCCGTTTTCGATCCAGCGATATGCACGTCTGCAGCAGCTCTTCTGCCCTCTCCCCGCTTTCACAGGCTTGGCTTAGAGCATTGGGAGTCATTGGCTCCAGCTGCCATCAGTCAAAAGCTGTGAGCACAGCCTGGGGGCAGGGCCTAGTCCCACTGTCATTGTGTCATTGTTAATTAAGCTTTTTATATAGATTTAACAATTTAAAAGAGACAGCGCACCGAACCAGAAATAGTGAAATTTCTTTGGGTGTTGATGTATTTAAACACATTTTAGAGTGTTGCTTTCTCTGAGGCGGCGTACACACGGCAGAGAACCTCGATGGGCCAAACACATCGTTCCGCCCGTCGAGGTTCTCGGCCGGCCGGCAGAATCGGCGACCATCCCGTCGGGAAAGGCGACCTGCTGTTAATCCCGACAGGCCGCCGAGAAAATAGAGAACCTGCTCTCTATTTTCTCTTGGCGGCTTTCCCAAGGGGATGTTTGCCGAGAGTGTACACGCGGCCGAGGTTCTCGGCAGAATGAGGATCCTGCTGGTTTCTGCCAAGAACCTCGGCCATGTGTACGCCGCCTCAGTCATTTAATAGTCACCAAGTGCAGAAGACAAAGACAGTCAGGCATACAGAACGGGCATGCACAAGTGCCCCATAGCAGGCAAAGGGGAGGAGTTAGGAGCGACGACAGGGGACCTGAGAAGAGGAGGATAAGGGCTGCTCTGTGAAAAACCATTACACAGAGCAGATAAGTATAATGTTTATTATTTTTATGAAAAAAAATTAAAGCTTTACAGTCACTTTAACCACCTCAATACTGAATACTTTCACCCCCTTCCTGCCCAAGCTATTTTTCAGATCTCAGCGTCACAATTTGAATGACAATTGGGCAGTCATGCAACACTTTACCCAAATGAAGTTTAATAATTTTTCCCCCACAAATAGAGCTTTCTATTGGTGGTATGTTATCACCTCTGCGGTTTTTATTTTTTTTGATGAGCGACAATTTAAAAAAAAATGCAATATTTTTTACTTTTTGCTATAATAAATATCCCCAAAAAACGTTTTTTCCTCAGTTTTGGCCGATCTGAGGTAAATAATACATAATGAGCTAGTATGCTATGCTATACTAGCTCATTATGCCTTTGTTTTGCAGGGTTTCCTCTTTTTTCATCTTTTCCTAGTTAGGGGGAATGTTTCATTATAGGATTTAATCCTGTTCTTGGGGTGAAGATAGAGACCCCTGATGTCTCCATCGAGAGGACCTTGTCACTACTGTCATATAAAGGGCTTGTCAGTACATACATATGTACATGGTTAGGATACATGTTAACCACTTCTGCCCCGGACCATTTGGCTGCCAAATGACTGGGCCACCTTTTGCGACTCTGCACTGCGTCACTTCAACTGACAATCATCAGGTCGTGCGACGTGGCTCCCAAAAAAACAAGCAATACACGTTTATTGATTGGTTTGCGCAAAAGTTATAGCATCTACAAAATATGGTTAGATAGTTTTAAGGCATTTTTATTAATCTTTTTTTTTTTACTAGTGATCAGCGATTTTGATCGTGGCTGCAACATTATGGCGGACATATCGGACACTTTTGATGGTATTTTGGGCCATTTACATTTCTACAACAATCAGTGCTATAAAAATGCACGGATTTCTGTATAAATGTGACTGGCAGTGAAGGGGTTAACCACTAGAGGGTGGGGAAGGGGTTAAGTGTGTCTTAGGGAGTGATTCTAACTGTTAGGGGGCGTTGCTATGAGTGACACATCACTGATCGCTGCTCCCGATGAGAGGGAACAGACGATCAGTGACAGTGTCACTAGGCAGGACGGGGAGGTGCTTGCTTACACTTTCCTCTCCCCGTTCTGCAGCTCTGTGAAATTTAAAGTGATGTATATACACGTCAATTTGCTCAGCCGTGCCATTCTGCCGACGTATATGTGCGTGAGCCGGTCTTTAACAGGTTAATACATAAACACCTATTACACATCCCTACACACACCAGAAGTGGAGGAAGTAGCCATAGAGCCCCTTCCGGCCTTGCAAATGTGGCCAGTGCATCTAAGTGGTAATGAGCCCAGGTCATGAAAGGATTAAATAAAAGAGGAAGCAATTCAAAATGTAAATATATCAAAGTTTTTATTGTGTGTTTATGAAAGTTAAATTATGGACCTATACAGTTTTTTCATTTTCCAACTATAAATACTCTGATTAAGCCAAGAGTCCTTTGGTAAAAATCAATTGGCCAGAAGTGAAGATCTAGTGATCCTCTCGCCCATTCGCTGACACACTTTTGACCAAGAGATTACAAGCCTGCCCACCACGGCAAGGTAGACTCTTCTAGGGCAGGACCTACACTAAACTACACTAAGCTACCCTACTGGATGCTAGTCATCCTTTTTCTTTTTTATGTTGGATGTATGTTTGTAGTAGGCCTCATCCTATAATCTGTGTGTGCGATCTACTCTCTCCTAATTTGGTTGTCTGTCTGTGTGCATCTCTCTAAAGCATGGAGCGGTCAGTTTATATACATCTGGACGCCCTCTGTTAGTGTAGGTCAGTGCATGCCAGTCATTGTATGTTGTCCAGTGTCTGTCAGTAAATAAATGTTAGTCCTGTTTGGGCACTGGGCAAGTAGCCAAACCCATTTGCAATTCGGAGTTCATCTCAGTGCTCCTGATTTGAGGATGAAGGAATCGCATGCTCTGTCCATCTGTGCATACATCTTCAGCCTAAAGATCTCCTTCTTCCTTTCAGGTGGAAATAGTTTTAAAATCTCCGGGTTGTTATTTGGTTTAATGCCTTCACATGAAGCAGGCTTCCCCTATTCCTGCCCCATCATTAAGCTTCCTGGCCGCCATTTTTCCTCCCCTTTCCCCTTTACTCTATTCTACTTTCTCTTACCATTTTCCCCCCTCTCCCCCCCAACTTTCCTTCCTTTGGTGGCCCTTTTTCCTCCCCCATTCCCCCTTCATCATTTCTTCTTTCTCTTACCATCTCCCCCCCCCTATATTTTCTTCCCCTATTCCTGCCCCATCCTTAAGCTTCATGGCCGCCATTTTTTCCTCCCCCTTTCCCCTTTCATCCTTTCTTCTTTCTCTTACCATCTTCCCCTCCCCCCACTTTCTTTCCCTATTCCTGCCCCATCCTTAAGGCTGCATTCACACCTGAAATACGATGGAGGGGCGAATTAACATTGTCGGCTATGAAGATGGTTCACATCTCCACACCGAACGCCGAAACGCCGTAGGCCCGGCGTTCGGGCATAGCCGACAATGTAAAATCACCCCTTCAGCAAAAAACAAGGCTAAAAACTACGCAATTTGTCGCGGCAAATTGCGGGACAAAACACCACAATTTGTCGCGGCAAATCGCGGTACAGTGTGAATGCAGCCTAAGCTTCCTGGCCGCCATTTTTTCCCCCTTTTCCCCTTCATCATTTCTTCTTTCTCTTACCATCTTCTCCCTACTTTCTTTCCCTATTCCTGCCCCATCCTTAAGCTTCCTGGCCGCCATTTTTCCTCCCCTTTCCCCCTTCATCCTTTCTTGATCCTTAACCTCCCTGGCGGTATGATCCTTTCAGATTTTAGGTGCTGAAAGCGGTACCATTATTTGCAAGGGAATTTGGCGTGTTATACTTTAGGCTTGTAATTCTTAGGAATAACTCACTTAAATCTATCCAAACAAGAGTCTAATAGGCATCCCGGGTATGATTTTTTTTTTTTTTTTTATTAAAAATTATAATATAATAAATAATTATAAAAAATTATAACAAATAATAATATAATTATAGTAAAAATTATTCAATAATGTAATCAAATCAAAATCACTGAAATTTGCTCAGTTGCAGAATTTCTTGCTGTCATTTTTTTTTTTTTTTTATGACGAATTTCCCCACAAATCGCTATCGCTAAATTCTGCAAGTGATTCTGATTTATTATCGCTGTTTTTTAGCTGCTCCAAATTTTTTTTGCCATAAAGGGACACTTTTGGTTGCTATGGGCAATCTACAGTTTGCAGGGAGAAAGAACAGTTTTTATTATATA
This sequence comes from Rana kukunoris, assembly GCA_029574335.1. NCBI lineage: Eukaryota > Metazoa > Chordata > Amphibia > Anura > Ranidae > Rana > Rana kukunoris. The sequence continues at coordinate 67,296,011 of CM056050.1, read as the reverse complement.
AAGGACATGTAGTGCACAGGGCAGACCACTAGGGACATGGGGGGTGTGTATTTTTTACATACAGTACTGTAATCTATAAGATTACAGTGTACTGTATGTATAGTGTTTGTTTACATTTTTTAATTTGGCGCCGTTCTCCGTCCCCGTGCGTCGTAACGTCGCAGGGAACGGAGATCGGCGGCGCGCGGGAACGCTGTGTGAATCGAGCGAGCACCCGCTCACTCACACAGCGGGGATGCATCGCTGGATCCACGGAGAAGGTAAGTAAACAGTCTCTGTGGATGCTGCGAGGCGAGCCCGAGTCTGACTCGGGGTTACCGATCGTAGCACAGAAATCTAACCCCGAGTCGGACTCAGGAACACCGCCAGGGAGGTTAAGGCTGCATTCACACCTAGGCGTATTTACGCCGTACGCCCGACGCCGTAGCAGCCTGAAATACGATGGAGGGGCGAATTAACATTGTCGGCTATGGAGATGGTTCACATCTCCACACCGAACGCCGAAACGCCGTACGCCTGAAGCTCAAAACAAGTCCCGGACCCTTTTTTTCAGGCGGCTTCGGCGTTCGGGCATAGCCGACAATGTAAAATCACTCCTTAAGCAAAAAACAAGGCTGAAAACGACTCAATTTGTCGCGGCAAATTGCGGGACAAAGCACCGAAAAAAAATTTGCAGCAAATCGCGGTACAATACGCCACGTAACAGTGTGAATGCAGCCTAAGCTTCCTGGCCGCCATTTTTTTCTCCCCCTTTCCCCCTTCATCATTTCTTCTTTCTTTTACCATCTTCCCCTTCCCCCCTACTTTCTTCCCCTATTCCTGCACCATCCTTAAGCTTCCTGGCCGCCATTTTTTCCTCCCCCTTTCCCCCTTCATCCTTTCTTGATCCTTAAGGCTGCATTCACACCTAGGCGTATTTACACCGTACGCCCGACGCCGTAGCAACCTGAAATTTGATGGAGGGGCGAATTAACATTGTCGGCTATGGAGATGGTTCACATCTCCACACCGAACGCCGAAACGCCGTACGCCTGAAGCTCAAAACAAGCCCCGGACCCTTTTTTTCAGGCGGCTTCGGCGTTCGGGCATAGCCGACAATGTAAAATCACTCCTTAAGCAAAAAACAAGGCTGAAAACGACTCAATTTGTCGCGGCAAATTGCGGGACAAAGCACCGAAAAAAAATTTGCAGCAAATCGCGGTACAATACGCCACGTAACAGTGTGAATGCAGCCTAAGCTTCCTGGCCGCCATTTTTTTCTCCCCCTTTCCCCCTTCATCATTTCTTCTTTCTTTTACCATCTTCCCCTTCCCCCCTACTTTCTTCCCCTATTCCTGCACCATCCTTAAGCTTCCTGGCCGCCATTTTTTCCTCCCCCTTTCCCCCTTCATCCTTTCTTGATCCTTAAGGCTGCATTCACACCTAGGCGTATTTACACCGTACGCCCGACGCCGTAGCAACCTGAAATTTGATGGAGGGGCGAATTAACATTGTCGGCTATGGAGATGGTTCACATCTCCACACCGAACGCCGAAACGCCGTACGCCTGAAGCTCAAAACAAGCCCCGGACCCTTTTTTTCAGGCGGCTTCGGCGTTCGGGCATAGCCGACAATGTAAAATCACCCCTTAAGCAAAAAACGAGGCTGAAAACAACGCAATTTGTCGCGGCAAATTGCGGGACAAAGCGCCGCAATTTGTCGTGGCAAATCACACTACAATACGCCGCGTAACAGTGTGAATGCAGCCTAAGCTTCCTCCCCCTTTCCCCCTTCATCATTTCTTCTTTCTCTTACCATCTTCCCCTTCCCCCCTACTTTCTTCCCCTATTCCTGCCCCATTCTTAAGCTTCCTGGCCGCCATTTTTTTTCCCCATTTCCATCTTCATCCTTTCTTCTTTCTCTTACCATCTTCCCCTCCCCCCTACTTTCTTCCCCTATTCCTGCCCCATCCTTAAGCTTCCTGGCCGCCATTTTTTTCTCCCCCTTTCCCCCTTCATCATTTCTTCTTTCTCTTACCATCTTCCCCTTCCCCCCTACTTTCTTCCCCTATTCCTGCCCCATCCTTAAGCTTCCTGGCCACCATTTTTCCTCCCCGTTTCCCCCTTTATCCTTTCTACTTTCTCTTACCATCCCCCCCTATTTTCTTTCCCCTATTCCTGCCCCATCCTTAAGCTTCCTGGCAGCCCTTTTTCCTCCTTCTTTCCCCCTTCATCCTTTCTTCTTCTGTAGCGCCCCCTTACTGTCAGTAATGGACGCTTTTGTAAATTTAGTGGGGGTTGAGAGAGTTATCCTGCTCTCATCCATGTTAATTGTTAAAATTTGCATTTCGGGCTGGGCTGCCTGTGGTCTCATTTTCTGTTCTGAGGATAAGTTACCATCCTTGGGCAGCGGATGGCGCCAGAGGGGTTCCAGAACAGAGCCGCCTTTACTCAGCAGCCAATTAGAGGAGTGTTTCCCTCGCTGGGTATGCTGGGAGGGGGTATATCTGATGCAAGCGACTTTTTGTCCGGGTCTTCGACCCACAGCGGGTCGCAGGTGCGGCACCCACATTCAGGGTGTGCGTACACCACGAGGACGACACTATGGCCTACCTGGCCGGGGCCTACACTATGCGGAGCTACAAACTCTGGGCCACATGGCTCGGAGCCACTGATGCTGTCGGGGACCCCAGTGACTTGCTGGATTCCCACTTCTACTGAGAAGCACCCACAATTAGGGTGTGCGCACACCACGAGGCCGACACTATGGCCTACCTGGCCGGGGCCCACACTATGCGGAGCTACGAACTCTGGGCCACATGGCTCAGAGCCACTGATGCTGTCGGGGACCCCAGTGACTTGCTGGATTCCCACTTCTACTGACAAGCTGGGTGCTGTTCGATGGGGGATCGGTCTGAGGAGAACCCGGAGGCAGGTGATCCAACAGGGCTTGAACAAACCATCGGGGATTTGGTTGCCAGAAACTGACAGATCATATTCAGACTGTCAGCTGGTGACCTTTACTAAAAGACATACTGGGAGGATTTGCTCTACAGTTCTACTCTACAAGTATTGGGCCTGTGGCAGAGGTTTCCATCTTAAAACCTAATCCAATTAGAGCCAAGTCGGTGGCAGAGACTTGTTCCTTCCCAGAAGCTCTAAGTGACGCTCTGGCTGCCAGGCTCGTGAGAGGGGTCTGTCCAGGGGCACTTCACCCACTCTGACTAGAGTGGCGACGTGATAGATACAATTGTTGAAGGCAGGACTGCTTTCCTTATCCAAAGCATGATGCTGCAAAGTTCATCTTTCTTTCATCCACCTGTCCTGTCTACTTCAAGTTGACGTTGGTCATGTTTGACCAGGAATAAAGCATTGGAAAACTTCAACCATCAGCTTGGACATTTAGTCACTGCTCTGCTCACCACCTTCACCCCTAGACACCACACAGAGGTAACTTAAATATGCCGCTAATCTAATCAGCGGCTCCTGAATGAATGAATGATTGAATGAAAACTTATATAGCGCGGCACATGCAAACTAAATCGCCTCTGGGCGCTTGTTGTTCCTGTCTCCTTTGGTATCAAAAGAGATGAGTCTTGATCTTTCTCCTGAATGCTAAGTGGTTCTCCTCCAACCGAATGCTGGTTGGTAAAGCATTCCATAGTCTGGGACCTTGGACCGCAAATCTTTTATCTCCTTTGGACTTGTAGTTGGCTTTCGGTATCTGGAGTAGATTTTGATTGGCGGATCGCAAAACGCAATTGGGATTATGAGCTTTTATTTTTTCGCATAAATAATGGAGAGCTTTAACCCCCCTGCCGGTATCCCCGAGCGCAACTCGGGGTGGATTTTTTATGTAAAAATCGATATCCCCGAGTTGCGCTCGGGGTGAATATGCAGAGCCTGCAGCGCGCGCTGGCTTACCTTGTATCCAGGCAGGGTACTGTATTTACCTTGTCCCTGGATCCAGCGATGCATCCATGCTGTGTGAGCGAGTGGCGTCCTCCATTCGACTCACACAGTGCCCGCGCGCCGCCGATCTCCGTTCCCTGCAATGTAACGGCGCACGGGGGCGGAGACCGGTGGCAAATTCAAAAAAGTAAACAAACACATTACATACAGAATACTGTAATCTTATAGATTACAGTACTGTATGTAAAAAATACACCCCCCCCTGTCCCTAGTGGTCTGCCCAGTGTCCTACATGTACTTTTACATAATAAAAACATTTTTTTTGTGCCTGCAAACTGTAGATTGTCCATAGCAACCAAAAGTGTCCCTTTATGTCAAAAGTGATTTTAGAGCAGCTAGAAAACAGCGATAATAAATGATAATCACTTGCAGAATTGAGCGATAGCGATTTGTGGGGAAATTCGTCATAAAAAATAAAAGTAATGACAGCGACAATTCTGCAACTGAGCAAATTTCAGTGATTTTGATTTGATTACATTAGTGAATAATTTTTATTATAATTACATTATTATTTGTTATAATTATTTATAGTTATTTATTATATTATAATTTTATGATTTTGTGTTTCAAACTTTATCATACCCGGGATGTCTACTAGACTCTGGTTTGGACAAATTTAAGTGAGTTATTCCTAAAAATTGCAGGCCTACAGTATAAAACGCAGAATTTCCATGCAAAATAATTGTACCGCTTTTGGTACGTAATTCCAGACAGAATCATACCGCCAGGGAGGTTAAAAGTGATTCTGTCTTTTACTGGTAACCAGTGAAGGGATCTCAGTGAAGGTGAGATTGATTCCCAAGGTTTTTTCCCAGTCACAAGTCTGGCGGACGTATTTTGAATGACTTGTAGACGAGCGATTTGGTACTTGGGGAGTCCGAGGTAAAGGGCATTTGCATAGTCCAATCTTGAGTTTACAATTGCTCCCACCACGACCGCTAATAAAAGGAATAAGTCTGCGTAGTAGGCGCAGCAGATGGTGAGATCCGCTGACTACTGACCCTATTTGTGCGTCCATTGTCAAGTAGGAGTCGAAGATGACCCCGAGACTTTTGACTTTGGCGCTAGGGGTGATGATTTTGCCCAGAATGGGCGGGGGGGTCCAAGTTGTTGCAGGTTGATTCATACGCTTGGTGTGAAACAGGAGAAGTTCTGTTTTTGCTCCGTTGAGTTTAAGATAACTCTTTGTCATCAAGTCCTCTATCAAAGAGAGGCATGTCTCTAGATTGAGGTGGTGATCCTTTTTATTGCAAATGCAGAAATACAGTTGCATGTCGTCTGCATATGAGTGATAGAGCAGTTTTTGGCTGCTGATGGTTTCAAAAAGAGGACGAAGGTAGATGTTGAATAACACCGGCGACAGAGGGGATCCTTGAGGGACTCCACACGATAATGTGCATTTTTCAGAAGTGAAAGGTCCTAACTTCACTATTTGCGATCGGTTTTCCAAAAAAGAGGAGAACCAAGATAAATCGCCTTCTGCGACTTTGGCTACTTCGGCTAGCCGAGTCAATAAAAGCTTGTGGTCTACTGTGTCAAAGGCTGCGCTTAGGTCCAACAGAATCAGAAGACAAGATTCTCCTTCGTCTGCGGCCTCGAGAGCGTCGTCCCATATCTTTAGCAATGCTGTTTCCGTCCCGTGTCCGGGCCAGAATCCTGATTGAAATGGATCAAGTAGGTTGTGGGTATCTAGATGCTGTTGCAGCTGTTGTACCATTACTTTCTCCATTACCTTGGAGAGAACGTTTAGGCCTGTTATGGGAATGCTGTGGAGTGGGTCTTTGGGGTCCAGGGTGGGTTTCTTCAAGATGGGTCGAATTATGCCCTCCTTCAACTGGGAGGGCACTATGCCCTCCCTGAAAGATTGGTTAATAAGCTGCGTGATAGGAGGTGCCAGGATATCGGCGCATTCCTTTAGCAGTTTGGTGGGGATGATATCATTCGGAGCAGTGCTGTTACGCAAAGTACCGATGATATTTTTAGTGACATGGATAGGGATGGGTTCCAGCGTGAACTTACCTGATTGTGGTGAATTACTGCAGATGTTGTGTAAATAATTATGGGGGGGGGCTACGGGGGAATTGTTTTGCTGAATGCCTTGCCGGATTCCCTTGATGTTATTAATGAAGTAATCCGATAATTCATTGCAAAATTCTTGGGTGTCCGAATTGGGGGCTTCAAGACATCCTGGATTCATGGTCTGAGTGACCAGCTTGAAGAGTTCACTGGGGCAGTTGAGGGCGCTGTTGAGAAAAATATTTTGTCTTGGCTTTGAAGATTTCTTTGTGGTATTTTCTTGTTATTGCTTTGTAGATGGAGAGGTTCTCATCTGAAGAGCTTCTTTTCCAGGCGGCTTCCGCCCTTCTGCGCTCCTGCTTTAGTAACGCCAGCTGGTTGTTGAACCAGTTGGAGTTATTTTTACGGATGTGGGTTTTACGTTTCGGCGCTATTCAGTCAGCTGACTGTAATAGGGCTGTGTTTATGGCATCCAGTGTTTCTTCAGTCGTTTGATGCAGCTGAATTGTTTTTATTTTTTTCCTTAACGTGGCTTTGAAGAGTTCTGAGTGGAGCTTCTTCTGACATCTAGTCCAGTGTGTTGTCACTGGATTTGATGTTTTTGTTAAGGGGGGGAATTCGGAAATAAAGAATTTAATTGCATGGTGATCTGTCCATGGCAACGGTTCATTTTCCAAGATTTTTTTTTCCAGATCTTGTCTGAAAATAAGATTGAGCGTGTGACCTGAAACATGTGTGGGCCCACATACTAGTTGCTGAAGCCATAATCCTTCCAGGTGGTAAATGCAGGTGTGGGCAAAGGGGTCTTGCGGGAAGTTGGCCCAGAGGTTGAAGTCCCCGAGCAGCAAAAGGTGTTTGCTGTTAAGGGTATAGGTCGAGATAAAGTCCGTCAATGATGGGAGAAGCTGCGATTTTGGGCCAGGTGGCCTATAGCAGAGTAGAATCCGGACGGTCTCCTGGGAGTTTTCTTGCAGTTGCAGCGTAAGGGTTTCCATGAATGGAAGAGGGTTTTAAAGGACTGGTTTTGTGATAGCAAGATGTGTCTTATGGATCACCGCCAGTCCTCCTCCTCTTTGCCCTATTCTGTTTTCCGTTATAATACGATAGTTTTCTGGCACCAATTCTCCTAGAATGGTGTTACAGTCGGCTGTGAGCCAGCTCTCTGTAATAAAGAGGCAGTCTAGATTGTATTGTAGGATGAAATCATGTATTTCTAGTCAGTGTTTTACTGCCGATCTTGTGTTGATCAAAGCACATGATATGTGCTTAGGCTGGGGTAAACGGCTGAGATTTTTGATAGTCGATCGTCGATCGATTCTCAAAAGTCGCTCGGTTCGAAGGGCTTTTTTGGTGATGGCTGGTAGTATTGCGGTAAATCGCCTCAGATCCCAATCCCAAATGGTCTCTGCCCAGTATTGCAGATTAACCATGGTCACCAAACACCGGGGGGGGGGGGGATTTTCAAGGATTAACTGAATCCTCTATCCTGGCTTGGTCCAGAGGAAGGCAAAAAAAAACTGACCGTGCAATGCCAATATGCTGCGGCAGGGAAAAAAATTCCTTCCTGACCCCTTGAGAGGCGATCGGGCGAACCCTGGATCAAGTTGTAATGGGGCTCCCAGATTAAGTGGATTGGTGCTGCCGTGGGGGCCTGGATTGATGGACAGGGGGTAGAAGGTGCTTTCCTGGGGGGGTTTGTGGGCCGTTTGGGAAGTTTGGTGACAGTTTCCGGGGGTGAGGAGCGGTGCGCCGCTAGGCCGCGGGTGAAGCCGCAGCCTTTCCTAGATCGCGGCTGGCGCGATTGCTCACAGGCCGGCGCGGAGGTGGGTGGGAAAGCACCCGAAAAGGCGGAAATTACGCCGGATAGGTGGCGGAGGGGCAGCTTGAGTGGGGGGGTGATAGTGTGGGGGTATAGGAGGGGAGGTATGGAGAGGGGGAGAGCCGAAGCTTTGGGTAAGCTGCAGCGGCTTGTCCTGAAAAGGACGGCCGCCTACAGACCCAGTGGATGGCTTACCTGCTGGTTCCCCTGGAGAAGGGATGAAGGAGGGAGCCAGGGGGGTCAGGTGAAGCCGTGGAAAGCTGGGGGAAGCCAAGTGGTGAGTCTCTGGAGGGATAGAGAGAGCCTGCCTAACAGCCTGCCTGATCCCTGTCTGTCTGTCTGGTCCCTGACGAGAGCAGACTCGTGCGGAAGCTTGGAGTGTCCTACTCTCCCACTGACACTAACTGCTTTACAGTTCCCACTTTGGAAATCGCATTTGGGCGCACACTTCCTCTACTGCACTCTTCAAATAAGGATTGGCCTTGTTGGGCTCCTCTTGAAGCTGAGATGACCCTGATGTTTCCTGAAGAATGGGGTAGCGCTACACTTCTCTTACCAACTCCCCCCCCTTCTTCCACCCTCCCTCTATTTTCTTTCCCCTATTCCTGTCCCTTTCCTAAGCTTACTGGCGGCCCCTTTTTCCTCTCTTCTCCCTTCATCCCTCATCTTTTTCCTATCACCCTCCTCTTTTCCCCTCTTTTTCCCCCTTCATCCTTTCTTCTCTCTCCACAATCCCCCCCCCCCCGTTCGGTATAGTTCTACCTAAGTCCCCTTCCTCCATCTTCTCCTCCTTCTTCTTTTTTTACTCCTCTATCCCCTATATGTACGCCTCCATCCTCTTTCTGTGCTCCTCCTCCCCCTTCTTTATGCTCTCTTCTGTACTCTTTGTCTGCTTCTCCATCTCCTTTCTGCACTCCTCCTCTATCTCCTTTATGCACTTCTCCATCCTCTTTATGCACTCCTCCATCTTGTTTCTGTACTCTTCCTCCCTCTCCTTAATGTTTTCTGCTGTCCTGTTTGTGTACTCTTCCATCTCTTTTCTGTGCATCTCCTCCTTCTCCTTTCTGTATTTCTCCATCTTATTTATGTACTCCTCCATCCTTTCCTTTCTGTACTCCTCCACCCACGCTGTGTGCTTCTCCATCCATTTTATGGGACCTTCCTCCCCTTTCTTCCTGCACTCCACTATCCTCTTTGAGAACTCTTCCATCTCCTCTCTGCGCTCCTCGTCCCTTTTCTTTCGGCCCTCCTCTATCATCTTGGAGAACTCTTCCATGTTTTTTCTGTGCTCCTCCTCCCTCCTTATCTTGTACGCCTCCTTCTTGTTTGTGTACTCCTCCATCCACTTTCTGTGCACTTCCTCCTTATTCTTTCTGCACTCCTCCATCCTATTTGACAACTCCATCATCTTCTTTCTGAGATCCTTCTCCTTATTCTGTCTGTACTCCTCCATCTCCTTTCTGTGTTCCTCCTCCCTCCTCCTTCTGTCCTCATCCTCCCTCTGCTTTCTCTCCTCCTCCTCCTTCCTTCTGCTGTGCTCTTCTTCCATCCTTTTCTCCTCCACCTCTCCTTTTTTCAACTCCTCCCCATCTGTCATCTGCTCCTCCTTCCTTTTCCTGCTGTCCTTTTCCTCCTCTATCCCTTTCTCCTCCACCACCCTCTCCAGCAACTGCTCCACCTCTACCATGTGATCCTCCTCCCTCTTTCTGCTTCCCTCTTCCTCTAACTGCTTTCTGTGATCCTCCTCCTCCTTCCTAATGCACTGTTCCAACCACTGATCCAGCATACTTTTTTTCTCCCCTTTCATCTTATTCTTTCTGTCCTCCTCCTCCCCCTTTCCTTTCTGCTCATATTCTCCCTCTTCTTTATGTCCTCCCCCACCTTGCTCTCCTCGAGCTGCTCCAGCTTCTTCATTCTGTCCTCTATCTTCATCTTTACCCCCCCAATCGCTCTTTTTCTTTCTGATCTCCTTCTTTATTCCCTTTCTGCACCACTTCCTCTTCTTCTTTCCGCCCCCCTGCTTGCTGTCCCCTTCCCTCTTCCTGCTCTCCTCCTCCATCCCCTATATGTACGCCTCCATCCTCTTTCTGTGCTCCTCCTCCCCCTTCTTTATGCTCTCTTCTGTACTCTTTGTCTACTTCTCCATCTCCTTTCTGCACTCCTCCTCTATCTCCTTTATGCACTTCTCCATCTTTATGCACTCCTCCATCTCATTTCTGTACTCTTCCTCCCTCTCCTTAATGCTTTCTGCTGTCCTGTTTGTGTACTCTTCCATCTCTTTTCTGTGCATCTCCTCCTTCTCCTTTCTGTATTTCTCCATCTTATTTATGTACTCCTCCATCCTTTTCTATTCTGTACTCCTCCACCCACGCTGTGTGCTTCTCTATCCATTTTATGGGACCTTCCCCCCTTTCTTCCTGCACTCCTCTATCCTCTTTGAGAACTCTTCCATCTCCTCTCTGCGCTCCTCGTCCCTTTTCTTTCGGCCCTCCTCTATCATCTTGGAGAACTCTTCCATGTTTTTTCTGTGCTCCTCCTCCCTCCTTATCTTGTATGCCTCCTTCTTGTTTGTGTACTCCTCCATCCACTTTCTGTGCACTTCCTCCTTATTCTTTCTGCACTCCTCCATCCTATTTGACAACTCCATCATCTTCTTTTTGAGATCCTTCTCCTTATTCTGTCTGTACTCCTCCATCTCCTTTCTGTGTTCCTCCTCCCTCCTCCTTCTGTCCTCATCCTCCCTCTGCTTTCTCTCCTCCTCCTTCCTTCTGCTGTCCTCTTCTTCCATCCTTTTCTCCTCCACCTCTCCTTTTTTCAACTCCTCCCCATCTGTCATCTGCTCCTCCTTCCTTTTCCTGCTGTCCTTTTCCTCCTCTATCCCTTTCTCCTCCACCACCCTCTCCAGCAACTGCTCCGCCTCTACCATTTGATCCTCCTCCCTCTTTCTGCTTCCCTCTTCCTCTAACTGCTTTCTGTGATCCTCCTCCTCCTTCCTAATGCACTGTTCCAACCACTGATCCAGCATACTTTTTCTTTCCCCTTTCATCTTATTCTTTCTGTCCTCCTCTTCCTCCCTTTCCTTTCTGCTCATATTCTCCCTCTTCTTTATGTCCTCCCCCACATTGCTCTCCTCGAGCTGCTCCAGATTCTTCATTCTGTCCTCTATCTTCATCTTTACCCCCCCATCGCTCTTTTTCTTTCTGATCTCCTTCTTTATTTCCTTTTGGCACCACTTCCTCTTCTTCTTCTTTCCGCCCCCCTGCTTGCTGTCCTCTTCCCTCTTCCTGCTCTCCTCCTCCATCCTTTTCTCCTCCACCTCCCTCTTCAGCAACGCCTTTGCCTCTACCATTTTCTCCTCCTCCCTCTTTCTTCTTCCCTCTTCCTCTAACTGCTTTCTGTAATCCTCCTCCTCCTTTCTAATACACTGTTCCAACCACTGATCCAGCATACTTTTTCTCTTCCCTTTCATCTTATTCTTTCTGTCCTCCTCTTCTTCCCTTTCCTTTCTGCTCATATTCTCCCTCTTCTTTATGTCCTCGCCCACCTTGCTCTCCTCGAGCTGCTCCAGCTTCTACATTCTGTCCGCTATCTTCATCTTTACCCCCCCATCGCTCTTTTTCTTTCTGATCTCCTTCTTTATTTCCTTTCTGCACCATTTCCTCTTCTTCTTCTTTCCGCCCCCCCGCTTGCTGTCCTCTTCCCTCTTCCTGCTCTCCTCCTCCATCCTTTTCTCCTCCACCTCCCTCTTCAGCAACTCCTCTGCCTCTACCGTTTGATCCTCCTCCCTCTTTCTTCTTCCCTCTTCCTCTAACTGCTTTCTGTAATCCTCCTCCTCCTTCCTAATGCACTGTTCCAACCACTGATCCAGCATACTTTTTCTCTCCCCTTTCATCTTATTCTTTCTGTCCTCCTCTTCTTCCCTTTCCTTTCTGCTCATATTCTCCCTCTTCTTTATGTCCTCGCCCACCTTGCTCTCCTCGAGCTGCTCCAGCTTCTTCATTCTGTCCGCTATCCTCATCTTTACCCCCCCATCGCTCTTTTTCTTTCTGATCTCCTTCTTTATTTCCTTTCTGCACCATTTCCTCTTCTTCTTCTTTCCACCCCCCTGCTTGCTGTCCTCTTCCCTCTTCCTGCTCTCCTCCTCCATCCTTTTCTCCTCCACCTCCCTCTTCAGCAACTCCTCTGCCTCTACCATTTTCTCCTCCTCCCTCTTTCTTCTTCCCTCTTCCTCTAACTGCTTTCTGTAGTCCTCCTCCTCCTTCCTAATGCACTGTTCCAACCACTGATCCAGCCTACTTTTTCTCTCCCCTTTCATCTTATTCTTCCTGCCCTGCTCTTCTTCCCTTTCCTTTCTGCTCATATTCTCCCTCTTCTTTATGTCCTCGCCCACCTTGCTCTCCTCGAGCTGCTCCAGCTTCTTCATTCTGTCCGCTATCTTCATCTTTACCCCCCCATCGCTCTTTTTCTTTCTGATCTCCTTCTTTATTTCCTTTCTGCACCATTTCCTCTTCTTCTTTCCGCCCTCCTGCTTGCTGTCCTCTTCCCTCTTCCTGCTCTCCTCCATCCTTTTCTCCTCCACCTCTCTCTTAATCAACTCCTCTTTCTCTTTGATCTGCTCCTCCTCCTTCCTGCTGTCCTCCTCCTTCTTCCTCTTGCTGTCCTCTTCTTCCATCCGTTTTTCCTCCACATCCCCTTTTTTCAACTCCTCCCCATCTATCATCTGCTCCTCCTTCCTCGTCCTGCTGTCCTTCTCCTCCCTCTCTCTGCTCTTCCCCTCCCCTTCTTTCAGCAATAAATTTGATTTTCAGCAATAAATCCGATTTTTAGCAATAAATTTGATTTTCAGCAATAAATTTGATTTTCAGCAATAAATTTGAATTTCATCAATACATTTGATTTTCGGCAATAAATCAGATTTTCAGCAATAAATTTGATTTTCAGCAATAAATCAGATTTTCAGCAATAAATTTGAATTTCAGCAATTAATCTGATCTTTAGTAATAAATGTGATTTTCAGCAATAGATCAGATTTTCAGCAATAAATTTGATTTTCAGCAATAAATGTGATTTTCAGCAATAAATCAGATTTTCAGTAATAAATCTGATCTTTAGTAATAAATGTGAATTTTAGGAATAAATTTGATTTTCAACAACAAATCTGATCTTTAGTAATAAGTGTGATTTCTAGGAATAAATGTGATTTTGACCTTTTGGAAGTGTCCTGGCTGTTGTACGCTGTGTCAGGATATGGCGTTGTTCGTACGCACTGATGATGGACGGTCACATGTTGTGGTAAAGATGGCTGTAGAGTCCTGACAGGCGGCTCCTCCCCCACACATACTTAACCACTTGCTTACTGGGCACATATACCCCCTTCCTCCCCAGGCGAAATTTCAGCTTTCAGCACTGCGTCGCTTTAAATTAAAATTGCGCAGTCGTGTGACGTGCCTTACAAACAAAATTGACGTCTTTTTTTCCCCCACAAATAGAGCTTTCTTTTGGTGGTATTTGATCACCTCTGTGTTTTTTTTTTTTTTTTTGCTATAAACAAAAAAGAGCGACAATTTTGAAAAAAAACACTGAATATTTTTTACATTTTGCTATAATAAAAATCCAATTTTTAAAAAAAAAAAAATATTTTTTTTCTCAGTTTAGGCCGATATGTATTCTACATATTTTTGGTAAAAAAAACAATCGCAATAAGCGTATAGTAATTGGTTTGCGCAAAGGTTATAGTGGCTAGGAAATAAGGGATAGAATTCTGACAATTTTTTTTTTTTTTTTACTAGTAATACGGCGATCTGCGAATTTTGTCAGGACTGCGATATTGCGACGGACACATCGGACACTTTTGACACATTTTTTGGGACCATTCACATTTATACAGCGATCAGTGCTATAAAAACGCACTAATTACTGTATAAATGTGACTGGCAGTGATGGGGTTAACACTAGGGTGTGAGGAAGGGGTTAAATGTGAGTCCTGGGTGTGTTCTAACTGTGTGGGAGGAGGGGGGTGACTGGGGGAGGTGACCGATGCTGTCTCCCTATGTACAAGAGAAACAGCATCTGTCTCCTCTCACTGACAGGACGTGGAGCTGTGTGTTTACACACAGAGCTTCACGTCCCTGCTCTAAAACTGCCGATCAGCGGGTACCTGGCGGGCATCGCGACCGCCAGGCACGTGCAGCGGCATCTCTCTCGACGCGCGCGCGCCCCCCAGTGGCCGGAGAAAACAATGACGTCAATTGACGGCAGCTTGGATATTCAGATCCCCTAAAGCTGCCGTCAATACTGACAATATGCGGGGCTCCTCCCCCACTGAAGTGGTTAATGTACATAGACAAGAGATGTGACATCACACACATTCTGATTCATAAATAATTTATTCATTAATAAAATAATATACGGCAAATAACCCCAAAGCTGTCGGGGAGGGATAACAATTAACCCCTCTATGTCTGGACACCAGCAGCCACTACTTCATTGTTTTTTTTACACCTATCATTTCTCACAGCTCCTCCCCCCATGTGTCCCCGGGGGAGGGATCAGTGCCGTCCGTCCTACATTGTAAGCTGTGGGAGATAATAAAAATCTTCTGGAGGTTCTGATGATTCTTATACATGACAATGAGGCGCCGTACACACGGCAGAGAACCTCGACGGGCAGAACACATCGTTCCGCCCGTCGAGGTTCTCTCCCGGCCATCGAATTCGGCGACCCGCCCGTCGGGAATGGCAACCAGCCATTCTTCCAGGCGGGTCGTCGAGGAAATAGAGAGCGTGCTCTCTATTTCGGCTCGACGGGCTTCCCGACGGGAAGCTCGCCGAGACCGTACACACGGCCGAGGTCTTCGCTGGAATGTGCATTCCAGCGAGGTTCTCACTGGTTTTCAGCAGCGAGAACCTCGGCCGTGTGTACCGCGCGCCTGATAGTGTGGAGTGGATGAGGCCTCCTTTGTGCTGCTTTCTGTGTGTGTCTGTGGACAGAGCCGTCCTATGGAGATGCTTTGCACAGCGGTCAGACATCAGTGTTATGTTTTCTTTCTTTCTTCTGTTTATGGTTGTTCATCAGAGATGCGCGACACCGAATGGAAAGTTTGGGACGGAAACCGAAAATTCAGGATCATTTAGCATTTAGCTTAGCTAAAATCCAAAACAGACAGTTTTAAATGTAAATTTTTTTTTTTATGTATAATTGTATCATATTCAACTTTTTAATGAATATGAATTTATTATCGGCCAATATTGGCACTTTTAGCACAAGAAAAGCTCAAGAAAAATGCATCCCTTTAACCTCTTCACACCCGATAGCCGAAAGGTGGCTGCAGTGTGGGTCTAAATTGCCGGGAGGGCATCCATGTATGTCCTCTGCCATGCATGAGCTGCCTGCGCACCCCCCCCCTGCTATGTGATCAGTGAGTCAATGAGACTCGGCTGATCACAGATCGGAGTAAGGGACCCATCCTGTTACCATGTGATCATCTGTCAGCCAATCACGTGATGTAAACAGAAGATCGTAATCCGCTTTTTTTATTTTCCTAACGCTGACAGCATGAGAAGAAGTATAAAAGCAAATTACCGTACGCTTCTGTCAGAGGGACATCGGTCCCGCACAGTATCCCCCATCAGTGCCCCCTATCAGTGCCACCTATGAGTGCAGCCTCATCAGTGCCCCAGTGCCATCAGTGCCACCTAGCCACCTATCAGTGCCCCCTATCAGTCCACCTGTCAGTAACCCCCATCCCCATATCAGTGCCACCTAGCCACCTATCAGTGCCCCCTATCAGTGCCACCTGTCAGTAACCCCCATCAGTGCCCCCTACAGTGTGCAGCTTCATCGCGTGCACATCAATGAAGGAGACATTTTTTTTTTATAACAAACTATGAAACAATTTTTTTTTTTTTATTTATTTTTTTTGTTTTATGTTTAGCAAAAAATACAAAAAAAAAACAAAAACACAGTGATTAATTACTACCAAAAAGAAAGCTCTATTTGTGTGGAAAAAAAAAAATGTGTAATCTGCGCAATTGTCATTCAAAGTGTGACAACGCTGAAAAGCTGAAAATTGGCCTGGGTTAAAAAAAAAAACGCACTTCCCTGTTGTAATGTATTAAGAACACATTATTGGCATAATGCAGATTACACCAATTTTGATGCATCTCTAATGTTCACATAAATGTGTCAGCACAGCGGAGGACTCCATAGTGCCACCTATATACATGCAGCCGGTTTCACCTGTTTGTGCTGGGAGGATGCTCAGTCGGGACCCCCAGCATAGTGACCCCATCATATACAGCCACTGTGCCTATCATATGCGGTGCGAATCACATGCAATCTCGCACCACACAGCAGTGTGAACCAGCTCTTACTGCTGTCAAAAGTAATGTAAACATCCTTGTGACAGCAATAGGCATATGACAGGTAATCTTTATGAAGAGATCTGAGACCTTTAAGACCCCAAATCTCTCCTCTGTCCTTAAAGTGGTAGTAAACTCTGTACTACCACTTTCACTTACAGGTAAGCCTATAATAAGGCTTACCTGTAAGTATAAAGAATATCTCCTAAACCTGTATGATTTAGGAGATGTTCCCCTCGCAATGCGCCGCTGACTGCAAAGGCGCATGCACAGCAGGGATCTTCAGCTAAAGACCGGCAGCCGCCGGACCTTGCCGTAAAGAAGTCTCCCGCGCACAGATGACAACTCCCTTGGCGTGGACCAGTAAGTTCCCCTAACCTCGTTCCAAAGTAAGTATTTCATAATGAGCTAGTATGTGGTGCATACTAGCTCATTATGGCTTTTGCTTTTCAGGGATAAAAAAAAAAACAGCAGCGGCTTTACTACAGCTTTAAAAGCAATCAAAATGTTCGGCTGTCCAGCCAGAGAGCCCGAGCATTCTGCGGGGGTTGGGACATCTCCTCCTGCTGCTTGTTAAAGCAATCCAGAGGCTAGTTAGCCACTAGGATTACTTTTACAAGGGGGCCTACCGCCGCCTCTAATAAACCGTACTAGGGTAATACAGTGGCGGCTGGTGCTTTGGGGGGCGCAAACAAACTGAATAAAAAAAAAAAAAGTGAAACAAAAAAACATCAAATGCAGCCACTGTGCCCATCAAAATGCAGCCACTGTGCCTATCATATGCAACAAACTGTGCCTATCATATGCAACACACTGTGACCATCAAATGCAGCAACTGTGCCCATCATATACAGCCACTGTGTCCATCAAGTGCAGCAGCTGTGCCCATCATAAACAGCCAACTGTGTCCATCACATACTGCCACTGTGCCCATCATATACAGCCAACTGTGCCCATCATATACAGCCACTGTGCCCATCATATGCAGCCAACTGTGCCCCATCATATACAGCCAACTGTGCCCATCATATGCAGCCAATGTGCCCATCATATACATCCAACTGTGCCCATCATATACAGCCACTGTGCCTATCATATGCAGCCAAATGTGCCCCATTATAGGCAGCCAACTGTGCCTCATCATATGCAGCTACTGGGTTCATCCTATACAGCCAACTGTGCCCATAATATGCAGCCACTGTGCCCATCATATGCAGCCACTGTGCCCATCATATGCAGCCAAATGTGCTCATCATATGGAGCCAAATGTGCCCATATATATTATATATTCATTCACTTTTCTAACACACCTGGGTGGACTGCGAGCCGCGCTCCAATTTCACCTTTTCTGCAGGAGAGAGAACGGGGCGGCGCTCCTGCACCCTCTATGGACGCACCGCCACTGGGCAGGAGCCACTGCACTCATGCACATTACTGGATCGGATGGGCTCAGATAAGGAAAGGGGGGATCTGGGGGCGAGCTGCAGCACAGAAGTTTTTTTTTACCTTAATGTATAGAATGCATTAAGGTAAAAAAACCTTAAAGTGGTTGTAAAGCCTAAACATTTTTTACCTTAATGCATTCCTTACATTAAGGTAAAAAGAAATTGGTTTCAGCATCCCCCTCACCACCCCCCTCCTTTTACTACCCTGAGCCCTCAAATAGAAAAAACATTTCTGTCTGTAATGATCGACTCCTCTTTGGTAAACGTTGAATGACAAAGAGACAGAGGACATTCTGTACAGGATAGAGACAAAAGTAGATACCCTGAGTTGTTAACCTGAGGAGCAAAATGTTATTGGTTACCATTGTGCATTAAGGTATAACCCATAGTGTGTGCAGCCTATTGCATTAGGGTGTGCAACCCAAAGTTCAAACACACATGTACCCTACCTGCTGTCACAGAAAGGGGGCTTTGATGGTGGGAGACAGTTGATTGGGAGCATATTACGGTACACCCTAAATACGGGTGTAAGGTGTTCCTAAGGTTAAACCTAGACTTTAATATATTGGGGGCATTTACACAGGCCACTGGCACCCCCAACCACCCACCTGGTGCTGCTCTTGGATTATGCTAATGCACATGGGGTGATTAGGGTGTGCACCCGGCACATCCTGTGCGCACACCTATGGTAAAACCCTTTTAATAGTGCCCCCCCCCCAATACTCAACTAAGCCCAATTTCGTCTGAAGCAGCTCTTCTCCCCTCTCCCCGCTCTCACAGGCTTGGCTTAGAGCATTGGAGGCCATTGGCTCCAGCTCCTGTAGGTCAAAAGCTGTGAGATCAGCCCAGTGGCAGGGCAGGGCCATCTTAATACCATCATGGGCCCCTGGGCAAAGTCATGCTATGGGGCCCCTACAAGCCCCAATTTACGCACCTACTTTACAGCGTGTCACTTGTGTCAGCCTGTCACTTCCCACTGCCACCTGCCACCAGATTCAGCATGTCAATTGCCAGTGTCACTTGTCTTCAGATTCAGTGTATCAATTGGCACCCATCCCCTGCCACCAGATTCAATGTGTCACTTGCCACCCATCCCCTGTCTGAGAGGCAGAGGAGGGGGGTCTGAGAGGCAGAGGAGAGGGGTCTGAGAGGCAGAGGAGGGGGGTCTGAGAGGCAGAGGAGGGGGGTCTGAGAGGCAGAGGAGAGGGGTCTGAGGGCAGAGGAGGGGGGTCTGAGAGGCAGAGGAGGGGGGTCTGAGAGGCAGAGGGTGGGGGTCAGACAGGCAGAGTAGGGGGGTCTAAAAAGGCAGAGGAGGGGGGTCAGAGAGGCAGAGGAGGGGGGTCAGAGAGGCAGGGGAGAGGGGTCAGAGAGGCAGAGGAGGGGGGTCAGAGAGGCAGAGGAGGGGGGTCTGAGAGGCAGAGGAGGGGGGTCAGAGAGGCAGAGGAGGGGGGTCAGAGAGGCAGAGGAGGGGGGTTAGAGAGGCAGAGGAGAGGGGTCAGAGAGGCAGAGGAGGGGGTCAGAGAGGCAGAGGAGGGGGGTCTGAGAGACAGAGGAGGGGAGGCAGAGGAGGGGGGTCAGAGAGGCAGAGGAGGGAGTCAGAGATGCAGAGGAGGGTGTCTGAGAGGCAGAGGAGGGGGGTCAGAGAGCAGAGGAGGGGGGTCTGAGAGGCAGAGGAGGGGGTCAGAGAAGCAGAGGAGGGGGTCTGAGAGGCAGAGGAGGGGGGTCAGAGAGGCAGAGCAGGGGGGAGGGTCCGACAGGCAGAGAGGGGGCTGAGACAGACCACATAGTGCTCACCATGTCCCCTCTCTGTGTGCTGGCATGTATGTACAGCCTAGGTACCTGATGGCCAGCAGCGTGGCAGCGCCGAGGCTCCCTCTAGATCCGGGGGGGGGGGGGGTGCTCACTGCTCTGCTCCTTCCAGTGGCTCCTTGTCAGCCTCCACCTTCCGCATGTTCTTTCTTCCGGGTTCCCAGCCAGCCTGTCCTCCGGCCCGGGCGCACGCACGGCACGCGGTTCCTGGAGCAGAAAGGAGGTGACGGTATTCATCATCCAAGTTCTGGGAGTTGGGGGAGGGGGGAGGCAGCCCTCATCTCTTCGGTGGTCAGGGAGCTTTTACATCCAACTCCCCCTCCTCGCTGGCCACCTTCTCCGAATCCCTGCTGTCTGCTGGCACGCTCCCGCTGAACTCTGCATAAAAAAAGTGCCGATGCCAGAAAGCGGCAGATTACTACTTGAAATGTCTGGCCCTGATTGGGCCCCATGCAAACGTGGGGCCCCCGGGCTGTGCCCAGGGGTGCCCGCTCGGTAAGACGGCCCTGGGGCAGGCCCTAGTCCCACTGTCATTGTCAATTAAGCTTTTCATATCAATGTAACAATTTAAAAGAGACAGCATACCGAACTAGAAATAGTGACATTTCTTTGGGTGTTGATGTATTTAAACACATTTTAGAGTGTTGCTTTCTCTAGTCATTTAATAGTCACCAAGTGCACAAGACAAAGACAGTGAGGCTCCAGAACGAGCATGCACAAGTGCCCCATAGCAAGCAAGGGGAGGAGCCAGGAACGCAGACGGGGGACCTGAGAAGAGGAGGATTGGGGCTGCTCTGTGCAAAACCATTACACAGAGCAGATAAGTATAATATGTTTATTATTTTAAAGAAAATAATTTAAAGCTTTACAGTCACTTTAAGAAGCAAGAAATTTTAAAATTGAGAATTTTACAATTATATTGGAGACTAGAGAAAGGCTTAAAGTGACACTATAGGTTCAATTTTTTTTAACAAACATGTCATACTTACCTCCACTGTGCACAGAGTGACCCCGAACGCCGTTTTCTGGGGTCCCTCTGCGGCTCTATCAGCTCTCCCAAGAAGGTTACCTTGCAGGCGCGCACCCGAGTTCAGCATTCAGCATCCATAGCCGCCGAATGCAGTACTCGCCCCCGGCGCCCGTGTCATTGGATTTTATTGACAGCAGCGGGAGCTAATGGCTGCACTGCTATCAATCTATCCAATGAAGAGCCCAGAATCCCGGGCAAAGATCCAGCGTGTTCTCGACGTGGGACTTTGGAGATGTCAGATGTTTTTCACCTTAATGCATAGGATGCATTCAAGTGGTTGTAAACCCTATAAAACAACTTTATGCTACAGGTAAACCTATATTAACCACTTCCATACCGGGCACTTACGCACCTTCCCGCCCAAGCCAATTTTCAGCTTTTAGCACTGTCGCATTTTGAATGACAATTGCACGGTCATGCTACACTGTACCCAAACAAAATTGGCGTCCTTTTTTCCCCACAAATAGAGCTTTCTTTTGGTGGTATTTGATCACCTCTGCGATTTTTTTTTTTTTGCGCAACAACTAAAAAAAGACTAAAAATGTTGAAAAAAAAATAAATTTTTTATTTTTTTCTGTAATTTTTTTTAAAATAAGTAAGTCTTCTCTTTCAATTACGGGCACTGATATGGCGGCACTGATGGGCATCGATGAGGTGGCACTGATGGGCACCGATAAGGTAGTACTGATGGGCACCGATGAGGTGGCACTGATAGGCGGCGCTGGTATGCGGCACTGATGGGCTCTCATAGGCAGCACTGATGGGCACTCATAGGCGGCACTGATGAGCGGCACTGATGGGCACTCATAGGCGGCACTGGGCACTCATAGGCGGCACATATGGGCACTCATGGGCAGCACATATGGGTGGCACTGATGGGTACTTATGGGTGGCACTGATAGGTACTTATGGGTGGCACAGATGGGCACTAATAGGTGAGCACTGGGCATGGATTGGCACTGTGGGGTGGCACTGATGGACACTGTGGGGTGGCACTGATGTACAAAAGTGAAAAAATTCAGCGCTGGGATATAAACAAATAAATTACAAAATATTACCAAAATTATTAATTGCAAGCCAGCACTAAGAATAAATTCATAGAAAATTTCTCAAGACAAATTAAAATAGAAGAGTGCAGCGCAAAAATTACAAAATTCTAAAAAAAAGATAGTTACTACACAATAAATAAAAAGTACATAATATATATAAAGAAAAATGCAAGCCAGTGAAATTAAATGTCCATGTGTCCACAAAAATAGTCCATATAGTGCCAAATAAATAACACAAATGAATCCAGCAGAAGTGACGGTGAAAAGAAAACACCAGGAAAGAAGATCCACCACCGCAAGCAAGATGGACTCTCACCTTATTGCTTCGACCCGTGAGAGTCATAAAGCATATCAGAATATGTCAATCCGATCCAACCTCCAGACAGATTCACCATATCAGACCGATATCAGCAGGCAGCCATATAAGAGGAAACACAGAAATCTAGTGCTCTCTGCATATAACAGTTTATTCAGGACAAGTATACAAAAAATGGGCACTCACATTTAAAACCACTCGTTAGCCGAGTGTATGCTGTAACAGTGGATTCGATAGAACAACGGCGATGATCGGGGTGACGTCATGCGTAGCTCCTCCCCTCACGTACGTTACGTCCTATGGGCGGGACTTCATCAGCGTTAGGCGGAGGGAGCATACCAGACGTCCCCGATGGCAAAAAATATAGTGTGCATGTGATTCGACGGCCAATCAAAAAAGCTCAAGGATGCGGCCAATCAAACGGCGCCACCAGCCAACAACATCCGGAGCACGGCCATACACGTCACAGCCACACGGAAGTAAATGGCTGTATGGCAATAACAAACAGGCAAATTGGACCCCGTAGAATTTAAAGGTAAAAAAAGGGGAAAAAACACAAAAAATTCATAATATTAAGGTCCAATTCTGCCCAATATCGCCCGCACATTCAAATAACTATAAATTCACATTTACAATTAGAAATAAAGCAGACGTCATCCACGATCATCGCCATCTTCCAATAAATATGGCAGGCAACAAATAGCATATTAATAATCAATAAAATGTCCATACAAATAATCTTAACAATATTAAAAAATAAATAAAAAAAAAATAATTTTTTTTTTTTTTTTTTTTTTTAAATATATATATAATATATAACAATATATATATATAAGGCACCCCTGTAGTTACTAACGATTAGAAATAAAACAGTTTAAATCAAACTCAACGTTGAGTCCCCTAGGGGAAGCAACCTTGAGTTCAAAAATCCAATAGGATTCACGATGACTCAATTGCCTAATAAACTGTCCACCCCTCCAATGTCTAGACACCTTCTCGATTCCCCAAAATTTCAAACCCTTGGGGTTGCGGTCATGGTGCTGTCTAAAATGTTTTGACACGCTATGTGTCTTGACTCCTCGTCTGATGCAACTGATGTGCTCACCTACACGTACTTGCATTTTTCTTTATATATTATGTACTTTTTATTTATTGTGTAGTAACTATCTTTTTTTAGAATTTTGTAATTTTTGCGCTGCACTCTTCTATTTTAAAGGGTGGCACTGATGGACACTGAGGGGTGGCACTGATGCATCCATGTTGCCAATCAGTGTCCATTTATGGGCACTGATTGGCATCTCTTTTTTTTCTACTGTCTTTTTATTTATTTATTTATTTTTACGATTTTTTTTTTTGCCCCTTCTTTTTTTATTTTTTATTCCCTGGTGGTCTAGTGTGGGCTTCCCTGGTGGTCCAGTGTGGCGATCCGAGGGGGGGCTGCGTGAACCCCCCTGTCAGGAGAGCCGACGATCGGCTCTCCTCTACTCGCGTCTATCAGACCCGAGTGAGGAAGAGCCGTCAACGGCTCTTCCTGTTTACATCGTGATCAGCCGTGATTGGACACGGCTTATCACGTGGTAACGAGGCTCCGCTGGAGACTCGTTACCGAGATCGGGGATGCAGGGTGTCAGACTGACACCCCACATCACCGATCGCCGCGATGCGTGCCCCCGGGGGCGCGCAGCGGCTCAATATCCTGACGACATCATATGACCTCAAGTCAGGAACTAGTAACCACTTTGCTGCCATCAATATGTCATTGGCGGGCAGCAAGTGGTTAAGACTTACCTGTAGCTACCAAGGATACAGTGGCGGAATTATCATAGTCGCAGCAGTCGCATGTGCGACTGGGCCCTGTAGTTCCACCAATTCAGGGGGGCCCGCCACCCGCGTGAGGGGCCCACCTAACTGTCCTGTCACTGTGTGTGTCGTCGGTTCGTTCCTTCGTGGGGAGGGGGGCTTTCGTCAGCTGAGGGGATAGAGAGAAGGCAGCGCTGAGACTGTGGACCGACCCGCCCCTGCCTATCCAGAGACAGAGAATATAAGGAGGCGGGGCGGACACTGCTGACACCAATTGAAAGAAGGTGGGGGAGGAGCTGCAGGAGGTCGCGGCCGCTGTGTAAAGAGTAGAGACACGGAGCAATGCAGGGGAAAACCAAGTGGAAACTGACAGCAAATAAGGCTCTGATCCTGGCACCCAGCGCTGCCAAGGTACCCAGTCAGTGACAGTCCCCACCACCACCGCTGATTCCATCCCATCCCACCACTGCCACTCATCCTTCCCATTGATACATTATTGATACTCATCCCCACCCCCCCCCCCCACCACTGATACTTATCCCATTCCCCCAAGCAATCACACTCATCCCACCCACCACTGCCACTCATTCCTCCCTCCACAGCACTGCCACTCATGCCACCCACCCACCACTGCCACTCATTCCTCCCTCCACAGCACTGCCACTCATGCCACCCACCCACCACTGCCACTCATTCCTCCCTCTCTCCACCACTGCCACTCATCCCATTCCCCCCAGCAATCTCACTCACCCCCCCCCCCCCCCAGCACTGACACTCATTCCTCCCTCCACCACTGCCACTCATCCCATTCTCCCTAGCGCTGCCACTCATCCCATTCCCCCCAGCAATCCCACCCACCACTCATTCATCCCCCCAGCACTGACACTCATCCCACCCACCACTTTCACTCATTCCTCCCTATCTCCACCACTGACACTCATTCCTCCCCCCCCCAGCACTGCCACTCATCTCATTCCCCCCCAGCACTGCCACTCATCCCATTCCCCCCAGCACTGCCACTGATCCCATTCCCCCCCAGCACTGCCACTCATCCCATTCCCCCCAGCACTGCCACTTCTCCCATTCCCCCCACCAGCACTGCCACTCATCCCATTCACCCCATCAGCACTGCCACTCATCCCATTCCCCCCACCAGCACTGCCACTCATCCCATTCCCCCCAGCACTGCCACTCATCCCATTCCCCCCCCAGCACTGCCACTGATCCCATTCCCCCCCAGCACTGCCACTCATCCCATTCCCCCCAGCACTGCCACTGCTCCCATTCCCCCACCAGCACTGCCACTCATCCCATTCCCCCCACCAGCACTGCCACTCATCCCATTCCCCCCACCAGCACTGCCACTCATCCCATTCCCCCCAGCACTGCCACTCATCCCATTGCCCCCAGCACTGCCACTCATCCCATCCCACCAGCAGGGGTGTATGTACAGGTGTTGCCAGGGTCACAATTGCATGCTTCAGGGTTTCCATGCGGCCCCCTGTACACCTGGATAGGAGGGGCTGCATATAGAGGAACCTATCCCTTCATTTCCCTTCTGCAGCAGCTGAAAGGCTGCAGGAGGAAAATGAAGGTGAACGATTCCTCTATATGCAGCCCATCCCCCGTGCTATCCACCACCTGCTGCCCCAATCTCCTGTGTACTCTTTTTCCCCCACCATCCCCCACAGTGCTGCCGGGTTCCCCCCTCTCCTCTCCTTCCCGGCTGCTGCGGGGGATGTTTTCTGCATGGAGCGTGGGGAAGGGACCAGTAAATGTGTAATTTACCGGCTCCTCCCTTGTCTTAATGAATAGGGATCACTGACCCAGTTCATTTATAACTGAGACATGGTAAACTATGTTTACTATGCTTCAGTTTGTGAATGAACAGGAAGCTCTGTATGGAGCTATTTCTGTCCATTCATTCTGTGCAGCTGTGGCTGCAGAAATGGAGATTGTGGGCTGTGTCCTCAATCTCATTTCTCTGTTTCAAAGATGAAACATCAGAGGTCTGTTTAGACCCCTGATATCACACCCACAGTCCAAATTTCCCATCTCGCACACTCCTGGAATGCACGCTTAAAGAGGGGGTTCACCCTTAAAACCACTTTCTCCCATCCCATCCAGCATACTGGCGTCAGCGCCAGTATGCTGTCTTTTTTTTTTTTATAGGTGTACTTACCTCTTAATAGATAATTTAATTTTCGTCCTACCGCAGGGTATGGCGCCGCTATATAGCGTCACGCCTTCCGAATACAGCCGACTAGCACTCGGCTGTTCTCGGAGCTATACGGCGCCTGAGCACAGACCTAGGAGCTGACTGCGCAGGCGCCGTATATAGCCGCGTCACGCCCTCCGAAAAAAGCCGAAATAGGACTCGGCTGTATACAGCGCCTGCGCAGTCAGCTCCTGGGTCTGTGCGCAGGCGCCGAGAACAGCCGAGTGCTAGTCGGCTGTTTTCGGAAGGCGTGACGCTATATAGCGGCGCCATACCCCGCGGTAGGACGAAAATTAAATTATCTATTAAGAGGTAAGTACACCTATAAAAAAAAAAAAAGACAGCATACTGGCGCTGACGCCAGTATGCTGGATGGGATGGGAGAAAGTGGTTTTAAGGATGAACCCCCTCTTTAAGGTACTGGATGCTGTAGCGACCGCTAGCTGGATACTGGAACCTGTAGATATTGGCCAGCACATCAAGGATCATCAATTTTATCCAAATGTTTTTTTATTCAAAAAAGCTCACATCACAAAACAATGTAGTACAACGTTTCGGAGCCATGTATGACCCCTTTGTCAGGGGTCCTGCGTGGCTCTGAAAAGTTCCACTACATTGTTTTGTGATGTGAGCTTTCTTAAAAAAAAAAAAGTTTGGACGGTAATTGACGATCCTTGGTGTACTGGGGAATATCCACATATGATATCTCACCCAAGCCCCCCCCCCCCCAACGGGCTCCTAAAAAAAAAATAGAATAACAAATAAAATAAAATAAATACTGGGCCAGATTCTCATAGAATTCCGGCGGCGTAGCGTTAGCCATTTACACTACGCCGCCGCATCGTACAAGAGCAAGTGCTTTATTCCCAAAGCACTTGCTCCGTAGTTAGCAGCGGCGTAGCGTAAATGGTCCAGCGTACGGCCGCGTAATTTAAAGGGGGGCTTGTATTTAAATTAAGCGTGCCCCCATGCCGATTGAACTGCGCATGCGCCAGCCGCAACAAAATCCCAGTGCGTATGCTCCAAAAGACGTCACATTTTCTCAATGTAAACGACGTAATCGTAGCGTACGCCAGCCCCATTGAGAATTGACGTACGCAAACGACGTAAACGACGCACAACATGATGCGGTCCCGAGGCCATACTTAACATGGCATCCGACGGCATCCGACGGGACTTCGTAAGGTTACTCCACATCTTTGCAGGGGTAACCATACGTGGACGAAAACGACGTTAACCACGACGGAGCGGCGTAAAAGCGTTCGGGAATCGGCGTATTAGCCTCTTTTGCATAGGCAAATGAGAAAACAACGTAAAGGCCACCTAGCGGCCGGAGTTGTCATTACATCTACGATCCGCCAGTGTAATTGTTTTACACATGGCGGATCTTCACCTGTATCTATGCGTAAGTGATTCTAGGAATCACACGCATAGATACACGGGCAAAAAAACGGCGATACGATGGGGTATCTGTGATACCCCGTCGTAGCACATCTGAGAATCTGGCCCACTGACACCAGTGTCGGTACTACTAGGGTCCCAAAGGTCGCACTTGCGACCAAGCTCTGGCATTCTGCCACCATGGGTGTCCCCCGGCTCGTGGTCAGGGGGGCCCTTTATGGTTTCTTGCACCCGAGCCCTGAAGGTTCTAGTTACGCCTCTGCTTGTAGGCAGGGCTGGTGCAAGGATTTTTGACACGCTAGGCCAGGGATCCTCAAACTACGGCCCTCCAGATGTTGTAGAACTACACATCCCATGAGACATTGTAACACACTGACATTCACAAACATGACTAGGCATTATGGGAATTGTAGTTCCTGAACAACTGGAGGGCCGTAGTTTGAAGACCCATGCCCTAGGCAAAACTCATTTTGCCATCCCCTTTGGCTCCACCCCTAACTCAAATGCAGCCTCACCAGCGCCCATCAAAATGCAGCCTCACCAGCGCCCATCAAAATGCATCCTCACCAGCGCCCATCAAATGCACCCTCACCAGCGCCCATCAAATGCAGCCTCACCAGCGCCCACCAAATGCACCCTCACCAGCGCCCACCAAATGCACCCTCACCAGCGCCCACCAAATGCACCCTCACCAGCGCCCACCAAATGCACCCTCACCAGCGCCCACCAAATGCAGCCTCACCAGCACCCACCAAATGCACCCTCACCAGCGCCCATCAAATGCACCCTCACCAGCGCCCACCAAATGCAGCCCACCAAATGCAGCCTCACCAGCGCCCACCAAATGCACCCTCACCCCACCAAATGCGCCCTCACCACCAAAATGCACCCTCACCAGCGCCCACCAAATGCACCCTCACTAGCGCCCACCAAATGCACCCTCACTAGCACCCACCAAATGCACCCTCACTAGCACCCATCAAATGCACCCTCACCAGCGCGCATCAAATGCAGCCTTACCAGCGCCATCAATGCAGCCTCACCAGCACCCATCAATAAATGAATGTTTGCTTGCTTCCATTCATTCAGGAGTTGGGACACAGGCACAGTACTGCGCCTCCAACACTATGTGCCTGCTGATGCTGAGACTTATTTGCTTGCTGCAGAGAGAAGAGGGTAGGAATAACAGTGGCGGGTCGCCCTAGGCGGGTGCCTAGTTTACCTAGTGGTAGCACTGGCCCTGCTTGCAGGAACCGCTGGGAAATTGCATAGTGCAAAGGTACCATGCGATTTCTCTGCGGCTGCGTTTTTGAAAAGGTGCGAGCACCCTTTTTTTTCCCACAGACACAGCTGAAAATGAATGGGTCTCAAATCCACACAAGTGGGAACCTAGGGTAACAAACATGTCCAGTGTGCATGATGAGGCCCTTTGGTGACAACGGACAGTTATGCGCCCTCACACTTTCAGATCTACACCGCTCCACTATGGTGTGGACGAGCCCAAGTGAATGAATAGAGCCATTATTCTACTGTTCGGGCTGCCGTGCTCCTCCCGTCCATGAGGCGTCGCTGTTGACACTGTATGTATCAGCGGCGGCGCTCTGAGTTGCGGGGTGTCGGTGGTAAGGTGTATCCCGGACGGCTCAGCACTCTCTGGTAGTCAGTCGCTATGTCGTGTGTGTTGTGCTGCTTCAGGTGGTGCGGGGATGGCGGCTCCGGACACATTCCGCTCAAGGAGATGCCGGCGGTACAGCTGGACACTCAGCACATGGGTGAGACTGGGGGGCCGGGAGGGGTATGGCGGGCAGGGTGGGAGCTTCCTCCTCCTCTATGGACTCTCTGTGTCATCTCCTACACAGCCCTGTCCCCTGGGCTCCATACATAGTGTGTGTCTATGGATCCTCTCCCACGGATTTAACCCTTTCACCGCCAGAGCTGGGATTGCCACCCAAACCTATTCTGCTATTCCTCCTACATGTAAAGACCATCTCACATTTTATTTTTTGCTAGGAAATTACCCAGAACTCCCAAACATAATATATATCATTTTTATGTAGAGACCCTAGAGAATAAAATGGCAGTCGTTGCAATTTTTTTTTGTCACACAGTATTTGCATAGTAATTTTTGAAAAGCAATTTTTGTTTGGGGTAAAAAAAAATTCTCCTTATACTGCGGCAGGGCGGCCCTCCTGTGTGAAATCACATATTTGTATGTGATTTCATGCATGGAGTCTGCGGCGCGCGCTGGCGATGATCCACTCCCGCTGTGATTGGGCACGGAGGGAGCCAATCGGTTGGTTGATCTGGCGGGCGCAACGTTGGTCGTTTGTGAGTAAGGCAGACCGCCGTTCTGCCTATGTAAATAAGACAAGATCGCTGTTTTACCAGAAGGGAAGATCTTGTGCTTCTGCTAAGCAGAAACACAAATCTCTGCCCCCCCAGTCAAAGCACCCCCTACAGTTAGAAAGCACCCCCCAGTGACTTAACCCTTTGATTGCCCCTGATGTTAACCCCTTCCCTGTTGGTGTCCTTAATATAGTGACAGTGCATTCTTTATAAAAATAACAATTTAGCACTGGTCCCCAAAAAGTGTCAGGTGTCCGCTTTGTCTGCCGCAATGTCTCAGTCCCGCTAAAAATCCCTGATCGCTGCCATTACTAGTAAAAAAATAAAAATGCAAAAATTCCATAAATATAGCCCATAGTTTGTAGACACTATATAACTTTTTCGCAAACCAATCAACCTTTTCCTTTTTTTAGTAAACAAAAAAAAAAGTAGCAGACAACATATGGGCCGAAATTGATGAATGAATTTGGATTTTTTTGGGGGCGGGGTTTATAGCATAAATATCGTGTTTTAAAAAAAATTATAATTCAGTCTTGTTTTTACTCATAGCGTAAAAATAAAACCTGCAGAGGCGATCAAATACCACCAAAAGAAAGCTATTTTTTTTGGGCAAAAAAAAATGTAAATTTTATTTGGGTACAGCGTTGTGCAATTGTCAGTTGCTGTGTCACCAAAAATGGCCTGGCCATGAAGGGGATAAAACCTTCCGGGGCTGAAGAATTTTAATGCAATAGAAAACCCAATTTTTAGGTAAAATATAAAAGAAGATTATTCGCCGAGTAAATGGATACCAAACATGTCACGCTTTAAAATTGCGCAGACTCTTGCCAAACTACGGTACTTAAAAAATCCCCATAGGCGACACTTTAAAATCGGGGTGGATAAAAATCATTTTTTTTTTCAGATTTTTATGTTTTTGTGTCAAATTTAATGCTTTAATGCTCTTTGGAGTAAAAATCTATCTAAAGGTATCGTTTTCTATTTAAGATACATTAATAATTTAGTTTATTCAGCATTAAATGGAGCTTAGTTATGTAGCATAAGGCTGTATAGTCTGCAATATTTATATTTTTGGTATACTCATTCATTGAATGCAAGCTGAGATAACATGCACTGCATTGATACATTCACACAATTTGACAGTAACCGTGAGATGAAACAAAGTTCAGGAATATTCCTTTATCCCATCATTTTGCAAATCTATGTACACTTCAAACTGTATGATTTAGGGTTGTCCCGGTACCACTTTTTTAGGACCGAGTACAAGTACCGATACTTTTTTTCATGTACTTGCTGATACCGAATACCGATACTTTTTTTAATGTGTCCCTAAATGCAGCCGTGTCCCCCCCACATATATTGCAGCCGTTTCCCCCCCCATCCACATATATTGCAGCCGTTCCCCCCCCCCATCCACATATATTGCAGCCGTTCCCCCCCCCCATCCACATATATTGCAGCCGTTCCCCCCCCCCCCCCATCCACATATATTGCAGCCGTTCCCCCCCCCCCATCCACATATATTGCAGCCGTTCCCCCCCCCCATCCACATATATTGCAGCCGTTTCCCCCCCCCCCCCATCCACATATATTGCAGCCGTTTCCCCCCCCCCCCACCCACATATATTGCAGCCGTTTCCCCCCCCCCCCCACCCACATATATTGCAGCCGTTTCCCCCCCCCCACCCACATATATTGCAGCCGTTCCCCCCCCCCCCCCCCCCACCCACATATATTGCAGCCGTTCCCCCCCCCCCCCCACCCACATATATTGCAGCCGTGTCCCCCATACCTAGTAGTAGATGATGCCGCCGCATACCGCCGCGTTAATCCCCGTGCATTACAGCGCCGCATTACAGGCACCTTTCGTTTGAATTCATGTAATGCCCGCCGCGTATAGACAGGTGCCTGTAATGCGGCGCTGTAATGCACGGGGATTAACGCGGCGGTATGCAGCGGCGGAGGGGGGGGGTGTTAAGTATTCTATTTAGGTATCGGGGGTATTTGCGGGAGTACAATTACTCTCGCAAATACTCGGTATCGGTCCTGATACCGATACAGGTATCGGGACAACCCTAGTATGATTATATCAGTTCTGATATCGCTGTTTTACTAACCTGACAGCTTATTATTCTAAATAGGAAACCTTTATTTTGTTTGCAAATATTAAAGATTCCAACTACCAGCAAGAATCCTTACATTTAAAGAGCACCTGTCATTTCAGATCCATTATGGCAGTGCATGTTAGCGGGCATCCACTCACCTGCTGCCGCCACGTCTCTTACCTTGTTGTGTCACTGCCGCATCACCAGCTGTCCCATTAAAGTGAATGGGGCTGTCGGTGAGTCAGCAGCGGGACAGAGGAGTCGCTGCCGCTGTGGGACAGAAATGACAGTTGCTTTTTAAAAATGATGATTTAAATCAAATCCACCCTGAGACAGACTTCTGTTTATTATTTGAAATCTTTTGTCGATCTACAGCTACTGATCCATGTATTCCGAAACTGGAGAGTTGGGCTGTCAGAATAAGTCTTTTTTTTTTTTTCTTCTGCTGGTTGAAGAAAAAATAAAAAATAAATCTTCTCTGGCCAGCTTAACTTTAGGGTTTGTGTCGCTGTCACCGCGGTATGAAGTGTACGTAGCATTCACTACATACAATATACAGCACTGTGTGTTCCAGCAGCAGAGCAGGGACTTCCTGTCCTGTTCCTCGAAAAAAATCAAGTCAGACTAAGTGCTGCTCAGCCATTCACAGGAAGTAAGGCATTTTTGGGAATGAATACAAGGCTTCCTCTGGTTGAGGTGGAGATTGATATGTCATCCACCTCAGCCAATCAGAGGAAGCATTCATAAAAATACAAAGCTCTCTGCAAATGGTTGAGCAGCACTCGACCTGACTTGATTTATTTCCTGCAGTATAATGGAAGTCCCAGGACTGCTACCAGATCCCAGTGTTGTATATGGCTGATGTGACCACCAGTTTATACAGCGTTGATAGCGGCTACATTTCTTGGCGTTTTTCACCAGCTTGGCCCAGATAAATTATTAGCGGTATACAGTAAAACCTTGGTTTGAGATTAAAGGGTCACTAAAGGAAAACATTTTTTTTGCTGAAATGACTGTTTACAGGTTATAAAGACATAATAGTTAACTGATTCCTTTTCAAAATGATTAAAAATAAAAATCAATCATATAATGTGCCTGCAGTTTAGTTTCATTTTTAAACTGGTTTCATGTTTCTGTGAAGTAGAGACACACAGAACAAAAACAAACACACACAGGGCAGTGTTTTGTTTTTAAAATGAATCTGATTGGTTCTGAGGAGTTTTAGACACACTAATAACAGCTTGGACCACAGTGAAAAGCTGCCATGAGATTTTTCATAAGGAGCCAGACAAGCAGGAAGTGTGGAGATCAGAGCAGAATTACAGCAACTTCAAAGCAAAAACGAACAATGAGGACATGAAACCAGGACTGCAGTTAGGAAAAGGAAGCTATTTAGCTAAAAAAAAATCCTTTAGTGATCCTTTAACTTGGTTTGAGAGCGTTTTGCAAGACAAGCAAAATGTTTTAATACACTTTGCCCTGATATACAAGCAATGTCTTGATATAAGAGCAGCGTCATGTCACATCCGAGTATAAAAAAGGAGAGGAGCTTCTAAGTGTAGCAATATGGTTACATTTAATGAAGGTACAACATTTAGCAACTTATAGCTACACTTAGAGGCGCGCCTCTTCTCTTTTATGCCCTGTAAAAAAAAAAATGCTTTGATATGCCAGTGCTTTGGATTGCAAGCATGTTTCTGGAACGCTGTGGCAGCAGTAAAAGTTAAACAGCAGGTCACTTTCGGCAGGCATCTGAATGTGACTAATGCAGGTCTATAGAGCCGAACAATCACCCTGCAACCATGTGCAATGCTTGTGATTCTGTTGCAGGATTTTTGGGGTTAAATCAGGTGGTGAGGAGGTGAAATATTGCCTCCTCACCACCTATTGGATGCTCTCTGAAAACTGATCCCCCACAGATTGCTCTTCAGGGGGCTCATGTGAATGGATTCTAACACAAAACCTGGAGTTAGGTGTTAAAACTGAACTCCAAGTAAATCTTTTATTGGCTAGTTACATTGGTCCAGTATATATGTTATACCTGTGGGACTGCTGTGTAAGTGCCAGTACCACAGTGATCATTGCTGTGTTCTGGGCTTTCCAAATTCAAAGCATTTTTTTATTTTTATTATTGAATGAGGTGGAGATCCTGACATCACCGCCCCTCCTCTCCACCACGTTTGATCAGAGAACATCTTGCATTTATTGAGGGAAAATAGGTTGCTCTGAGTGGCGGCAGTGCTTGGAAGCGACACCTCCCCTCCCCCAATGTAGTGCCTACTACAGTGTTTCTCTGCTTTGAAAATGGTCCCACGGTATGGCATCTGTGTACTTGCATTGGTCCAACGTAACTACAATGGCAACCCATGCCTGGAGTTCAGCTTTAACAGTTTAATATTTTAAAATACATCCTGGTCTCAGGCTGCCTATCACAACATTGTGTGTGTGTGTGTGTGGTTGTAAAGGCAGCTTTTTTTTTTTTTATCTGAATGCATTCAGATAAAAAAAAACTTCCATGTGCTAGAGCCCATCTCGATCCGGAACTCCCCTCATTCGCTGAAGCAGCAGTATAATTGGCTCCCGTTGTTGTCAATCAAAGTCACTCAGCCAATGAAAGGGGATGGAGGCAGGCTGCCGCTCCATGTTCGAATTGACACAGAGCTGTGAATCAGCTTGGCTGCCCCTATAGCCTGCTGCTTGCTGTAGGGGCACTCAGCAGGAGGGAGGGGCCAGAAGGGGAAAAAGTGGTACCCGGGAAGAGGAGGTTTCAGCGCAGGTATAACATGTTTTTTGTGTTGGAACAAGATCTTGCTGTGTACTGATGCCTGACTTCAGCTTAGTGCAAATTTGTGATCTCTTAAAATGCATTAGCGGTCTGTTTTCTTTACATCTACATTAAATTGTGTAGAGAGATAAAAGCAAAGAATGATAAATGTGTCTATACATTAGTCGTTGTCTACAATCCTTAAAGCAGATCTAAAAACTTCTTCTTCTTTTTTTTTTTTAATCCATTTTGGATGCAATAGTGAGTGTTACAGCCCAAGTCATTTTTTTTATTTTTTTTATTGCCATCTGTGTTTCACTTCCTGTCCGGTTTATTGATCAGGAAGTAAAAGGATGTGTTTCCCGTGTGAGGAAAAATCCCCTCTTAGTTGTCACAAGAACACGTGTCCCCATTGGGAGAATAAGACAAGGAGCAAAGATCTTTCTAATAGGAACCCAGGCAGCAATATAAACCTGACGGAAGTTCTCACCCTCACCACTCTATCTGAACCTTAAAAAATAGATAAGGTTTTGCCTTTAGTTATACTTTAACTGATTGCCACCTCATCCCTGTACGTTATTAATGATTCATGGGAAACATAATGCTGCTGTATTGATCTCACCTGGTTACCTGACGTCTTGGTTATATTGTCCAAAAAAGGATCTCATTACTTGTCAACAAATGTTTGAAATGTTTAAAACAAATAAAATATTTAAAGCCAATTTTTAACTAATGTGTATCTAAAGCCAACTTAAAGGGGTTGTAAAGGTTTGTCTTTTATTTTTTAAATAGGTTCCTTTAGGCTGGGTTCACACCTATGCGAATTGAGTGCGGCTTAAACCGCATTTAATACGCAGAACATTTCTAAATACATTGTTTTCAATGAGGCTGGTTCACATATGTGCGATGCATTCGCACTGCGCATTGCAGAGAAAACGTGTGCAGATTTTATGCCTTGCGGTGCAGCTCAGGTGCGAATTCAGTCCCATTATCTTCTATGGGTACACAGATGTGTTCAGTTCTCTTCAGGAATTTCTCTCATTCAGCTCAATACACTTCTCCCTAACTCTCCTCTCACCCGGAACTTCTCCCATTTCTCCAAATTCGCAGCAAAAACTGAGCTAATCTGCTGAACACTTCCCTTTATCTATCTGCAGAGATAAAAGAGCTGAAATACGCACCGCAAAAGTGTGATTCACTTACCCTTTCCTTCGATTTTAAATGTTTTTTTTTTTTTTCTTTGTTTGAATTCCTCACTTCCTGTTTCTCCCTTAGTAAGCTTTCCATCATCATCAGAGCGGTGGAAAGTCATTTAGAACAGCTTACTGAACACCTTAGTGATGAGAAACAGGAAGTGAGAAATTCAGACAAAGAAAACAA
The DNA here is from genome assembly GCA_029574335.1 of Rana kukunoris. NCBI lineage: Eukaryota > Metazoa > Chordata > Amphibia > Anura > Ranidae > Rana > Rana kukunoris. Next base: position 67,260,203 of record CM056050.1, on the reverse strand, counting down.
AGAAGAGAAACATTTTTAGAAGGGAAATTGAAGGAAAAGGTAAGTGAACCAACAATGCACTATCTTATAGTATACCATTTAGAAAATAAAAAACAAACCTTTACAATCCCTTAAGTTTTAGATGGAGTGGCAGAGGGTTTAGAACCACTGTCAGGTTTGTATTTCTGTCTCTGTCTTTGCTAGGGGAAATTTACTCTGATTGTTCTGGTGACCATTGTTACCAATTCTGGAAATGGAGAAAAAAAAAAAAAAATTTTTTAGTGGTATTAGAGGGGAATCTTCCTTGTGTTTCCTGTTCTAGCTACAGGACAAGAAGGGAAGGTAATGCTCCACAATGCGATATAGATGGTAAATAAACCTGACCATTCCTACTCCACTGGTTTGGGCCTGGCCAGCAGTGCCTTGTGCTTGTAGTTGATTATTATGCACAAAATATACAAGCAAATGACCTGTTTATGCAGAGTACTGGGTATTGGTATGAGAGTGCAATGTCATACAGACAATATTAGAAAGTTTATCAGAACCAATAAGAAAGGTGCATTAAGACCAGAACAATATATTGTCAAAAGTGCTCAATTTTTTTTTAAACGTGCCTGCTCTGTGAATAATTTTGTACAGAGCAGCCCTAATTCTCCTCCTGGATCCCTCGCCAGCACTCCTGGCTTCTCCTCTTCTCTGTGTGCCACTGTAGGAAGCCGGTTCCTATTTTGGCACACCTACAGGGACCCGTGCCACGCTGCCTGGACATAGAGCGACTCGGCCCCCCTCTCCTTTAGCACAGGATTTGATTAAAAATGGTCCTGCTGCTATCAATCTACTTTGTGAGGAGGAAGTACGTTGCTGCTCTTAGGCACAGCTCTAAATCAAGATCTGGTTTGGGTAAGTATAGGAGGGGCTGGCAGTCAAGCTGCACACAGAATGTTTTTTTACCTTTTAAAGAGGAGCTCCTGGCAAATACTGTAGCTGCTGATTGGATTTTTAATATTGGTACACTTACCTGTCCAGGAATCCAGCCCCCGAGTTGCTTCAGAGTTGTTTCGGGTGTCTTCACCCGAGTTGATTTTTCAATCGGGCCGCCACCTTCTCCATTCTCATAGCCGGTTCCCTACTCTGGTGGAGCTTTGCTTTAATGCAGAGAATGCCGTTAAGGTAAAAAAAGCTTCTGCCTTTAGAACCACTTTAACCACTTTAGCCCCGGACCATATTGCTGTCCAAAGACCAGAGCACTTTTTGTGATTCGGCACTGCGTCGCTTTAACTGACAATTGCGCGGTCGTGCGACGTGGCTCCCAAACAAAATTGGCGTCCTTTTTTTCCCACAAATAGAGCTTTCTTTTGGTGGTATTTAATCACCTCTGCGGTTTTTATTTTTTGCGCTATAAACAAAAATAGAGCGACTATTTTGAAAAAAATGCAATATTTTTTACATTTTTCTATAATAAATATCCCCAAAAAAGATATAAAAAAAAATATTTTTTTTCCTCAGTTTAGGCCGATACGTATTGTTCTACATATTTTTCGTAAAAAAAAATCGCAATTAGCGTTTATTGATTGGTTAGCGCAAAATTTATAGTAGGGGTAGTTTTATGGCATTTTTATTAAAAAAAAATTTTTTTCACTAGTAATGGCGGCGATCAGCGTTTTTTTTCGGTACTGCGATATTATGGTGGACACATCGGACACTTTTGACACATTTTTGGGACCATTGGCATTTTTATAGCGATCCAATGCTATAAAAATGCAATGGATTACTATAAAAATGCCATTGGCAGTGAAGGGGTTAACACTAGGGGGCAGGGAAGGGGTTAAGTGTGTTCCTATTTGTGTTCTAACTGTATGGGGGGGGGGGTGACCTCACTAGGGGAAATCACTGATCTTCTGTTCATACATTGTATGAACAGAAAATCAGCGTTTCCCCCGCTGACAGGAACGAAAGGTATGTGTTTACACACAAAGCTCCCGTTCCCCACTCTGTAACGAGCAATCGCGGGTGCCCGGCGGCTATCGTACCCGCCGGGCACGCGCGGGACTCGGCGGCGCGCATGCGCCCCCTAGTGGCTGAAAAGTAGAGGACGTAGAGCTACGTGCTCCCGCGAGACCACGTCACCGTCCCGCAGTAATACGACGGTGGGCGGTCGGGAAGCAGTTAAAACACAGCACCATTTCATTGTTCCCAACTATGTTTATTTAACCGGTTCCTGACTGGCCGCCGCAGTTATACTGCAGCGGAATGGCTCTCCTGGGCGAGCCGCCGATACTGTACGTTGGCCCTTTAAGATGCTGTAGGAGGTGCGCAAACACTCCCGACAGAGCGAGAATCGTGATCTGTGTGTGTAAACGCACAAATCCTGGTTCTCTCATGAGAGGAGATAGAGATCATGTGTTCATACGAAGTATGAACACCGATCTCTCTCCTCACCTAGTCGGCCCCCCACAGTTAGAACACAGCCCCCTTTCCTGCCAGTGACATTTTATACTGTAATCCGTGCATTTTTATAGCACTGATCACTGTATAATTGTAAATTTTCCCAAAAAAAGTGTAGGTCAAAAATATATAGAAAAATACGTATTGGCCTAAAATTAGGAAACAATTGGTTATAAAAAAAGGATATTTATTATAGCAAAAAGTAAAAAAAAAAATATATATATATATATATATATATATATATATATATATATATATATATATATATATATATATATATATATATATATATATATATATATATATATATATATATATAATCAAAATTGTCACTCTTTTGTTTATAGCACAAAAAAATAAAAACCGCAGAGGTGATCAAATGCCACCAAAATAAATCTCCAGCTGGTTTCCGGATCAGCTGGACACAATTGAAAGCTATTCACAGGTCGGAGGGACATCGATGTTACATTATTCCTCGCTGTTTCACGGCCGCTTGTGGTTATGTTGAAGGGTGGGTTTTGTCTGTGTTGCAACTAGGGTTACCACCTCATCCCTTTAAAACTGAACACCTATTAATTACACAGGTTCTGTGGCAGATTAAGGCTGTAATTAAACTCACTTGGTGCCTTATCTGTATTAAATTAGCCTCAGAATCTGTGTAATTCAGATGTGTTCCTTTTTAACTACTTGCCCACCGCGTCATGTCTAAAAGACGTCATGACTTTAAAGATATATCTCGGTAACGGCAGCAGCTGCTGCCACAACCGAGATATCCATCTTTACCGTGGGCAGTCCTGTACACGATAATGGTGGTCTCCGCGGCGGATTCGCCGCGAGATCGCCGTTATCGGTGGCGGGAGAGGGCCCTCCCGCGCCCTCCGCTGCTTACCGGAGCTGTCGGTAGCGGCGGAGGGGATTGGGTCCTGTCGGCAGCTGTGTTGGGATACGAGTGAGGGAAAAATCGCCCCCACCCATTCCCCATAGCTCTGCTGGGTGGAAGTGACGTCAAAACGTCAGTCCCGCCCAGCGTCTTAAAGAAACATTTTTTTTTTTTCTAAAATTTGAAAAATGGCTTTTTTTTTTTTTTTTTTGCATTTAAGCCTAAATATGAGATCTGAGGTCTTTTTGACCCCAGATCTCATATTTAAGAGGACCTGTCATGCTTTTTTCTATTACAAGGGATGTTTACATTCCTTGTAATAGGAATAAAAGTGATAATTTTTTTATTTATTTCGGTGTATAAAATTATAAACTAATTTAAAATAAATAAGAAAACAAAAAAAAATGTTTTAAACGCCCCGTCCCGACGAGCTCGCGCACAGAAGCGAACGCATACGCGAGTAGCGCCTGCATATGAAAACGGTGTTCAAACCACACAAGTGAGGTATCGCCGCGATCGTTAGAGCGAGAGCAATAATTCTAGCCCTAGACCTCCTTTGTATCTCAAAAAATGCAACCTGTAGAATTTTTTAAACGTCGCCTATCGAGATTTTTAAGGGTAAAAGTTTGACGCCATGCCACGAGCGGGCGCAATTTTTAAGCGTGACATGTTGGGTATCATTTTACTCAGCGTAACATTATCTTTCACAATATATAAAAAAATTGGGCCAAATTTATTTTATTTTTTTATTCAAAAAAGTGAATTTAAAAAAAAAAAAAGTGCGCTTGTAAGACCGCTGCGCAAATACGGTGTGACAAAAAGTATTGCAATGACTGCCATTTTATTCTCTAGGGTGTTAGAAAAAAATATATATAATGTTTGGGGGGTTTAAGTAATTTTCTATAAAAAAAAAAGTGTTTTATTCTCGTAAACACCGAATCTGAAAAACAGGCCCGGTGGGCAAGTGGTTAAAGGGATGAGGTGGCAACCCTAGTTCCAACCCGCCCTTAGACACAGGCAACAGGTGCTGATCAAGACACTAAAGCCACGTATAAAAATTATTTTTGGAGTACAAAACAATTAACATTTCTAGTATGTACAGTTAATGCATCTTCCCCCTCTTTGCAGGAACGGATGTCGTAATTGTTAAAAATGGCAGAAGAATCTGTGGCACTGGTGCCTGCCTTGCCAATGCTCCTCTTCATCAGAACAAGAGTTACTTTGAGTTTAAAGTCCAGTCTACAGGTTGGTATACACTCGTTGTTTGCTAGTGTAACCTTAGAAACTGTGGTAAACCCAGGTGGATTGAAGGCATAACAAAAGAATATATTTGGGCTTACTGTAAGCTTGCCTGGTCACATTAGTAGTTGACAAAGTTCAACATTTTTGAAGAAGTGGTGTGTGTGTGGCAACCTGTGGATTATAGTCCAAGAATTTGCAACAGTTGACCTTCTATGCCAGACGTCTCAAAACTTTTTGCTGCATATTAACCCTTTCAAATAATTTTTGGGTCTCGGGGTACCCCTGCTAAAGCCAATCCATTGGTGGCCAGTAGGAAATGTAATTCCATTATACAGTAGTAGTGATCAGAATGCCACCCTTAATGATGGCATAAAAGAACATTGGAGTCATGCAACTGGCTCTGCCAAGTAATGTTGGACCAAGAACTGTCCAAGCCCCCATCAGATGGGAGGTCAGTCAGCCACAGCTGAAGTAATGGCTGGGAACCTCTAGAGCAGAGGGGTCTGCAAACTATGGGCCTCCAGTTGTTCAGGAACTACAACTCCCATCATGCCTTGTCATGTCTGTGAATCTCAGAGTTTTACGATACCTCATGGGCCGTAGTTTGGAGATGCCTGCTGTAGAGAAACCCTGGTTCAGAGTGGCTGGTCTAAGCACACAGACAATTGCCACCTGTTTTCTGATTCCATTAAAAACACGGAACAACATGTCTCATAATGGCACTTAAGGTCTGGAAAAGGTAGTTGACTGTTTTTTTTTTTTTTTCCCCCTCTATGAACTAGCTTATTTTAATGCCTGGGATTGGTGATGCCTAAAATCTGCCATATGTGGCTAGAATTTGATACTTCCTTCTGAATCTGTCAAAAATTGAGCCTTGAATGGCCCTATCAGCCTTACCTGCTTTGACAAAAATTGCTTTTCGGAGATACCAGGTGGACAATTGTCAGCCAAACAGCGACTGCATCCAGTCAGGTGCAGTAAAGCCAGCAATAGATGAATTGAATTTCTGCCAGTTCAGCTAGAACCAGCCGAGATTTGATCCATCCTATGGGCAGTCAGTTGTATTGACGTTGATTCATTATCCTAAGTACAATATGTCTGTTGGATTTTTTTTCCCATGTGATCACTGCTGGTGGCTATAGCAGCTGGCAGTGATCATTGTGTTCTGAACAGCAGGGAATGGGCTGCTCAACTGTTCATGTATTCTGACAGCCAGCTGAGGAGATTCTTCCAAGCATGCTGTTTTTATTGTGGATGGAGGAATCTATTTGACTTCTCATGTTCATTCCGGGGCTAGCCTTAAAGGGTCACTAAAGGGAAAAAAATGTTTTGCTGAAATGACTGTTTACAAGGTATAGAGACATAAAAGTTAACAGATTCCTTTTCAAAATGATTAAAAATAGATAAAAATCAATCATATAATGTGCCTGCAGGTTAGTTTAACTTTTGAACTGGCTTCATGTTTCTGCAAAGTAGAAATAGACACACAGAACAAAAACAAACAAATCCAGGGCAGTGTTTTGTTTTTAAAATGAATCTGATTGGTTCTGGGAAGTTTTAGACACACAGTAATGACAGCTTAAACCACCGTGAGAAAGCTCCCAGCACTGTGGTTATAAGGAAACAGACAAGCAGGAAGTGTGGAGAACAGAGCAGGATTGCAGCAACTTCAAAGCAAAAACGAACAATAAGGACATGAAACCAGTACTGCAGTAAGGTAAAGGAAGCTATTTAGCTAAAAAAAAATGTTTTCCTTTAGTGATCCTTTAAGCCTAGTTCTCACGCATACAGTGTTTTTTTTTGTTTTGTTTTTAACCAAGCAGGGCTGAACAAAAAAAAACAAAAACCTGATAGCCACTGTGCTAACTGCCCGACGTTGGTATAGCAAACTCCCCTGCTGTTCTATTCCCCGTCAACACTCCGGCCAATGGCTGTGAGGTAGCTGATCAGCAGACCTTTTTCAGTCATGCCTCTTTGACAGAAGTCGGGCCGACTTCAGTACATACGGCAGATTGTCGCCCGGTTTCTATTGAGCTGTCCATTGCCGCCCGACATGCAGCCCGTGTGTACTTGGCTTTAGGAGCACTTCTGGGCATGCAAATTTGTTGTGGCTATAAGGTACAACCAGTGACTTTGGTACACCCGTGAGTGAATAATCTGGAAGGACTGCATTCCTGTGCAGTAAAAATTGTGCTGTGCTGACCTGTACCTTACAGCTCTTCTTTTTCTTAGAAAAGTGCAAATAAGTGTTTATGTGCTAAAACACTTCCCTAGCTTCGTACTAATGAATATGCGGCCAGCAACATGTTTAAACAATTCTGTGTACAAGGGCTATTGTGAGCTAATGATAAAGTTAAAAGATAACAAAACAATGAGATCTAAACTAAACACTTCAGTACACAATATACATTGTGCGCACAGTGATTTTTTTTTTCTTCAGCATGCAGATTTGTCTTCTTTTTTTTTTCTTTTTGCATGACTTCTTCACAGAATCTTTCTGGTTTAAGTTGTGTTGTTGATTATTCCAATGGCTCCATGTTATGCTTTCCTTAGTGGGGTAGTTGAAGTTGATAATTATCTGCAGCCTAAGCTTAGGTTTATACTGGTGAGCAGAAAACAAATTGGCTCAAATTGCATTGCATCTGTTTCGGGATGTCCTTAAATCTAGCATTGACGATCACAGGCGATCACACGGACGTGCGTGATTGCCTTGCAGTGCAATACGATGCAGGCAAACGCAGCAAGTCTTGTGCGTTTCCCGCATCACATCCGTGTGAACCAGGGCTGAAGCTAACAGTATTTAACCACTTCTGACCGGCCCCACGTCCAAAGACGTCATTTTTTTGAAGATGGATATCTCGGTAACGGCAGCAGCTGCTGCCACAACCGAGATATCCATCTCTTCGTGGGGCGGTCCTGTTAACGATAACGGCGGTCATCGCGGCGGATTCGCCGTGAGATCGCCGTTACCGGCGGCGGGAGAGGGTGCCCCCCCCCTCCCGCCGCTCTCCCGCGCCCTCCGCCGCTTACCGTAGCCGTCGGTAGCGGCGGAGGCGATCGGGTCCTCTTGCTGGCTGTCCGGGGGTGCGACTGAGGGAAAAAATGTCCCTCAGCCGTCCCCATACCTCTGCTGGGCGGAAGTGACGTCAAAACGTCATTTCCGCCCAGCCTCTTAAAGAGACATTTTAATTTGTTTACATTTTGACTTTTTTTTTTTTTTTTGCATTTAAGCCTGAATATGAGATCTGAGGTCTTTTTGACCCCAGATCTCATATATAAGAGGACCTGTCATGCTTTTTTCTATTACAAGGGATGTTTACATTCCTTGTAATAGGAATAAAAGTGATCATTTTTTATTTTTATTTTTTTTCACTGTTAAACATTATAAAATAAATAGAAATCAAAACGAAAACCAAAAAAAATTTTTTTTAAAGTGCCCCGTCCCGACGAGCTCGCGCGCAGAAGGAAACGCATACGCGAGAAGCGCCCGCATATGAAAACGGTGTTCAAACCACACAAGTGAGGTATCGCCGCGATCGTTAGAGCGAGAGCAATAATTCTAGCCCTAGACCTCCTCTGCATCTCAAAAAATGCAACCTGTAGAATTTTTTAAACGTCGCCTATCGAGATTTTTAAGGGTAAAAGTTTGACGCCATGCCACGAGCGGGCGCAATTTTTAAGCGTGACATGTTGGGTATCATTTTACTCGGCGTAACATCATCTTTCACAATATATAAAAAAATTGGGCCAAATTTATTGTTGTCTTATTTTTTAATTCAAGAAAGTGAATTTTTTCCAAAAAAAGTGCGCTTGTAAGACCGCTGCGCAAATACGGTGTGAGAAAAAGTATTGCAATGACCGCCATTTTATTCTCTAGGGTGTTAGAAAAAAAATAATATAATGTTTGGGGGTTTTAAATAATTTTCTAGCAAAAAAAACTGTTTTAGTCTCGTAAGCACTGAATCTGAAAAACAGGCTCGGGGCTGAAGTGGTTAACCACTTAAGACCTTGACCTTTAGGCAGGTAAAGGACCTGGGCAATTTTTGCGATTCGAGACTGCATCTGGCGTCCTTTTATTTATTTATTTTCACAAATAGAGCTTTCTTTTGGTGGTATTTGATCGCCTCTGCGGTTATTTTTTGCGCTATAAACAATGCAATTTTTTTTTACTTTTTTGCGATAATAAATATCCCCCAAAAACATAGAAAACTTTTTTTTTCCTCAGGCCGATATGTATCCTTCTACCTATTTTTGGTTAAAAAAAACGCAATAAACGTTTATCAATTGGTTTGCACAAAATGTATAGCGTTTACAAAATAGGGCATAGTTTTATTGCATTTTTATAATTTTTTTTTTTTTTTTTACTACTAATGGCGGTGATCAGCGAATTATTATTATTTTTTTGTGACTACGACATTATGGCGGACACTTTTTGACACATTTTTGGGACCATTGTCCTTTTCACAGCTAAAAATGCATCGATTACTGTTAAAATGACAATTGCAGTTTGGGAGTTAACCACAAGGGGGCGCTGAAGGGGTTAAGTGTGACATCTGTGTTTCTAACTGTAGGGGGGTGTGGCTGTAGGTGTGACATCATTGATTGTGTTTCCCTATATTAGGGAACACATGATCAATGACAGCGACACAATGAAGAACGGGGAAGCTGTGTTTACACACAGCTCTCCCTGTTCTTCAGCTCCGGGGACCGATCGCGGGACAGTGGCGATCGCGGCCACTTAGCTGCGCCTGCCCTCGACTCATGGCTGGGCACTTAAGAGGACATACCTGTACGTGCTTGTGCCACTCTGCCAATTGTATATGTGCAGGAGGCGGTCCTTAAGTGGTTAATGAAGTGATGACCTTCTTGATATTTTACACTCAGAATAGCTTCTCAGAATTCATCCATAAATGCAGTGTCCTTGTAACTTACTGTGAGATGATCTGGAAGCATAACAAAAAATAAATCTTATCCTATTTGTGTAAATTACTGGTCTGATTATTCAATTGTGTAATGGAAATGACCAAAGGCAGACATGTTTGTCCAGCCTGTGTGACAGGTTTTTCCTTCTCTATAGAGTATAGTGAGGAAAATGAGTGTAGTAAATACATAATTACCTTGGAAAGAACTATGTAGCCACATCTAAGGATTGCCAGGATAGGCTTACCTGTAGGTACAAGTGGTGTAACGGGGTTTACAACTACTTTAAATGTGGTATTTTTGCACCTCTCCGTACAGACTACGGTAATTGAAAGCTGCCTTCACATCAGTTAAAAACAAACAAACTGAGCATCTAAACAAATTATTTTATTTATTTGTTGCCACTGGCTTGCAAGATTCCTTAGATTTGTTTAAAGCGGATGGTTCACCAAAAAAAAAATATTAAAAGCCAGCAGCAACAAATAATGCAGCTGCTGACTTTTAATATTGGGACACATACCTGTCCTGGAGTCCAGCGGCGTCCGCAGCAGAGGACGAGCGATCGCTCGTCTCCCTGCTGCTCCCCCCTCCATCCACGGTGAGGGAACCAGGAAGTGAAGCGCTCCGGCTTCACTGCCCGGTTCCCTACGGCGCATGCGCGAGTCGCGCTGCGCCCGGCGATTGGCTCCCGCTGTGTGCTGGGAGCCGAGAGTTCCCAGCACACAACGGGAAAAGCCCGTCTTTTGCCCGAGACTGCAGGCTGGAAGTGGGTGCAGATACCTGTCTTTAGACAGGTATCTGCACCCCCCTCCCCCCTGAAAGGTGTCAAATGTGACGCCGGAGGGGGGGAGGGTTCCGATCAGCGGATCTTCACTTTAGGGTGGAGATCCGCTTTAATTGTGCTTTTTTTGCAAGAAATACTTTTTTTTTTTTTTTTATGTTTTTGTAAACAATGGAATGAAACGATGGCAATGAAAACCCAGAGTGACGGTTTACGCTACTTCGACTTGTGTTTCCCGACATGAGAAATTCAATTGAAGTGAATGAGAGCCGTCTTAATGTACACTACTGAAGTCGCTCCGACTTCAGAAAAGGTTTCTGTATTACTTCAAGGTGACTCAACTTGTACCCATATATTTCAATGGAAGTTGCCTCCAAAGTTGGATCGCTGTCTTAACTGAAGCAATTTTACAGGAATAGAAAATGGTTTACTCAGGCAAACCCCTCCCTCCCACAGAGCTGATTATTCTGTGACTGGCCACAACCAAAGTTGCCTGTCCTGGACGCAAATTTGTCGCGTTGTAAGTTGCTCCAAATCGCGCTGAAGTCGCGCTGTAAGTCGGGTTGCCCCTGTGTGAACCGCCACCTAAGGCTGTTGATGGAAACTTGTTTTTTTCCAATGATTACAGGTGTCTGGGGAGTTGGTGTTGCAACCCAAAAAGCCAACCTTAATCCGATTCCATTAGGAAGAGATGTACACAGTCTTGTGATGAGAAACGATGGAGCCATCTATCACAACAACGAGGAGAAGAATAGGCTACCTGCCAACAGCCTTCCACAAGAGGGCGATGTAGTGGTGAGTACAACCCTTTGCATTAGGTGCTAGAATGTTCAATTGTTGTCCGTAATTATTTTCAGTCTGCTTTGCTTCAGCACGGTCGTATGATCACCTCCCGTATGTTAGTCCATGGTGGCTGCAGAGTGGGAGTGCCAATAACAGATGTACCATTAAAGCCTATGAGTGATATTGCTGCTCCTGGGCATTAAAACCGCTAGCAGTTCAGCGGCGCTGCCCATTGATTTCACTGGGCAGGAGTGCACTCCAAAGATGCAGCTAGCAGGATTTTTTTTACCGTCCTGCCAGCGCGCACCGCTCCAGTGTGAAAGCCCTCGGGCTATCACATTGGAGTGAAAGGAGCGGCTCGTTCAAGGCACTTTGCTGGCCCTATTTTTAGTGCTTTAGCACCTGCAAAGCACCTCCAGTGTGAAAGCAGCCTAAATTTACTCAATAGTTTGTGTTCATCCTACTTTTGTAGATCCTACACAAATCTCCTCCATTATGATTCTTGCAGAAATGGTAAAAATGTATTGATTTATATACATTGGAGGGGTTTGATTCCTGGTGTTTACATGGTAAAAAAAAGAAAAAAGGCAGCCGGAAAAGATTATCCCAACATTGCTCAGCACTGGAATAAAACAAAACCTTGTAACATTTGGTTCTTTTTAGGGCTGTTGCTGATCAAAATTTTTGTGTTCGATTAATCATTTTTTTTTTTTTTTAACACGATTAATCGACTAATTTCGATTAATTGTAACGCAAATACACATCCAACTACTTTTAGCTGATCTCCTTGCAGGCTGATTCCCAGTGCAGCTACCTACCACTAAAAAAATGGATAGCAGGATACAAAAAACACACAAAGGCAGCGCTCGATGGGAATAGCATTAAAACTTTTATAGTCTTCAAGTAGGTAACAAAATAAATATTCACTGAGACCTGGGCCTGTTGGCTGCATTTTACCTCGACGACCAACTACGTGTTGGCCGTGTCTTAGTGGGCCTCTGAGAGCTGTGGCGAGACATAACTCCTGCTCTTCTGATACATCATCCCCCCCACTCTGGACCCTTCTCCTTCCCCCTCACCTAGACCCCACCCACCGACCCCTCACCATAGACTGTATTTCTATAAGAATAAGTACTGTACTTGAGACATGCTTTGGTTTAACCTGTCTGGGCACCTCCCGGACAGCCTCCCCCCACCTAGATGTACTTAACTTCCTAGTTAATCCCCTCCCGGACACACATCCTCACTCAACCTCCTCTGAGGAGACTTGTACAGAGTCGCCATTAGCCGAGCCGAGGTAGGGTGGCCACGTGTCCTCGAATTTGCCCTCCAACACTGCTTCTTAATTATACCATATGATGGGTCATAGGAGGGATAACCAGAAGATATTGTTTCCATATGTTGATACACTCGTGTTTGCTCCTCCCCTTACTGTATACTTTGCAATTATACTTTATCGCATCGCGGCTGCAGCGTTTATGCTCTTGTTATTATTGTTGCTGCATTGTACCAATTGTACTGTTATCATTCTTCTCAATAAAAATCTATTGAAACAAAAAAAAAAAATACAAAATATTGCACTGGAGATAAAATCAATGTAGCTACATAAACTGTAAAAATGGTGCGAGTAATACCAAACGGTAGCAAAAGCAGTCATAAAAACATGTAGCCAAGTATGATACTGGTATAAAATGTGTACGATACCACTGCTGAATCCAGATGAGGAGGGGTTAACATCAGTCCGTCGGCATGTAGATGTCCAATGAAGGGAACTATCACAACTCCCAGTGGATGGCTGTAGAATCCCAGGTTGATAGAGGGAAGTGTAACAGCTCTTGCGTGTGGCAGATAGTAAGGTCCCGCCGGCATGCAGATATGAAGGCACAGCAAAGGAGCCCTTCAGATGGACACGGCAAGCCCCGCCGGTGTCCGTGACGTCAATGGATCTCCGCCGGAACTCCCGGAAGCCAACGGAGAATTTTGATCGATCAAGAAAATGTAAAGATTAATCGATGAATTAATAGTTAATTTCCACAGCCCTAGTTCTTTTAGATTGAAGGGATGAACTTCGGTCTGCAAATGAGGGCAGTTTAACCACTTAAAGACTAGGCCTTTTTCTGACAGTTGTAGCTACAAGATAAAGTGGAGTTAGTCGTGTACAGTGCTAAATGGAATTATTTTTTTGTTTTATATCTTCGGGCGGCACTTCCTGTCCTGGCCGCCTAGCCAATTACGTCATTGGGTGGTTCCCATTGACTCCTTGGATAGCACTGCAGCAAAAGTTGCATTTTTAGTTTTAGTATTTGAGTTTTTTGGTTTTTAATCTTTTTTATTGTGCTTTGACATATGTGGGAAAATAATTGTATTGGGGAAAAAGACATACTTTTTCAGTTCACTCTACAGTTTGGCTAATACAAATCAACATTGTTGCATATGTTTTTTTTGTTTTTTTTAGTAATCGTTTTTATATTTTTCTCCCTTAAACACTGACTAATACAATTTTCCTTTTTTTTTTTTTTTTCCTCCCTCTTTAGGGCATTTCTTATGATCATGTAGAATTAAATGTGTATTTAAATGGAAAGAATATGCATTGTCCTGCATCGGGCATAAGAGGGACAGTATTTCCTGTTGTATATGGTAAGTAATATCTTTCAGGCTGATATCCTTGTTGCCACTCTTTTATGTCTTTAGAGTCGGTTCACACTGGGGCGACTTGGGATCCGACTTGAAGTCGCCTCAAGTCGTCCCAAGTCGCGATGTAGAGAAAAACAATGCAAGTGAATGGGAGCAGTGTTAATACACACTACTCAAGTCGCTCCGACTTCAGAAGAGGTTCCTGTACGACTTCAATCCGACTTGTAGGCGATTTGTACCCATTGATTTGTCTTAATTGAAGCAACTTTCCAGCAAGATAACAACATACATTTCTCAGGCAAACCCCTCCCTCCCCCAGAGCTGATTGTTTTATTGGCCACTGGAATGTCTCCTGTCCTGGAGACGACTTCAAGTCGTGTCGTAAATCTCCCCAGATCGCCCTGTGGTTCATGCTCAAGTCGTGTCGGAGTCGCCTCTGAAAGTCGCGCTGGAAGTCGTGTCGCCCTAGTGTGAACCGACTCTTAACATTTTCTGTGTCCTCCGCAGTTCCCAGTGGTTCCCTCCAGCGGACTTCTGTGTCACTGCAGGGCACAGTGTTCACATATGGGTCAGTGGGAGCAGACTTTGGGTAGAGCTGCACGATTAATCGCTAATAAATCATGATCTCAAATTCAATACCCCCCCCACGATCTCTATGTAGAATTTCCTGATTCAGTCATGTAACAAGTGTAGTGTTCTCTGCTTGCTCAGCTGTCAAAAGAAAATCGGGCCGCATGGCAAGCTTTTCACAACATTTTCTGAGGTGGTTAGATAACTATAAACATTGGAACTTTTCGTTTTTGGATCAAAGGGATGAACTTCTTCGTGTAAATAAGGGAAGTTGAACCACTTCAACCACGGAAGATTTGGCTGCCCAATGACTGGGCCATTTTTCGCGATACGGCACTGCATCGCTTTAACTGACAATTTCACAGTCGTGTGACGCTGTACCCCAAAAAAATTGACGTTTTTTTTTCCAGAAATAGAGCTTTCTTTTGGTGGTATTTGATCATCTCTGCTTTTTTTTTTTTTTTTTTTTTTTTTTTTGCGCTATAAACAAAAAAGCGACAATTTTGGAAAAAACAAACAACACTATTCTGTACTTCTTGTTACAGTAAATATCCCCAATTTTGAAAAAAGGTGAATTTTTACTCGGTTTAGGCAGATATGCATTCTTCTACATATTTATGGCAATAAAAATCACAATAAGTGTATATTGATTGGTTTGCGCAAAAGTTAAAGCGTCTACAAAATAGGGAATGGATTTATAGCATTTTAATTTTATTTATTTTTTACTAGTGATGGCGGCGATCTGCTTTTTTCCGAAATTATGGCGGACACTTTTTTTTTGGGACTATTGGTATTTATACAGCGATCAGTGCTATAAAAATACACTGCTTACTGTAAAAATGTCACTGGCAGGGAAGGGGTTAACACTAGGGGGAGATCTAGAGGTTAATTGTTACCTATGTTCTAAGGCTGGATTCACACCTATGCATTTTTGGTGCTTTTTGCAGATTTGCACTACAGTCCATTTACCATGGTTTCCTATGGAACATGTTCTGTAGTGGAAAAAAAATAGATCTCTATCATTTCACACACTGTCCCTGCTCATGCCTGGAGCATCAGCACTCTCTGCTAGCTTGTTTTAAATCGACCGACGTACAGCTATGACGGTTCGCCCAGCGGAGCCAACGGCTTGCTGGTCCGCAAGCCGTTAAAGACCAAACCCTTTTTTGACACTTGTTTCTCTTACAACGTTAAAATCCAGTATTTTTTACTAGAAAATTACTTGGAACCCCCCAAACATTATATATATCACTTGCGTTCTAAGCCCCACCCACTGCCTGTAAGAATGATCAAGTGGCTGAACAGTTGCTATTTTATGGTGAGGGGAATTGGCAGCTGTAAAAGAAGATGTCTGAATGATGCCTGTAACTGTAGGCATCATTCAGCTATCCCCACTCATTCAGCGACGTTATATGACGTTGGGCAGGTGGGAAGCGGTTAAACGCTTAAAGCGGAGTTCCGTCCCTGCATGGAAAATTAAGTCGGCATCTACACATACTGTAGCACCCCAGCCGATGTTTCCATTGGCTTTCGGGTGCTGCCATAACTAATAAGGGAAACTGGCAGTGAAGCCTTAAGGCTTTACAGCTGGTCCCCCTACTGCACATGTGCGCTGCGCTCTAACTGGCCCACAGGAGGAGGGATGCCGGACTTCTGATGTACCTCCCACTGCTGTCAATCACAGCCAGTGAGCTAATGGGGGGGGGGGGGGGGGGGGGGTGAAATGCAGCTGTGTATGTGAATAGACACATAGCTGCATCTTGGGAACACGCCTGCTTGTGTCCCCCCATTGCAAGCTGCTTGCTCTGGGGACAAGGGGGGAGGAGCGTCAGCGAGGGACCCGAGAAGAAAAGGATCAGCGCTACTCTGTGCAAAACCATTGCACATGTTTTTTTGTGAAAGCCTTTAGAATCACTTTATAGGATCTGCTGCTAACAGCTTGAGGCCAGATGCCACAACATACCTTCAGCAGTCTAGTGGCATCCATACCTCAAC
This sequence comes from Rana kukunoris, assembly GCA_029574335.1. Taxonomy (NCBI): domain Eukaryota; kingdom Metazoa; phylum Chordata; class Amphibia; order Anura; family Ranidae; genus Rana; species Rana kukunoris. Next base: position 67,243,974 of record CM056050.1, on the reverse strand, counting down.
AGGTCAGGGCTGTTTTGGCAGCAAAAGGGGGAACCTACTCCATATTGGGTGAGTAGACATAAATGTATGGCTGATTGGTGTAAGTCTTACCAGTGTATTGCATTCAGTTTATTTATAATGTCTGCAATTGCTGCTTGCTTGACAACAAATGCATCCATCCCGTGTATTTATGCCCACACGTTAGTATCCCATCATATGGTGTACACAGAAGTGGTAGCCATTCATTCATTCATTTATTGTACAGAGTAAGTGAATATTTACACACATGCATTGCAATGATATATATCAGGGATATGCAATTAGTGGACCTCCCGCTGTTGCAGAAGTCCCATGAGGCATAGCAAGACTGACAGCCACAAGCATGACACCCAGAGGCAGAGGCATGATGGGACTTGTAGTTTTGAAACAGCTGGAGGTCCGCTAATTGCATATCCCTGATATATATGTTAAAACTTCATATGTGCATTGTGGTTCCAATAAATTGTTACCCCCCCAAAAAAGTCCTGTTCCCTTACGGCATGATATACAGTGCTTGTGCTATGTAATTTGGCCCCTTGTATCACCTGAAATACCTGACTGGTTCCTGCCTGGTTCTTCCCTCCTCCCTGTAAACTGACCATGGTTTATCATGGCTGCTGAGCCCTGACAGTTTAGTCAGTTTATGTGCCTCCGTCATCTGCAGCTCTCCTTTTGTCTCCTCCCCCCTCTGCCTGTCAGCTTGTGACGGTGCCACCCCTTCTATAAAACTAGCGTATGATCATACAATCCCCTCTGTTAAATACGCATATGTGTTTTATTTAAAAGACAATTTCTACCTTCTTCCAGAGCCTTCCTAGTCTCTCTCATCCTGGCTGACCTCAGCGGGAGTTCTCGGCCCCGCCCACTGGAGTTGTCAGCCCAGGGGAAGAGAGCCGAGGAGTCGGCGCTGGGAAACGCGCTGAAAGAAGGTGGAAATCGGCATCTTTTTTTTATTTATTTTTATACAACCCATGCTGTGGGACACATGCCCTTATTTAACGGAGGAGATTGTATGATTGTACGATGGTGGCTTTACTACCACTTTATTTTTTAGTGTAACCTTAACAAATGGATGGAATGCACAAACACTGCAGTGCACCACAAAACATTATCATGCATCACCATGCATTCTGCTAAAACAAACAGTACCCGTCTGTCTTCAAATCCTTTGTGGTGTGTTGGCAACCCATTTGGGCCGCCTTAATGCAAAGTGTGTTTAATAACTCGTTTCAACACTTCAACATGCTGGCTTGCTGTGAATTGGAACTTTGAATATCTAAACATTTGTGAAGGAACAATTGGGGACCACATTGAGAGCTTTCTTTTTCCAACTGATGTTTACATCCACTGTTAAAGTATATATAAACCCTTTGTCCAAAATTCCATACAACTTTTGATATGTTAAAGCGGGATTCCACCCACAAATTTTATTTTTTGGTTAAAAAAAACAAATCGGGGTGGAAATCCACTTTAATGCAATTTTAAAAATTAGTGATTTTTAAATCTGACCCAGACTAATGAACATGATCATTAACAAAATCTTTTAAAGAAGCAGCTTTAAATTAACGCATACATTTTATATAAGCCTCTATGGGGGAAAACAGATGATGCAGGTCATGACACATGTGGATGGTTGTGATGCATACAACAGGTGTGTCGTTTGTAATGTGGAGTGTTTGATTAACCAGTTATGTCCTTTTTTTTTTCTTGCAGTGGACGACAGTGCAATCCTGGACTGCCAGTTCAGTGAGTTTTACCATACTCCTCCACCTGGATTTGAGAAGATCTTATTCGAGCAGCAGATTTTCTAAGGACTGGATCTCTACACTTTTCCCAAAGCTGTTTGATTAATATTTAAGCTGCACGATGCATACTGAACATGTGCTTTGTATTTTTATCTCAGTGGGTGCAGGTCTTTCAGATCTTGTGTGTGTAAGTATTTTACAAAGTATTGCCTAGCTGCAAATGCCACTGTCCACAAAGCCGTGTAGATCTTCTCTGATATTTTTGTGATATATTTGGTAGATTTGGGCAAATTGTTTGTGGTGTTAATTGTAAATAGGGTAGTTTTAGCCAGTGATTTAATGTGAAATTGTTGGCCATTTTAAACTTGTGAAAATTAAACTTCTTCATAAATTCAGACACCGCAAAGTGCTTGAGAACTTTATTAGCCAGAATTCCTCCTCTACCTGCTGCTCCTAAACTAGTTTCACTTGTTATTGGGATCTAACGTGCCTGGCTCCTGTCCTGCACATGACGGTTCTCTTCTCCAATGAAGGTTTCTCCGTGGCCAGTAAGGAGCACTTCATTGGGCAAATAAAGTGGTAGTTATTAATGCTTAGCCCAGAAGTAAGACACTCGAGGCTCAAAGCGTCTGTCACCAAACTGAAGGTCCCAATACAAGCTGTCTCTGTAAAGAACGTTGCTGTACTTTCTACCAACCCCTCCTCACTGTCGTGTCCTGTATTAATGTAAGCTAGGGGTTGGCTGGAGATGAGGCTGCACACAACATTTTTAGCTGAGTTTTTCGTCCTATGGAGCAGCTTCAGCTGCACAAGAGGTAATAATTTACAGCAGAGGTCTCCAAATGTTCTGGAACAGTGTCCCTCAGACTTTAGTGGGGCCGGATTGTGACCATCAGGAGTAGAAAATGTCCTGGCATCAGATGGCGTAAACCAGGGGTCCTCAAACTATGGCCCAGTTCAGGGACTACAATTCCCATAATTGCCTAGTCATGTCTGTGAATGGAGCGCCGTTGTTTGCAGATCCCTGGTGTACACAATGCTCAATCTTTGATAACACTGAGGGTGCCCCATCGTTGGTTTCTTTTTAGGAATGGTGCCCAATCATTAGTTTCATTGGGGCCCCATTGCTGATGATATTGGGTGGAATCGTGGCCCATTGTTTGGGCACGATTCCACCCAATGACACAAACAATGGGCCACGATTCCACCCAATGACACAATCGTTTGGTGTCATTGGGAGGAACTGTGCCTCATTGTTGGTGTCGGTGACTAAAGTTGTGTCTCAAGGGCCGAATAAAAGAAAGCTAAGGGCTGAAATTTGGAGACCACTGACTTGCAGAACCAGCCTTAATTGGGGCTTTCAATTTGTCAATACGGTAATCGCTTGAAGTAGTAAAGTGAACCTAGTGTGAGAGAAGCACATGGCGGAGGGTTTTCTGATTTAATATGAGTATTGACAAGCAACTTGTGGTGCCTGTACTTAGGATGTTGGTTTTTAAACTATTTGAAAAGGCTAACTGTTTAATTTAAAGATGTTCTCTACTTAGAGCAGTAGCGGAGGTTCTCAGAAAGTTGCAACTTTCGTCTGTGGAAAGAAAGGCTGAGGACTCTGTAGAGCCCAATCTCTTATCTGAAATGAAAAGTAATGAGTAGTATCGAAATGGGACTGTTTGGTAGGGGTTGTGTTTTGGGGACAACAATTCATTTCTTCAAAGATCTGTGGAAGCAGCTGGGCTACAAGTCCGTATTGGTGCTTTTTATTTCAGAATTGTGGTCAGCATTCTGACCGCTCTTGGCTTCTATCACGAGCTGTGTGCTACAAATCAGACGAGCCACCTCCAAAAACAAAAAGACACTCTTCCTAGAGAACTTCTTTAAAATATTCACATTGACCCAGTATTACTTGCAGTCTTTTTCTCGGTGATATTGACATATTTTGCACACATTTGAATACACATGTTTATTTTTCATAATGACATTTTAAGTTTTACTGGCGTATAGTGTAGCTGGGTCTCGTCCTTCATGTAACACAAACTTCTACTGACTGTGTTTCCTACTCTCTAATACTTTAGTCCCAGAGTGCCTTAAGAATTTTTATGCTGATGAGAGCATGACTTGGGGTATTTAGTTAGGTGTTTGGTGTGAGACATACCACAGTGTGCCTGCATGAAATCCCGTTATGTTTGTACTGTACGTTTACCACATTACCGTGCACAAAAAGGCCAGTTATCACTTTGTCCATTGCATTCTGTTTAGGTTTCACACAAAAAAGTGGTCACATGAGGCACACTGGGATTCACACAGCTCTGATAAACGTTCTTCTTTATATGGTTTGTCTAAGAACATCCGTTTATAAAATGTCTGTCTAAACAAGCCTATAAACCTAGCTAGCTTTAGATCAGCAGCTCTGGAAGGCGTTAATGGCTTTTGCTAATTCAGGATGTCATTGGTTTTTTTTTTTGTCTTTTTACCGGTCACTGTGTTCTTTCATTTGTGCTCCAATGCTCTGTGACCATCCAGAATGTATGGTGGTTCCTAGATGAGTTAATATCTCAGGGGATTTAAAGGGGTTGTAAAGGTACAAGTTTTTTTACCTTAATGCATCCTATGCATTAAGGTAAAAAAACATCTTACAGCACCGCCCCCCCCCCCCCCCCCCCCCCCCCCCCGAGGCCCCGTTGTACTTACCTGAGCGTTCAAAACTCCCGGGCGCGTCCACGTCGTCCTCTTCGGTTCCCAGCCTGGCCGTTGATTGGCTAGGCTGGGCGGATTGATGGCAGCGCAGCCATTGGCTAGCGCTGCTGTCAATCAGAGCGGATGATGTGGCGCGCCGGGGGGCGGAGCCGAGTGATACAGTCGGTGGCTATGGCCGCCGCTGTATCACGGGAGCGCGCTCGCAAAAGCTTTCCTCAGTGCGAGCGCTCTTGCATGAAGAGGGAAAGCTTTTGCGAGGAGGAGCCCAGACAGCCGCCGAGGGACCCCAGAAGACAGCTTTCCGGGCCACTCTGTGCAAAACGAACTGCACAGTGGAGGTAAGTATCACATGTTTGTTATTTTTTTATTTTTTTTTAAACCTGACTTTAGTGTCCCTTTAAGGAAAAAATCCTCCCAAACCATCGTGGTCAGATTAAGAGGCTAATTTACAATCTGTTGCCCTACATAACTTGCCAGACCCCACATCTCCCTTGTGTTATGGTGGTCTCTCCCTTCCAGCAGTTCCACTGGCTGAATGACACCTGACTATTTTATGCACTTGAAATAAATATTTCCAGGGGTCATTGTTATTCCTGCATGATTTAGTAATAAATACACCTCTGCCACACTAATGGTTTGACCATATGCGTCACATCAGTGTTTTTGGTGCTCACAAGGCCTCTGATGTGTCCAATCCCAAGGCTAGTGGCCTGTCAAAATCTGAAAGGCAAAAATATGTTGGCTGGATGCTTTATTGACTGGTGCTTGGGTATAGGACCATATGCATGGGTCCTATGCCCAAAATGCAGAAATTTTGCAGTTGCAGGCCTACTTTCCTGAACACATACAACTGTAAATATGAGTATGCATCAAGCCGTCAAGATGTTGGACAGGCTGATGGCACATGTGTCTCCTGGGTGGTTGCGTACATGTGGCCTTACAGTTTCAGTTTTGCAACATCTGTGTCAGCTGCCATTGGATAACAAATGACCAGTGTAGCACGATCCTTAGTGAGCGAGGTATGTACTATAGAAAGCTGGAAATATGTAAATTTAAAACAAGAAGGTGCATCTAAGTGTAGTAAAAACCTATGTTCTTTATCTGAATTGCTGGAGTATTGAGATTGCCAAAGGAGAAACATTTAGCCCTGGTTCACATTGGTGCGTTTTAACATGTCAAATCGGCAGCAATTGCAAGGTCCCAATCGGTGCGATGCTGCATTTGCGGCACTGCACCGATTTGAAAAAAGTCGTTTTTGTTCTACTTTTTGTGATTTCGGGCTGCGATTTCCATTGATATCTGTGCAGAGACCCACACAAATGTCTGAAATCGCCGCCCAAATCGGGACTGACATGCGGGAGTGAAATCTCTTCATTCCTTCAGCGCAGTGTGAACCTGGGCTTAAAGCCCATTTTCATAAAAAAGGCTCCCTTGCAGTTGGACTCTCCCCACATTGTAAGGATTAAATGTCTGTTTTTGGTCTAGGGGGCCTCAAAAAGCTGATTTACCTATCCGTTTCTCCTCTCCCTTACACTCCAGCAGTGGACTGTCCATACGTGTCTTTAGGTCCATTCAGGGCTATTGGCTTTGCATTGAACTTGATGACCTGTGAACAATGAAAGGGAAAGAAGGCTGATCGGACCACTCTTAACCTGGAGGGAGTCTGTGGGAATGGGGATCAGATGAAATGTTTTTTTGTAGATCTCCCTAAACCTTAATGAGCGTTTAACCCTTGCAGTGTGGGGACAGCCCCACAAGAGGGGTGTATTCTTTCTGAAAATTTGGCCTGTAGTCGTCTACCAGTGGGATCATCCTAAAGGAGGACTATTGTACATAATCCTACCAGCAAAGCAAGTTCAGTTTGAAACCTTCTTTGAATTCATTGCATTTCTTGATGCTTGCATGTCCCTTTTTTCTTATTGTTTCTTACTGAAGACCATCTGTAGTCTTTCTACACACAAAGGAGACTACCATATATACATCTACTCTAAAAACCTAAAGGTCACTTGGCATGTGTGATAAACACTGAAAAATTGTAGAGGTCCAGTGCTGATCATTCTCATCTCATGGCACATTCAGGGTGCAGGTTCTGCCAAACTCAGTGGTTGATGTTCTGCCAACTGGGTGCTTTGAGCAATTCTTGTATGTTCAGGCATATTGAAATTCCCAAGTTTTATATAGGCAAGCTCTAAATTGTTTAAATACCTGATGATTACACAATTAGTAAATTCTCGATTGTAGGGATTTATAAATTGAACAGCAATTCCAGGTAAATCGGCATATGCGTACATTTGATTCTTCACACTAGAGTTCTCTAAACACTGGAATAAATCTATAGAGAGAGCACCCTGCTGTTCCCGCTTGCAGCATTAGTTACTTGTCCCATTTCCTGGCACTCATCAGGAAGGGCCCTTTTACTGCGCTTGAAGGGTAACTCCACTTGTGTGGGGGGGGGGGAATGGCAAAGAAAAAAATGTATCGTATACAAATATTAAAAGTTATTTAATTAAATTTACGTCAATCTGCAGACGCTGTAATTTTCTATAAATGCAATATGGCTTCCTGGAGTTGTTTTGTACACAATGTGTACTGACCACCCCCAGAAACATAATTTGTAGATTGGCTCACTGACGTTCCCAGAAGTCTGCCTAAGATACAAGTCAGATTTCAGGCATCCCCTGCAACAAAAATGTTTTTGGTGAGGTACTCCCAATAGCAACACGTCTAAAGGGATGCTGGCCCACTCTTGCATGCCTGATTCACAGCTGGGAAATCCCTCAATACGGTAGACAGGAGGCTGTGGTAGCTGCCACAAATGAATGAGTTCAGCTTAGCAAGCTATTTGCTTGTTCTATCATTTTGGCTGAGCAAAAGGGTCCTTCCTGTTAAATGCTGAAACATGGAGGAACACTCTGTAGAGATGCTCCTCAATATCCCTGGCAGTAAGTGAAATGTAATGCACAGATGATTATATGAAAAAAAAAAATTAAATTAAAGCACAGTTGGAGCTTCTTAGAAATTTATGTAAATATCTTTAATTTATTAAATGCACAGTCTTTCCATTTATTTATTTTTCAGCTTCCCTAAAGCTGGCCATACATGATCCATGATGTACAATCAGGCAGCTGAATTTTCCTGACTCGATCAGTGTCACCGGGTATAGCTAACAGCCCATGCTGATCAGTATATTGTCGGCGGGGAAGTCTCCTTGCTGTTGGAACACAATAGCTCAGTGGGGAGGATTCCCTCTTCCGCGTGTGTGGATAGGGGACATTAGATTTATATATATATATATATATATATATATTCTCTAATTTCATTCAGTTCTCTGGTTGAAAAAAAAGACGAATTTGTGGGCTGCTTAGCCGAGCCTATGCTCTGCCGTTACGCTGCTGAAAATATCCATGGTCTGATACATCCCCCATTCAATGGGGTAGTGGTAATTTTAAATACTGTCAATGTGTACTATAAATTAACCATTTTCACAAATATTGCATATTTTTATACAATCTTTGTTGGCCTGTTTTTTCTCCAAGAACAAAATAATTACTGTACTGTGAGGGCTGGGTAACACTAGTTTTAAAAGGCATACATTATTTCCATACATTTTTCAAGCATTTATATCAAGTGCAATTTTGGTGAATGCAGGAAAAATGCTGCTTGTAGAACTTTAAAACAAACACTGGATGGAAATGCATTTACTATAAGGGTGCACAGATCTGGTACCTTTTTTATGTACAACTTCATGTGCATTTACCTGTACTGACAATGCACACGTGAGCAGGGTCCAATGGAGCAGCCTGAAGACGGTCTCAAATATTGCAATTGTGTCCGGCCATTTGCAGTTGCCCCTGGAGGACATATTTAAAGTTGGCAACTGCTGTGACTCTAAAATGTACTTTTGTATTTCAAGAGAAATGTTATTTTGTTATGAATAAGACGTTATGTGCACACTACATCCTAGGAGTACCGGGAGTGATTGGGAATTATTTTCAGTTTGTGTATAAATATCTGTACCTGCTGAGTTAAAGCAGAAATCCATATGGTTAGGCAGTGCGAATAACTGTCTGGATTGACCATTCCTTTCAATTTAAATTTCGGTTAAGGTTATTGAGCTGTATTTATCATTTTATTTTTATTTTATTTTTTTTATTTTTTTTTATAATTTGTTTTGTTTGCTTGCACATTTATGATGATGTGATCAATTGCACTGTGACTTAATATGATTTGAATTATATGTTTTATCTTTTTTGGTTTACTTAAAGTTACCAAAGAATTTTGTGTGATTTTTTTTTTTCTGCTTGTTTCGTTTTGAATGTATTTCCGTTTAAAAAAAAAAAAGCATTAAAGATCTGTGTCTCAAGCTGCAATGATTCGAACGCTAGCTTTAAAGTGGCATTAAACCTAAAAGCAAACATTTTTATATATTGCATTTTACCAATCATTGGATGTGATGGCTGTATCTGTTTTTTTTTTTTCACCTGGTGATCGGACTCTAATGCCCTGTACACACGATCGGTTCGTCTGAAAATGAACTGATGGATTTTTTTGTCTGATATCCGATGAAGCTGACTTTCATCAGTCTTGCCTACACACCATCGCCTAAAAATCTGATCGCGTCCAACGCGGTGATGTAAAACACCACGATGTACTGAGAAAAATAAAGTTCAATGCTTCTGAGCATGCGTGGATTTTTGACTGATGGATTTCCCCATAGACGATCATTTTTTTTCTATCCACTTTTTTTTAACCATACGAACATTGTAAAAAGGGAAAAAACTGATGGGACCCACACACTATCGGTTCATCGGTCCATTTCATCAGACGAACCGATCGTGTGTACAGGGCATAAGGATTACTTTTGTATTTAAAGTAAAATGTTATTTTGTCATGAATAAAATGGACATTATGTGCACACATTACATCTTAAGAGTACTGGGAGATCCAGGGATTTGGAATTTGTATTTTGTGTATAAATATATATATGTACCTGCTGTAAAAGAGCTTTTGCAGACTTGCAGGCTGGATCACCAGATGAAAATAGAAACCCTAAAAAAAAAGAAACGAATGCAGCCATCACATCTAGGAGTTGGCAAGCTGCAATATAGTGTTTGCTTTTGAGATTAATACCGCTTTAATTATAACACTCGGCTGCAGCAGTCATTTTAGGGTGGCTCAGTGTTTAGTCTCTATGGGGCTTATGTATGAAGTGTTCAAACATGAACCTTTCTTGGTGTCCATAGCCACCATGACAGTCACTTCTGCAGCCCAGAGTTGAACATGTGAAAAGGGTTCAGGTTTCTATAGGCAACTCACCATACACCTCATATTCAGAAGTCGGAGCATATACTAGTAGACTTTAAAATGAAAATGCATTGTTTATTTCATAAATCTGCATTTACAAACATTAAGTATTTAAAAAAAAAGAAAATGCATATGAAAATTGTTAGTACATTCGAATGTCCAAGATTTTTTGCTTTTAAAGTGGAGTTCCACCCAGGAAAAAAACATTTGGCCAAAAATCCTAAAAAAATTAAAATGTTGAAAAAAAAAAAATATACTCGCCCGAAATACCTGTTGCTATGCGGAAGTCCGTACTCTGCCTCTTTCGCAGCTGCGGTGTGTTTTCTTCATCTCCTAGTGAATGGGGCGTGCTGCTTTCTGGGAACTGTGTGTGTTCTCAGAGAGCAGCCGCCCATTTACAAGCCGGCGCAAGACTCCCGCAGGCGCAGTAGAAAAAAGGCAGTGAAGCCGTAAGGCTTCACTGCCTGTTTCCCCTAGTGTAAATGGCGGCACGGGACCTGCATCAATCGTGGGACCGGCATCGGGGGGGCCATCAGTGCGGGCAAGTAGGACAGGTAAGTGTCCTTATTAAAAGTCAGCAGCTACACTGTTGGTAGCTGCTGACTTTTAAATTAAAAAAATTTTTGCAGGTGGAATCCCGCTTTAACATTGGATTTTTCGGAGGAATGGACTTTACTGAACAAAAACCACATACCCTGTTAGAAATGTATACATTAAAAAAAAAATGTTCTATCCTTTCAATGTTCTTGTCCCTATGGTTTAAAAACAAGAGTCGCTTTTTTTTTTTTTTTATAACCCAACTAATTGCTGGGGGAACAAATAAATGAAATTCTACTAGTGTATACCCAGTCTTAGAACCTAATACTACATGTTGAGGCACAGAGCAATAGTTCTGCTGAATAGACTGCATTCATCCCACAGGCTGTAGCAGATATTTTCTTCTAAAGGAGAACTTCATATTAAAAAAAAAAAAAAAAAGTAATTTGATATGCAAGTGGAAAGACTATTTTGTTTTGTAAACTGCTGGGGGGGTAAGTGCCCACACTTTTACAGATGTTAAGGGCACGTTCAGTATTCTAATTGCCCCGTTTTGGGCATAAGGGAAGACTGAATTGCATAGTGTGTATTGGCTTTTAAACATTGCATATAAAAACAAAAAGCTGATGCAGATCAGTGGTTATCTTTGTTGCATAATTAATACTTAAATTTATATATTTCTTTTGTCTAAAGTTCTCCTAAAGGTACTATAAAACAATGAAATATTTGGCAAAATAGACTATCTGTCTGTGTGTAATTTTTGTAGTGTTCTTACATAAAATCGCATTTTAAAATATGAATTTGTGATATATAATGCATTTTATGCAGCAGCTATGTTTCAGTTAGGTGGCTCTGCACCTCTCTTAAAAATAATTTCCCATCTAAAGTTGCTTCTTTTAACCACTTGACCACTGGGCACTTAAACACCCTTAATAACCAGACCAATTTTCAGCTTTTGGTGCTCTCACATTGTCATACAACATTGTAACCATATGAAATTTTTGTCCTTTTTTTCCCCACAAATAGAGCTTTCTTTTGGTGGTATTTGATCACCTCTGCGGTTTTTAATTTTTTTCGCTATAAATGAAAAAAACTAATTTTGTAAAAAAATGAATTTTTCTTCATTTCTATTATAAAATTTTGCAAAAAAGTAATTTTTCTTCATAAATTTGGCCTAAAATGTATACTGCTACATATCTTTGGTAACAAAACAAAAAAGAATGATATTATTTAGTCTGGGTGAAAGTTATAGGGTCTACAAGCTATGGTACCAATTACTGAAAATTGATCAATTTGATCACATCTGATGTACTGACAGCATCTCTCATTTCTTGAGACCTTTAACATACCAGAAAAGTACAAATACCGCCCAAATGACCCCTTTTTGGAAAGAAGACATTCCAAGGTATTTAGAAAGAGGCATTGTGAGTTTTTTGAAGTTGTCATTTTTTCCCACAATTCTTTGCAAAATCAAGATTTTTTTTCATTTTTTTTCCCCACAAACTTTTCATATTAGCAGGTTATTTCTCGAACACAGCATATGCATACCACAAATTACACCCCAAAACACATTCTGCTATTCCTCCTAAGTATGGCGATACCACATGTGTGAGACTTTTACACAGCGTGGCCACATCAGACCAATTCTGACATTCCCCTCCTACATGGAAAAATCATAATTTATTTGCTAGAAAATTACATAGAACCCCAAAACATATATGCTTTTTCTCACCTCGCCTTTCAGGACAACATTGAAGCGAGCGCAGCTCTGCCTCTTCATTAGGAAACACATGCTGGACTTTAAAACCCCTCCTCTTCCACCATGGCCTCAGTTATTGTGTTTCCTCCACCATGGTGGAAGTGCATGCTTGTGAACCAGGGGTAGCTGCGCTCTTTCCAAGGGTGGATCGGGGTAAGCTTACCTTTTTTTCTGTCTTGTTATTTCCTGCCTGAGTGCAGGGGCCATCCCAGCCCCCCCTAAGTGTAGGGGGGTGTCCTCGGAGTCTCCAGCCTCTCCCTACTCAGTGGAGTGAAGACTCCACAGGCGGCGGCGCTGAGTGCCCGGGATCCGCGGTGTTGGCTCAGGTGGCCAGGTGGTGCGATCGCTGTTATCGGCGTATTTTTTCCTCCGCATGTCGGTCCCGGGTGCTGGGTGGCGGGGGACGCCATGCACAGTAGCGCGGCTTCCTGTGGGGGCGTGGCAGCGCGTGCTTCACGCTGCCTGGAACGCAGGGGGCAGGCCTAAAGAGCGGCGTCTTCCGGTTCCGGCCATTACAGATGACGTCAGACCCGGGAAAATTTAAAAAACCTCCACGGTCCCAGCTGCTTCTCTGCTACAGTATGAAAGAGAGTTCAGCAGCGATGGCGGAGACAGACGCCCCAGACGCCGCTCAGGTCCAGGTAGGAGGGGTACAGTGGTGCCTCAATTCTTTACCCTATGGACTCTTTTGGTGTTAATTTGTTCCTCCTTAACGGAGCCTGTACTGCAGGGTCAGAGGTAACCTCTCTCGGTCCCTGTCAGTTCTTTGCACTTAGGTGGTGTTTCTGTGTGTCTTTCCAAAAGGGTTTCTTCCTCAATGGTGGCGGTTTAAAAAAAAAAAAAAAAGTTTTTTTTCTGTGTTTTCTAGGAAAAAAAAAAAAAAACACCACCCAAAAGGAAGTGTCCTTCTTGCAAAAATCCTTTGAGAGATACCTGGGGAAAAGCTTTGTGCAGATCCTGTATTAAAGATTAGTGGAAGAAGAAACATCCCAGCAATATAGGGATTTGTTCTCTTCAGTGCAGGAACTTAAAAATTCCCTGAGTTCGGTTCAAACTATGTTAGTTCAGAACCCAGTGGCTCAAACTGAAACGCAGCAGTCACCACCTAGAGCCTCCACCTCTAAAGTGTCTGTGGACTCAGGGGATGAAGGGACAAGTACTCTCCGTTCAGTCACATCTTCAGATGAAGAGGGAGAGGAAGATGATAGCAGAAAGTCTCTCTAAATGAAGTGGATGATCTGCTAGATGCAATTTATGCTACTCTGGATATTCAGGAGGAAAAGATTCAAATGTCTCTTCATGACAAGATGTATCAGGGTTTGGATGAATACAAATGTAGAGTATTCCCAGTTTATAAGGTCGTTTCGGATACCGTTAAAGAGTGGAAAGATCCAGAAAAGGGTCCTTTCTTTTCTAAAAGCCTAAGGAAGAGATTTCCCTTCGAGGGTGAGGATTCTGAAGTGTGGAATAAAAAGCCTCGGGTTGATGCGGCTTTTTCCCAAGTATCCCGCCGAACAGATCTGGCATTTGAAGATATGGGAGTACTAAAGGATCCCATGGATAAAAGGGCGGATTCTCTGCTAAAAAAGGCCTGGGACTCTACCTCACTCAGCCTTAAACCGGCCATGGCTTCTACGGTGGTAGCAAGAAATTTAGAGTGCTGGGTGGAAAAACTTATGAGCCATGTAAAGGCGGGCACTTCAAGGAAAGACTTATTAGAGTCCTTCCCTTTGATTCTAAAGTCAATTAGGTATATGGCTGACGCATCCGCAGAGTCAATCAAGTTGGCAGCCAGATCTTCCGCCTTGGTTAACTCAGCCAGACGTGCAGTCTGGCTTAAAACCTGGACTGGGGACACTGCGTCCAAAATTAAGCTCTGTGGACTGCCCTTTTCAGGTGACTTATTGTTTAGACCAGATTTAGAAAAAATTCTGGGCAGAACAGCTGACAAAAAGAAGGCTTTCCCTACCAAAAAGAAGCCACCCATCAAGAAAAATTTTCGTTCTTTTCAGCAGACCTAAAAAAAGAGGAAAATAAAAAACGCTGAGTTCCTCAGCGAGGTAGAGGAAGAGGAGGAATTCTGTTCAGATCCCCTCAAGACCAGTCCTCAAAAGACAAATGACAATCTGACTCCAGTGGGGGGGAAGATTATCCGCTTTTTGGCCGCAGTGGAATCTTTTTTCCAAAAGTTTTTGCGTCTGGCAGTCAACTTAGGAACTTCAATTTGGCATCTTCAGTTCAAAGCTCTGCCGTTCGGCCTCTCCCAGGATTTTCACAAAAGTGATGGTGGAAGCCTTGGAGCCTTTGAAGCTGAGGGGAGTCTCGGTTGTCCCATACCTGGACGATCTCCTATTTTTCGCAGATTTTTCGCAGATTCAAGAGATCAGTTAGTGACAGATCTCCAGGTGTCACAATTGCACCTCAGGGATCTGGGGTGGTTGTTAAATCTGGAGAAATCAAACTTAGACCCTTCTCAGGAGATAAGGTTCCTCGGCTACAACATCAACTCAACTCTCCAAAAGGTATTTCTCCCTCAGGAAAAAATAGAAAAAATCAAATCCTCAGTCTGTCAGATCCAGACAAATCTAGCAGTGTCAGTAAGGACAGCTATGGCAGTGCTAGGCCAGCTTACGGCCTCGATCCCTGCAGTACTATGGGCCAGGTTTCATTTCAGACCCCTACAGAGAAACATCCTACAAGTATGGTCTCATCAGGAATCTCTAGAAAAATCTTTCAAGCTAACATCAAGAGCAAAGAGGTCCCTCTGGTGGTGGAGAGACCAGTCCAATCTGTCAAAGGGTCGCCCCTGGGTCCTTCTCTTGGACAAGCGCCTGACAACGGACGCAAGTTCATGGGGGTGGGGTGCTCACCTGGATGGACAGACAGCACAAGGATCTTGGTCCAAGGTGGAAGCAAGGAGGTCATCAAATTGGCGAGAACTAAGGGCCATTTTCATGGGACTCCTGGCTTTCCAACAATTACTGAGGGGTTGTCATGTACAGGTCTTATCAGACAATACAACTGCTGTAGCCTACGTGACCAAGCAAGGAGGGACCAGGAGTCAGGGGCTGATGGAACTAGCCAACCAGCTACTAGCATGGGCAGAACGAAACGTAATTTCCCTATCGGCAATTTACCTAAAAGGGTCCCAAAATCTACTAGCGGACCTGTTAAGCAGAAGGAGAGTAAAAGAGGCAGAATGGAGCCTAAATCAGGAGATATTCAAGATGATCACAGTAAAATGGGGTCATCCTCAAGTGGATCTTTTTGCCAGCCAACAGAATACCAAGGTCCAAGAATTCTTTTCCCTGCACAGGGGAGACCAAGCGATAGGCACAGATGCTCTAGCCCACCCATGGGATTACCATCTGTGTTATGCTTTTCCCCTAATTCCACTAGTGTTGAGAAAATTCAGGGAAGAAAAGACCAGTCTAATTCTGATTGCTCCCTTCTGGCCAAAAAGGCCTTGGTTCGCAACACTGTTAAATCTAACCATAAAGCCCCCATGGAGTCTACCAGCCAGAAAGGACCTTCTAAAACAGGACTCAGTATGCCACCCAGAAATAGACAGATTGAATCTGTGTGCCTGGTTTCTGAAGAGGACATTCTAAAAAAGAAAGGTTTATCTGATAAAGTAGTGAAAACTTTATTATCAAGTAGGAAGGAAGTAACCAGGGCTATTTACCAGAAGGTATGGAAGAAATTTAATTCCTGGTGTTCCGCTAAAAATTTCCAACCTGAAAGTCTTGTCTCAATTCTAGAGTTTCTCCATGAAGGAATGGAGAAAAGTCTTGCAGCTAGTACGTTAAAAACGCAGGTAGCGGCTCTTTCTGTTTTTTTTTAGAAAGGACTCTATCTCGAGAGCCTTTGATTTCCAGATTTTTCAGAGCACTCTCAAGAAACAGACCAGTGACTCTTAAAATTTTTCCAAGTTGGGATCTATCAGTTGTCTTACAGGGCTTAACGGGAGCACCGTTTGAACCTTTAGAAAATTCTTCTTTGAAAAATGTATTTCTCAAAACTGTTTTTTTGGTGGCAATAACTTCAGCAAGACGAGTTAGTGAGCTACAAACTCTGGCCATATCTGAACCATTTTTAAGAATTTTTCCAGATAGAGTGATTCTTCAAACGGATCCTGCTTTCCTCCCAAAAGTGGCATCTAATTTTCATCGTTCACAGGAAATTATCTTACCCACTTTTTCTTTAAATCCTTCCAACGCTGGAGAAGAAGCGTTTCATACTATAGATGTGAAAAGGTGTCTGACACAATACCTCCTAGTCACCAAAGAGTTCAGAAAAACAAATGCTCTGTTTATAGTTTTTTCAGGCCCTCGTAAAGGGGAAAAAGTGTCCAAAAGTACGCTCGGAAGGTGGCTTAAACTCGCAATTACAAAACCAAAGGTGTTACACCTCCCTCAGGCATTGTGGCACACTCAACTAGATCAACTGCAGTATCTTGGGCTGAAAGAGCGGGTGCTACACCCGAACAAATTTGCAAGGCCGCCACCTGGTCCAGCTATTCAACGTTCTTGAAACATTACAGGCTGGATCTATTGTCTGCCACAGATCAAGCCTTTGGCAGGAAGGTGCTGCAGGCAGTAGTCCCACCCTAGGGTAAGTTACTTGTTTATCCTCTCCAAGGTTGTCCTGAAAGGCGAGGTGAAAAATGCCTAGTTAGACTTACCGGTGACGGTATTTCTAAGAGCCTTTCAGGACAACCACTATTTCCCTCCCTAAATGTATTTTAGAGTAATAAGTTAAAAATTTATCATGGTGCTGTGGTTTCTGTGCTTTATCTTCCAGGGAGTCGGACCACAATAACTGAGGCCATGGTGGAAGAGAAGGGGTTTTAAAGTCCAGCATGTGTTTCCTAATGAAGAGGCGGAGCTGCGCTCTCTCCAAGGTTGTCCTGAAAGGCTCTTAGAAATACCGTCACCGGTAAGTCTAACTAGGCCTTTTTTTAGCAAAGACCCTAGAGAATACAATGGCGGTTGTTGCAATTTTTTATCGCGCATGGTATTTGCACAGCAATTTTTCGAACGCATTTTTTTGGAAATAAAACAGTTTAGTGCTTAAAAAAAAAATAAAGTAAAGTTTGCCCAATGTTTTTGCATAATATGAAAGATGAAGTTACACCGAGTAAATAGATACCCAACATGTCACCCTTCAATATTGCACACACTTGTGGAATGGCGCCAAACTTCGCTACTTAAAAATCCCCATAGGTGACGCTTTAAATATTTTTACTGGTTACATGTTTTTAGTTGGAGAAGAGGTCTAGGGCCAAAATGATTGCTCTCGCTCTAATGTTCGTAGCGATACCTCACATGTGTGGTTTGAACACCGTTTTCATATGTGGGCGGGACTTACGTGCACGTTCGCTTCTGTATACGAGCACGCGGGAACAGGGGCGGTTTAAAAAAAATATGGCTGCATATGTGGGGGGACATGGCTGCATATGTGGGGGACATGGCTGCATATGTGGGGGGACATGGCTACATATGTGGGGGACATGGCTGGAAGGACATGGCTGCATATGTGGTGGACATGGCTGCATATGTGGGGGACATGGCTGGAGGGACATGGCTACATATGTGGGGGATATGGCTACATCTGTGGGGGACATGGCTGCATATGTGGGGGACATGGCTGCATTTGGGGACACATTTAAAATAAGTATCGGTATTCGGTATCTGCTACTACTTGAAAAAAAGTATCGGTACTTGTACTCGGTCCTAAAAAAGTGGTATCGGGACAACCCTAGTGTAAACACACAAAACCCTGTTCTGTCAAGGGAGAGGAGACAGTCAGGCAGATCGTTTGTTCCTAGTAAGTCGGAACAGCGATATGTATCCTCCCCCAGGCACAGTTAGAAACACTAACTAGGGAACACATTTAACCTCTTGTTTTTTATAGCGCAAAAATAAAAACCGCAGAGGTGATCAAATGCCATCAAAACAAAGCTCCTATATGTGGGGGGACACAAATTTTGTTTGGGTACAGCATTGCATGACTGCAATTACCAGTTAAAGCAACGCAGGGCCAAATTGTAAAAAGTGCTCTAGTCAGGAAGGGGGGTAAAATCTTTGGGCTGAAGTGGTTATTGTGTATTTAAACTGAACATATTTTATATTGTTCATTCAAATTTATAAAATATTAATGCAAAACTTTCTACTATTCCGCAAAGCATTAGCAATATCAGTCCACTAATGCTAGAACTGTCCTGCCTTCACACCATAGCAGAGCTGTCACCAAGACTATCTTTGAATGCTATGGAAATTTTGCTGCAGGGGTCAGTAACTTCTTTCCTTGGATCAAGCTTGGTGACATGTTCAAGAATTTGAGGGGGAGGGCAATCTCACCCTGAGTGTTAACGTTAGAAAGGATACACTGAAACATGCTTGGGAAGATTGGTCATCAAGGGACGCCAACATAAACGCTGTCACAGGGAGAAGGCATAGCTGCTCTAAATAGAAGTTGGGTAAATTGCCAACCTTCACAGTAGGTCCACATTTGCGTATCTAAAGTAGCACATACTTCAACAGATACACATGGTGCATGGATAAGGTCTGAACGTCAGGGATGAGCTCACTGTGCACTATGCACAACTACTTTTACTTTATCATGTAATGGTTTTGGTGCTCTGTAAATATATTTTCAGTTTTATGTATGATGTGATAACTATAATTATGGTGTAAGACATTTTAGGCTTGACTTTGTCTATGAATACAAAGACATTCTATAAAAAGAAGTTGCTTGCTATAAGATGTGTTCCTGTTGGTCATTCACTATACTAGGGTTGTCCCAATACCACTTTTTTAGGACCGAGTACAAGTACCGATACTTTTTTTTTTATTGTACTCGCCGATACTTTTTTTTTTAAATGTG
This sequence comes from Rana kukunoris, assembly GCA_029574335.1. Taxonomy (NCBI): domain Eukaryota; kingdom Metazoa; phylum Chordata; class Amphibia; order Anura; family Ranidae; genus Rana; species Rana kukunoris. The sequence continues at coordinate 67,225,029 of CM056050.1, read as the reverse complement.
TCCCCAAATGCAGCCTTGTGTCCCCAAAGAGAAAGCCAAGCCCTCCCCCGCCGCTGTCTAGTTGATCAGCGGCGGGGGAACATAACGGCTTTCATTTGAATAGCTGTGTGTTCCCTGATGCGCGTCATCATATAAAGCCACTCCCCCTTGTCCGGGCACTTTAATAGACAGATCACCCATCCCATCCCATCAAAGTGCCCGGACAAGTGGGAGGGGCTATATATGACGAAGCGCGGCGGGGAACACACAGCTATTCAAATGAAAGCTGTTATGTTGCCCAAGCGCCGATCAACTAGATGGCTGCGGCGGGGGGGGTTCTTGTTTTCTCTTTGGGAAATAGACAGTGGCAGCAGCTCTCCTCTCTTCCATTAGTGACATACCCGAGGACTGTGTAAAATACAGTACAGCGCTCAAAAATAAGTGAAAAGGATCTAAAAAATAGATCTTAAATATACAATATTGAATGGTGAAATGAGAAACACTTTTCTCACTAATAAATAAAATAATGTAACAAAAATATGTTGATATAAGAAAGTCCCACTGTGTGAATATAACATCCAAGATTTTTGAAAACTAGTTAAAAATAAGTCCCTTGCAGGATAGATAATTCCTTGAAGGGAAATCCGAATGGACACCAAAAGAGGATAGAAGGAAATTCATCCACCAGGAATTCACCCAAATGTGGTAATGTAGTCTCCTTACCCTGTCAGTGCGATCACCATTACAGTGATCTCAGCCCACCTGAGGATTTTAGGTCTCCCTCTGGACCCTCTGTAAGATGTAGTGGTTCCTGTGGTTTGTATTTAGCAGAGATCCACTCCTGGCCCATCAGGGATGTCAGTCTTCTGGTACAAGACTCTGATCTTCTCCTCATGTCTCCATTAGCTAAAGGAGTTTGGTTAGCACTCATTTGCAAACATGTGTAAGCTGCAGAGCCACCTCATGGCACCCCAGTATTATCTGCAGTCCTAACTTTTAAAATGAATGTTATACTTGCCTGCTCTGTCATTTTTATTTTATTGATTTAATGTTATATAGTTACTATGTGTTATTGCCAACTGTTTGCTTTGCATGAACACCAATCAGCTGCAGCACTGATCTGCATATTCTGACAGCAGAAAGGTGCTGCTCCCAGCAGTGCTGCAGGAGGAGATTTCTTATCCGCAGCCCAATATTAAGGAGCCTGGGGTGGTCAGTGAGTGGATTGCTTCTATTCTTAGCCATATACATTTTTCTGGCAGAGCTTTCTTCATTCACATTGATCAATGTGGCTGAGCAATAAAAAAAGAATATTACATGTATACTCATTATTAGGAGTATGACAGAAACTTCAAATGCTGGCCATAAACGTACTGTTTTTAGGGGCCCTAAAATGCCAGGCAGAGTTCAGACACCCCCTAAATGACCCCTTTTTGGCAAAGACACCCCAAGCTATTTGCTGACAGGCGTGTTGAGTCCATGGAAGATTTCATTTTTTGCTACATGTTTTTGGAAAAAAAAAATTGTTGCTGCTACTTCCGAGTATGGACTTTTTGGGAGCCTAGCCGTGTAAAGGGGGGCCCAAAACGAATGACAACCTTCTGGATTTCAAAGGGTATGATTATCACATTTCACAATCTGACTACCTATCACAGTTTTTGAGGCCCTAAAATGGCAGGACAGTTCAGACCCCCCAACCCCTTTGGTGAGTATTTTGAGCATCTAATTTTTTGGTTGCAATTTAATTTTAGTGACAGGGTTGCCTGAACATTCTAACGCATACAGCTGTCAGTCACTAGATGTTTTTTTTTTTTTCCTCTGTGAATGCCAGAGACTATAGTGCATTGAAATCTCAGGCTAGTGAATACTGAGATGCTGTTTTTTTGTTTTATTTTATTTTGTTTTATGAACAAACTTATACATTCTAATGTGGTTGAAAAGCAGTTTTTTTTACTTTGCTGCTGGTTTGATGTTTGTCATTTTAATTACAGGCATGTAAATAGTGTTAGCAACTTATGTACACATCAGTGCCTGCCCTCAAGGAGCCTTCAGGCCAGGGCAGTGGTCCCTAAACTGTGTGCCAGGTGTGGCCCTTTGCTTGCCTTTTATATGGCACTTCCTTCCACTGAGACAAGACATTATCTACTCCCAATGGCCACAGTGTGGGCCCCCTAAAGTCTGAAGAATAGTAAACTGGACTTTTTCTTTTTTAAGTTTGGAGACCCCTAAGGTCCCTATCTTGCATGATTACACATATATATATATATATATATATATATATATATATATATATATATATATATATAGACAATTTAAATGGGAGCCAAAAACAGTGAATCCAGAAAATATTCACAGCGCTTCACTTTTTCCACATTTTGTTACGTTGCAGCCTTATTCCAAAATGGATTCAATTTATTATTTTCCTAAAAATTCTACAAACAATACCCCATAATGACAACGTTAAATAAGTTTAAAATCTTTGCAAATTTTTTGAAAGTCACAAGCGAAAAAAAAATCACATGTCCATAAGTATTCACAGCCTTTGTCATGACACTCAAAATTGAGCTTGGGTGCATCCTGTTTCCACTGATCATCCTGGAGATGTTTCTACAACTTGATTGGAGACCACCCATGGTAAATTCAGTTGATTGGACTTGATTTGGAAAGGCACAGTTCTGCCTATATAATGTCTCACAGTTAACATTGCATGTCAGAGAACAAACCAAGCCACGATGTCCAAGGAAATGGCTGTAGGCCTCCAAGACAGGATTGTATCGAGGCATAGATTGGGGAAGGGTGCATAAAATTCTGCAGCATTCAAAGTCCCAATGAGCACAGTGGCCTCCATTATCCCTAAATGGAATAAGTTTGGAACCACCAGGGCTCTTCCTAGAGTGGGATGCCCAGCCAAACTGAGCGATCGAGGCAGAAGGGCCTTAATCAGGGAGGTGACCAAGAACCCAATGGTCACTCTGATAGGACTCCAGCATTTCTCTGTAGCGAGAGGAGAACTTTCCAGAAGAACAGCCATCTCTGCAGCACTTCACCAATCAGGCCTGTATGGTAGAGTGGCCAGATGAAAGCCACTCCTCAGTAAAAGGCACACGACCGCCCGCCTGCAGTCTGCCAAGAGGTACCTGAAGGACTCTCAGACCACGAGAAACAAAAAGCTCTTCATTGATGAAACAAAGATTTGGCCTGAATGGCAAACGTCATGTCTGGGGGAAACCAGGCACCGCTCATCACCTGGGCAATACCATCCCTACAGTGCAACATGGTGGTGGCAGCATCATGCTGTGGGGATGTTTTTCAGTGGCAGGAACTGGGAGACTAGTCAGGATTGAGTCAAAAGCAATCTGCTCCAGAGTGCTCTTGACCTCAGACTGGGACAACTGTTCATCTTCCAACAGGACAATGACCCTAAGAACACAGCCAAGATAACAAAGGAGTGGCCTTGACTTGAACCCCATTGAACTTCTTTGAGAAAATCTGAAAATGGCTGTGCACCAACGCTCCCCATCCAACCTAATGGAGCTTAAAGAAGTTGTAAAGGCAGAAGATTTTTTTTTTCTTGCTGCATTCTATGCATTAAGATAAAAAAAACTTATGTGTGTAGAAGCACAGTGCTGCGATCGTTACGATCATGACTCCTGTGCACATTCAAGCTGCCAGGGCAAGCAAACCTGGAAGGAAGACCAGGTACAGAAGCTGTCAGTGGTGACCGAATGTCGCTGGAAGGATCTATTTTATAGGCAAGTCTGTAATGTGCTAGTGTGCGCATTAACAGTTTCATTACAGTAAAACATGTTATGTGCACTGGGGTGTTGCAGTGCCATTCATTCTAAATGGCAACCCACCGCACCTTTTCAATGCCCGCGATGCAGCACTTAAATGCTAAAGCACTATTCACTTCATTGCTAAAAGTAATACATGCACATTTTTGTGTGCGTTTTTGGTGCAGTATGCAGTTCAAATAAATGGTCTGCCTTAATGCAACACATTTTTGTATATAATTGTGGTACACACAAAATCCCAAGATACACTTACAGTAGAGTTCCAATTGTCCATTTTTTTGCACACATTAGGAAGACTTCAGTGTGCATTACATCCTGTGGATGTCTGATTTTAGCATTTCCTTTTTTTCCCCATTTAACAGAATATTTTTTTGCCAAACGCTTGGCAGCACATCGACTTGGCATGTTCTGCTTCCAGTTCCGAACTGATTTTAACCTCACAGGGGAAAGCATTTGGAGCTGTAAGACCTACACATGCCAGGTGTAGTATCAAGTGCTACTAAAATTGACTTAGCCTCTGGAGGTGCTTTAAAGCAACCAAAAAATAAAAAGTCAATAAAAAGAACAGCATTAATGCGTACCGGTCCCACTGCCCACTTAGATCTTTGATTTTGCAGAGCTTCATTCATTAGCAGAACCTTTTTCATCTGACACTTCTGGGTGTGTCAGATAGTGGCGCTGTGGCTGCACTCCTCCCAAAGCTACTACATCACCAGTGTGTGGCTTTAACGCTGCAGGGACACTAGTGATAGCTGGCAGGGGCAGGGGAAACACCAGGTGTGCAACAGAGTGAACAAGCAGCAAGGCAGGTATTGATATGGTTCTTTTGTAAGCTGTTTTTTTAATATATTGAGGCATAAGCCACTAAAGCAGTCCCAACATAAATAGTTGCTGCCAGACCAATTTCACTTTTTTACACACCTGCTAAAATGTTACATTTTGGCTGGAATTTAACTTAAAGTTGTTCTAAAGTCAAAACGTTTTTTACCTTAATGCATTCCCTGCATTAACCACTTCTCGCCTGGTCAATTGACATCCGGGAAGTGGTTGTGAAATCCTGACTGGATTTCATGCCGGCGCGCACCCGTGGGGGCGTGCAGTGCGGCGATCAGTAATGCGGGGTGCCAGACTGACACCCTGCATCTCTGATCTCGGTAAAGAGCCTCCGGTGGAGGCTCTTTACCACGTGATCAGCCGTATCCAATCACGATGTAAACAGGAAGAGCCTGTCTGACAGACGCGAGTAGAGGAGAGACGATCGGCGTCTCTCCTGTCGGGGGGGTTCGCGCTGATGGTTTATCAGCGCAGCCCCCCCTCGGATCCCCACACTGGACCACCAGGGAGTGCCCCCCGGTGCTCAATAGAGTACAAATAGATTAAAAAAAAATTGAATACAATCGATGCCAATCAGTGCCCACAAATGGGCAATGACTGGCAACATGGGCACTGACTAATGATGCCAAGCAATGCCATCAGTGCCACCCCTCAGTGTCACCCAGTGTCCATCAGTGCCACCTCTTAGTGCCCATCTATGCCCAGTACCCACCTATCAGTGACCATCTGTGCCACCCATGAGTGCCCATCAGTGCGGCCCATGAGTGCCCATCAGTGCGGCCCATGAGTGCCCATCAGTGCAGCATACCAGCGCCGCCTATCGGTGCCCATCAGTGCCGCCTATCGGTGCCACCTCATCAGTGCCCATTAGTGCCGCCATATCATTGCCCATAATTGAAGAAGAAAACGTACTTATTTACAAAAAAAATTACAGAAAAAAAATGTAATTTTTTTCAAAAATTTCGGTCTTTTTTTAGTTATTGCGACAAAAATAAAAATCGCAGAGGTGATCAAATAGCACCAAAAGAAAGCTCTATTTGTGGGAACGAAATGATAAAAATTTCATTTGGGTACAGTGTAGCATGACCGCACAATTGTCATTCAAATTGGCTTTGGCAGGAAGGTGCGTAAGTGCCCTGTATGGAAGTGGTTAAGGTAAAAATGTCTTACTACTCACTCCTTCCCTCCCTAAATACTTACTTGAGTCCTCTCTCATATGCAGACAACACGCAACTATATTTCCGCATCTGCAACAGAAAGGATCACCACCTCAATCTAGTGACATGCCTCTCTTTGATAGAGGACTGGATGACAAAGAGTTATCTTAAACTCAACGGAGCGAAAACAGAACTTCTCCTGTTTCACGCCAAGCGCAGGAATCAACCTTCAACAGCATGGACACCCCCGCCTATTCTGGGCAAAATCATCACCCCTAGCGCCAAAGTCAAAAGTCTAGGGGTCATTTTTGACTCCTTCATGACAATGGACGCACAAATAGGGGCAGTAGTCAGCGGATCTCACCATCTGCTGCGCCTACTACGCAGACTTACTCCGTTCATCCCCAAAGAAGATTTAGCGGTCGTGGTGGGAGCGATTGTTAACTCCAAGATGGACCATGCAAATGCCCTTTACCTCGGACACCCCAAGTACCAAATCGCTCGTCTGCAAGTCGTTCAAAATACGGCCGCCAGACTTGTGACTGGGAAAAAAACCCTGGGAATCAGTCTCACCTTCACTGAGCTCCCTTCACTGGCTGCCAGTTAAAGACAGAATTGCTTTCAAAGCACTCTGTCTTACGCATAGATGTATCCATGGGAATGCCCCCCTTTATTTATGCGAAAAAATAAAAGCTCATAACCCCAATCGCGTTTTGCGATCCACCTATCAAAACCTGCTCCAGGTTCCGAAAGCCAACTACAAGTCCAAAGGAGAAAGAAGATTCGCGATCCAAGGTCCCAGACTATGGAACGCTTTACCAACCAGCATTCGGTTGGAGGAGAACCACCTAGCATTCAGGAAAAAGGTCAAGACTCTTCTCTTTTGATATCAAAGGAGACGGGAACAACAAGCGCCCAGAGGCGATTCAGTTCGCATGTGCCGCGCTATATAAGTTTTCATTCATTCATTCATTCACTCTCTTGATCGAGCGCTGTGCCCGTCTGCAGCAGCATTGCGCTCTAGTCTTTTTCTCACAGAATGCACTCAGAGCAGCAGGAGACATTTAAATCCAGGGAGGGTGGGGCTGCATTGTGTGTGTCTATGGACACACACAGCCTGTCTCGGGATTGTAAAAGAGGAAGCGCGGACATCGCTAGCAGGAGACCCCAGAAATGGAGGTAAGGTCATTACAGTATGCACAATGCTACTTGATATACTTGCTTTGTGTTTTTGTTCAATATATTCTTTTAAAACACTTTTTAAAATAATTTTGTGTCCTTTTTATTACTTTCACAAGAGAGATGACAACTGTAACTCGTTATAGCCTTTAGTGCTGAAACTAAACCTGTATTCAGCGATGACCAGAGAAATTCCGAAACAGTTGCATGACACAGGCAAGGAATCATAAAACTTCCCTATAGCAAAAACAAGAATTTTAAAGTAGGTAGCACTGTTGGAGACAGGGATGCACCGCAAGGTAGTGAACAGTGGACAGAGAGGAAACGTGAGCCCGAGATTCCCAAGGGCGCGGAGTCTAAGGTCCAGCAGGTGTTCACCAGAGCCTCTAGTGGTGAGGATGGCCTTCGCCGGGAACTGAACCCAGGTTGGGGTCCCCCAGCTCACGCTCCGTAGGGAGAGAGGGGAAGCAACCACTCAGAACACAAGGGATAGTGATGGGTAAGCCGGGGTCAGGGCAACAGGCAGACGAGGGTAACCAAGGGACAGGCTAAAGGTCAGGGTCACAGACAAACAGGAGTAGTCAGAGACAAGCCAAAATCGGTACACAGAAAGGGAAACGTAGCACACGGCAAACAGGAACATAAGCTAACAAACAAAGTTTAACAGCAAAGCAGGTCTGCAGTGCAACAGTTAATACCTGCCGAGGTGAGGCCAAAGGTGGAGGCTGATAACGTCTACCAGTGAACTGGGGACCAGGGCCTTCTAGGGCAGAACAATAGGATGGCCGTTGTTGACAATAATTCAGATTGCATCTTTAGTAACATCCTGATAAACAGGGATGTTGGAGGGAAAAAACGGACTAAAAAGTCACACAGAACTGAGGAGGCATTCTGAGCCTTGGCTTCCAGCATCTGTGATGTCAGAAGAAAAGGAGCAGATAAGTACTGAGACGATTAAACAGGCTCATCCTGTAGAATGAATTTCCAGCCTGGAACAACAATCTAAGTGGCAGAAAACAAATTGATTGCCACAAATGCAGTTTGAACTCCCACGATGCTGCCACCAATATGGGAACCAACAGTCTACCTGTCCTGTAGGCTTGCCTTCTTGTCTGGTCTGCCCCCTTCTTCCACAATCATCTCCTTTTAGGCATGAGATGAAACCAAGGGAGGGCTTTCTATCAATTTGGATAATATCTTTTACTTTATGAGAAGTGGAAGGATTTTCTCCCCATCAATGATTTCCTTCACTGCTGAAAGAAAATGAGGTAAAAGCAAGAAGCCAAAAATGCACATTGTTTTCGTCAAACCCCTTTTTTATCGGGGTATGACTTGGTCCTATTACAGGCAGTATTTTCTCCGGTCAGAGGACATAAATGGTATATGGAGGGGGCGCTAATAATGAATAATAAGAGAATAAACAATAAAGTGAAATCTAATAAATGGTCCGTCTAAACCAGGGGTCTCAAACTCAAATTACCTGAGGGCCGCAAGACACGTTTTCATATCCCATGGGGAGCCGCATGCAAACTTTCAAACTTCAAAAACAGTACTGGTGTCAGCGAACGTATTATTAACCCCCAGCTCTGTGTCAGCGGACGCATTATTAACCCCAAGCACTGGTGTTAGCGGACACATTATTAACCCCCCACCACTGGTGTCAGCGGACACATTATTAACCCTCAGCACTGGTGTCAGCGGACAAATTATTAACCCCCAGCACTGATGTCAGCGGACACATTATTAACCCCCAGCACTGATGTCAGTGGACACATTATTAAACCCTAATATTGGTGTCAGCAAACACATTATTAACCCTGACCACTGCACTGCACACGGAACACTGCACACGGACCACTGCACACGGACCACTACACTGCACACGGACCACTACACTGCACACTGCCGACAGACCACTACACTGCCGACAGACCACTACACTGCCGACAGACCACTACACTACACACTGACCACTCACCATCATGGGGATAAAAAAATGTGTAGCGCTAAGTAAATAGAATATAAATAAATATATCTATGTGCTAAAAAATTGTAGGTGATTAGAAAATATGATCATAGAAAGAATATTTTGTGAAAAAATAACCAACTATACACAATAAAAAAGAAAAAATGACCAGTAACCAGTGAACAAAATTAAATAGTCACTAGTATAAGAAATGGAATGTCCTGAACAAAAAAATTGCAATCGATGTCCAAATCCAAAAGCTATAAGTGTTCAATATAAACAAGTGATGTCCTCTATGCGCACTTTTGTGTGGTGATATAAAAAAGGAAGAAGACCTTCACCCAATAAAGCATGGAGGCTTACCAGATCAAGTGGACTCTGCCAGCTATACAGACTGGAGAGTCACATAAGCTTTGGATCATCCAGCGTGGATCGAAGCCTCATAGAACTGCCGGTGACAGGGATGTACGTCAGTATGGTAATCCGGGAGGGGGACTTCAGTTATCCAGGGCTTGATGCTCAGTAGGTATACGTTGAGAATGATGTGCAAGAGAAAAGAAGGAGCAATAGTGTGATACCGTCACGGTATTAAAAGATTTAATAAGTAATGAACTTACATGGATCAGGATAAAAAAAGCGCGCTTGCAGTCATAATGTGGCGACAGTAGAATCTTCCCTGACGCGTTTCGTGTACAAACACGTTGTCAAAGGGTAACAGACCACCATAGCCACTTGAATATAAATACACAATAAGTGGTCCCTTAATGAGAGTCACACTCACCTCACATGCAAACATCATTAGTTAGTTCACTTCCGGGTTAGGCCAAAATGGCGTCTGGGCTTGAGTTCCAAGCCTCATTATGAGTGTATAGTAATGGCATACAAAACTAAAAATATCTTGGATCATAAGCCACTCGCCCGTCCAATTGAGGTTAAATAATAAAAATACTAAAGAAACACAAAGGCTGCATAATGAGCCTGAGTGTTAATGATGTATAAACACAGGATATACCCAGATAGCAGCCGTATATATGCAGCTCTTCTGAGTAAGTCCCTCAATAAAGATGGCGTCGGAAGACCTCATACATCACAAGTAGGGGACCCATAGATAGATGTACATGGGGCCTCGAGTGATGTGGCGTCGTGCGACGTGTAAAGCGCGGTGACGCGCAAGTCCGTAGGCGGGTCCATCTACGTACCAACGTGGGCCCCGTGACGCACTAATAAAGGGGTGCCGGGCGCGGACGGCGTAGCGAAGAACTACGCTTACCCAATCAGACGGCGCGCACGTGAGTCACAGCCACTGTGCGGTCAATGATTGGAGAACATGCCCCTCACATATTTTACACCGTGCGTGTCACGACGAACGCTATAAAAAACACGTGGTACGCTGCATCACATGCGCTCCACATGTCATGTGATGCGCTCCATCGTATGCGTTCCAACTGTCACGTGATGCGCTCCATCACAAGCGCTCGTCAGGGTCCACATTAAATGGATAAAAAATAAGTTAAAAAAAATTTTGCAATATGGGAAGAAAAAAGTTACAATGTATAAAATTGATGAGTCAATGAAGTAAATAAATGACTCTCAAAAAAATAAATTGGTAAACAAGTATAAAAGGACAACCTTATTAATAAAGGGATAAAGGAGGCGTTCGCAGTAGCATTACATTTGTGACCCTGACGAGCGCTTGTGATGGAGCGCATCACGTGACAGTTGGAACGCATACGATGGAGCGCATCACATGACATGTGGAGCGCATGTGATGCAGCGTACCACGTGTTTTTTATAGCGTTCGTCGTGACACGCACGGTGTAAAATATGTGAGGGGCATGTTCTCCAATCATTGACCGCACAGTGGCTGTGACTCACGTGCGCGCCGTCTGATTGGGTAAGCGTAGTTCTTCGCTACGCCGTCCGCGCCCGGCACCCCTTTATTAGTGCGTCACGGGGCCCACGTTGGTACGTAGATGGACCCGCCTACGGACTTGCGCGTCACCGCGCTTTACACGTCGCACGACGCCACATCACTCGAGGCCCCATGTAGATCTATCTATGGGTCCCCTACTTGTGATGTATGAGGTCTTCCGACGCCATCTTTATTGAGGGACTTACTCAGAAGAGCTGCATATATACGGCTGCTATCTGGGTATATCCTGTGTTTATACATCATTAACACTCAGGCTCATTATGCAGCCTTTGTGTTTCTTTAGTATTTTTATTATTTAACCTCAATTGGACGGGCGAGTGGCTTATGATCCAAGATATTTTTAGTTTTGTATGCCATTACTATACACTCATAATGAGGCTTGGAACTCAAGCCCAGACGCCATTTTGGCCTAACCCGGAAGTGAACTAACTAATGATGTTTGCATGTGAGGTGAGTGTGACTCTCATTAAGGGACCACTTATTGTGTATTTATATTCAAGTGGCTATGGTGGTCTGTTACCCTTTGACAACGTGTTTGTACACGAAACGCGTCAGGGAAGATTCTACTGTCGCCACATTATGACTGCAAGCGCGCTTTTTTTATCCTGATCCATGTAAGTTCATTACTTATTAAATCTTTTAATACCGTGACGGTATCACACTATTGCTCCTTCTTTTCTCTTGCACATCATTCTCAACGTATACCTACTGAGCATCAAGCCCTGGATAACTGAAGTCCCCCTCCCGGATTACCATACTGACGTACATCCCTGTCACCGGCAGTTCTATGAGGCTTCGATCCACGCTGGATGATCCAAAGCTTATGTGACTCTCCAGTCTGTATAGCTGGCAGAGTCCACTTGATCTGGTAAGCCTCCATGCTTTATTGGGTGAAGGTCTTCTTCCTTTTTTATATCACCACACAAAAGTGCGCATAGAGGACATCACTTGTTTATATTGAACACTTATAGCTTTTGGATTTGGACATCGATTGCAATTTTTTTGTTCAGGACATTCCATTTCTTATACTAGTGACTATTTAATTTTGTTCACTGGTTACTGGTCATTTTTTCTTTTTTATTGTGTATAGTTGGTTATTTTTTCACAAAATATTCTTTCTATGATCATATTTTCTAATCACCTACAATTTTTTAGCACATAGATATATTTATTTATATTCTATTTACTTAGCGCTACACATTTTTTTATCCACATTACTTTTTGCTTATTGTTTTCTATTAGCTGTGTTTAGCGGCTCACATTATTTACCTAAAGCAGCGCGATATTTCCCCAATCTACCAACACTCACCATCATGGCACAGCACATCAAGGCTCACAGCCCAGCAAATTAGGGCACAGCACATCAGGGTACAGGGCACAGCATATCAGGGTACAGCACATCAAGGCACAGAGCCCAGCAAATAAGGGCACATGGCACAGCACATCAGGGTACAGGGCACAGCACATAAGGGCACAGGGCACATCAGGGCACAGCGCACATCAGGGTACAGGGCACAGCACATCAGAGCACAACAGGGTACAGGGCACAGCACATAAGGGTACAGCACAACAGGCCACATCAGGGTACAGAGCACAGCACATCAGGACAGGACATATCAGGACAAGGCACATGGCACATCAGGGTACAGGACATGGCACATCAGGGTACAGGGCACATGAAACAGCACATCAGGGTACAAAGCCCAGCAAATCAGTGTACATGGCACACATCAGGGCACATGGGGCATATCAGGGCACATGGGGCATATCAGGGCACATGAGAGCACATCAGGCACAGCACATCAGTACAGGGCACATGGCACTACAGGGCACAGGGTACCCTGATGTACAGAGCCCAGCACATCAGGGCCCTTTTAGGGTACATGAGGCACATCAGGGTACATGGGGCACATCAGGGTACCTGGGGCACATGGCATATCAGGGTACATGGGGTACATCAGGGCACAAACAGAGCACATCAGGCATACATCCCAACGAAGTTGTTGAGCCGAGGGGGGTCCGCAGATCATAGTTGATAAGCGGGGGGGGTCCGCGGATCTGAGTTGTTGAGCGGGGGAGGTTCCGCGGATCGGAGTTGTTGAGCCGGGGGGTTCGCAGATCAAAGTTGTTGAGCGGGGGGGGTTAACGGCTCAGAGTTGTTTAGGGGGGGGGGGTCCGCAGATCAAAGTTGTTTAGGGGGGGGTTCCACGGCTTGGAGTTGTTAAACGGAGATTTACCGCGAATCGCGGGGATTTAACGCAAATCGCGGGAAATTTACCGCGAATCGCGGGGATTTACCGCGAATCGCGGGGATTTACCGCGAATCGAGGGGATTTACCGCGAATCGAGGGGATTTGTCGCAAATCGCGGGGATTTGCCGCGGGCCATTAATTACCGGTCCGTGGGCCGTAAATGGCCCGCGGGCCGGTACTTTGAGACCCCTGGTCTAAACCAACAATAGCAGACTTAGTGAGCAGCAACACACTGAAAATAGTGAAATAGAAATAGATTGTAAAAAAAAAAAAAAAGATGAATAAATAAACTCAAGTCCATTCAAAGAGTGTTAGATAAAGTCCAATCAAGGCTAATCTTTCTCAGATGCAAATTGTTGAAAATTCATTGTAAAAGGTGTCCACCTCCACCAAGAAGATCCCCCAAATGTGCACTAATGGATGGCTCCTTACTGCACGGTGTTGACCTGATTGTTTAGAAAAGGTCAAATACAGCAGTTGGTCACTAAACCAGTTGAATGATTCAGCTGCGCAGCTCTATGTTTCCCGGAATCAAACACTCTCATGAAGGAGGGAGAGGGGAAACCACCATAGTGAAGTACAGTTTATTTAAAATATGTCACAGATAAAACAGCATAGCCAAATGGCCTCTTACTTTAGTAGTGCCTAGGACCCGGCACTGAGGCTGGTCAGCATAGGAGGATGGGCTATGATGGGAGTTCCTCGCTGGGGAACTGGCGTGTAGTCCAAGCCGGATAAGGGTTCCTCGCTACAGCATAGGAGGATGGGCTATGATGATGGGAGTTCCTCGCTGGGGAGCTGGCATGCGTTCCAAGCCAGAGGACCAGCAGGACCGGAAGTGCGTTGTTTTTACGTATCCAGGCGCTTCGACGTACGTTTCGTGATTAACAACGCACTTCCGGTCCCGCTTTTTTCCCCCCCAGCAGGTAGTATGTTCACCTTCCAGCAGGACAACGACCCTAAACATACAGCCAAGGCTACAATTGAATGGTTTAGATCATAGCATATTTAGGTGTTATAATGGTCCAGTCAAGGTCCAAACCTAAATCCATTTGAGAATCTGTGACAGAACTTGAAAATTGCTGGTCACAGACATTCTCCATCCAATCTGACAGAGCTTGATGTATTTTGCAAAGAAGAATGGGCAACAATTTCACTCTCCTAGATGTGCAAATCTGGCAGAGACATCCCCAAAAAGACTTACAGCTATAATTGCAGCGAAACGCATTTCTACAAAAAATTCCATCCGAAGATCAACTTTTTCAAGAAAGTTATACGATTTTGTGCTTGGTTGCATTCAAAGCTGTGGGCCATAGGTTGGACACGCCTGATTTACAGTGCCTTGAAAAAGTATTCATACCCCTTGAAATTTTCCAGATTTTGTCATCTTACATGTTATGTGATAGACCAACACAACGTGGCAAATAATTGTGAAGTGGAAGGAAAATTATAAATGTTTTTACAAATAAATATGTGAAAAGTGTGGCGTACATTTGTATTCAGGTCTCCTGAATCAATACTTTGTAGAACCACCTTTATACTTAATGAACACATGCGGCCAAACAAAAATTTGACAGTGTCTCTTTACTGGACTTTTTTTTTTATAGGTTTTATCTTCCCAAAGTAAAGTATTCCACTCTTCACAGTCACGGCTTATTCAAGTCATCCGTTTTCGTCAGCACCCATATTTGTGAGCAACTATTTTCAAGGATGAAGCACACAAAGGGCAAAATTGGAAACAAAATATCTGACGAGAACCTTGAGAATTCATTGAAAATTGCTACTACATCCATCGAACCGGATATTGATGCGTTTGTTTATCACATATCACACTAGTTTTATTTTGCCCTTCTTTTTCTTTTATAATATAAAAATAAAAAACTTTTATAAACTCAGGTACATTATCTATATCAGTAATTGTTAAAGCGGTTGTATACCCGCATTTTTTTTTCTTACACCTGTAAGGCAAAAGTCATATTGAGCTAGTATGCACCTTCAAACGAGGTGTAGAGAACTTACCTGGTCCACGCCGAGGGAGATGTTATCTTGCTTCGGCGTGTCTTCCGGGTATCGCCGCTCCAGCACTGTGATTGGCTGGAGCGGCGATGTCGTTACTCCCGCGCATGCGTGCGAGAGATTTCATTCCGGCAAGATCAGGCAGCTGCCGGCCCTTCAGCCGAGGATCCCCGCCGCGCATTCGCCGCTGCAATCAGCGCATTGCAAGGGGGAATATCTCTTAAACTGTGCAGGTTTGATGTGATATTGAGCAGTCCTTTTTTGGGGGATGATTATCTCAATAAAATAGATGTCTCACATCTGCCCCTTGCTGTATAGAGCGGCGTGGATAACCAATCAAAAAAGCCCTGCTCAATATCACATCCGTCCCTTGCTGTGTAGAGCGGTTTGTACTATAGAGCGCAGTGTATAAGCAGGCATCAGGCATCGGGAGCGAGCTCGTCTAAGCTGACAATCAGCTATTTAGGCTCTGAGATTTCCGTGGCATCCTATTGCACATGCGCCTGTGCAGTCGAGGCAGTAACAGTGTTGCCAACCTACCAGATTGAAATTTACTGACCTGACACCCGAAATGTACTGGCGCAGCCACGTTTTTACTGGCATTTCACAATAGTTACTAAATTTAATTGTTAGGAGCAAAATTCAGTATTTAGGCTACAAATAAGTACGCTAGGCAAATAGCAATGTGAATTAACTACTTGAGGCCCGCGCTATAGCCGAATGACGGCTACAGCGCGGACCTGAAAATCCAGGGCGCCGTCATTTGACGTCCGCCCCTTTCCTCGTTCCCCGAGTACGCAGCAGGGAAATTCTGTGTTGGCCGTGTCCTTTGGACACAGCCAATTACAGATCGCCGCGAACGGCCAATCAGAGTGGCCGTTTGCGATGCGATCTGTGTGGCCAATGAGAGATGATCTCAAATGTAAACATATGAGATCCTCTCTCATTGCAGCCTCTCCCTCCTCACACAGAGACAGCGTGTGAGGAGGGAGAGAGGTCTGTAAGTACTGCCGCCATCCCTGTGCCACCTCATCAGTGCTGACATGTGCCACCACATCAGTTCCCACTTGTGCCGCCAATCAGTGCCCACCTGTGCCGCCACATCAGTGGCCACCTGTGCCGCCACATCAGTGCCCACATGTGCCACCACATCAGTTTCCACTTGTGCCGCCAATCAGTGCCCACCTGTGCCGCCAATCAGTGCCCACCTGTGCCACCATATCAGTGCCCATCTGTGCCACCTTATCGGTGCCCACCTCATCAGTGCCCACCTGTGCCACCTCATCAGTGCCCACCTGTGCCGCCACATCAGTGCCCACCTGTGCCACATCAGTGCCCACCTGTGCCGCCACATCAGTGCATGGGGGACATTTGTACTTTCCTGGCTTGTTATGGTCTCAAGAAATGAGAGAGGCCTTCAGTACATCAGGTGTGATCAGATGTGATCATTTTTTATGATTTGCCCTATAGCTTGTAGACTCTAAAACTTTTACACAGACCAAATCATTTCCAAAAATTTGGGGTTATTTTTATCAAAGACATGTAGCAGTATAAATTGTGGCCAAAATTTATGAAGAAAAAATAATAATTTGCAAAATGTTATCACAGCAACTAAGAAAAAAACTTTTTTTTTTCAAAATTTTCTGTCTTTTTTCATTAATAGCGCAAAAAAAATAAAAAAACGCAGAGGTGATCAAATACCACCAAAAGAAAGCTCCATTTGTGGGAAAAAAAGGACAAAAAAATCATTTGGGTACAGTGTTGCATGACTGAGTAATTGTCATTCAAAGTGTGAGAGCGCAGAAAGCTGAAAATTGGTCTGGGCAGGAGCGCTTTTTAAGTGCCCAGTAAGCAAGTGGTTAAAGGGGTGTTCCAGCCCTAAGTTGTGTTTATTAAAAGTCAGCAGCTACAAAAAGTGTAGCTGCTGGCTTTTAATAAACACTCACTTACCTGCTCCTACGTTCCAGCGACGCGCCGACCGGGGCTCCGCTCCTCTGCCCCCCTCCCCGGCCGGCGTCTCCATCCTGACTGTGGGCACCCAGCCGTGACAGCCTTCGGCTTCACGGCCGGGCACCCACTGCGCATGCGCGAGCCGTACTGCGCATGCGTGCGCGGCTCGCCGCTGATTGGAGAGGCGATCGCATGGGACCTGTCAGTGTCCCATGTGATCGCCTACAGGGAGGGGGCTGGTGTAGGCGATTAAGCTTAATCGCCTAACCAGCCCCTCGGCGGAAGCAGGAAGTGGGACAGGAAGTCCCACTCCTACTGAAGCCCCCACTCCCCCCCCAAAAAAATTACATGCCAAATGTGGCATGTATGGGGGTGAGGAGTGGGATGAGAAAAGGTCATTTTTTTGGGTGGAACACCCCTTTAAGGTAGATATTAAGGTAAAAAAACATATTTTTGTTATTTTCGATATAATAGGGGCAAATTAGTCACATCACCCCCTGCCTCCATCTCCCACTGCGGTGCCACAATCTCCCCCTGCCTCCAATCACCCCCAGGCCCCCTCCCTCCAATCACTCCCTGCCTCCATCCCCCTCTGCAGTGCCACCAACAACCCCTGTCTCCATCCCCCACCCTCTGCAGTGCCACCAACACCCCCTGCCTCCATCCCCAACTGTGGTGCCACCAACAACCCCTGTCTCCATCCCCCACCCTCTGCAGTGCCACCATCCCCCTCTGCAGTGCCACTAACACCCCCTGTCTCCATCCCCCTCTGCAGTGCCACCAACACCCCCTGCCTCCATCCCCCTCTGCGGTGCCACCGAGGCCACCATCACCCCCTTTCTCCATTAACCCCCTGCCTCCATCGTCCCCCTCTGTGGTGCCAACATCACCTCCTGCCTCCATCGGATCCCCCTCTGCCACCATCACCTGATGTCACTGTCGGCTGGGCTGTCTGCCACTCTGTCCGTCTCCGACTCCCCTGTGAACTTTGTATTGCCTAGATGAAGCAGGCTCCTGGTTAGTTACAGATTTAAAATTCTGTAGCGCTCGCGCCTGGTGGGATGTCTTAATACATCACTTGCCGGCGCCGCGTGGCACAGCCTCTGTGAAATCCCCCCCCGCCGGCCGAATACAGCATATGTTTGGCTCGGCAAGCTCCGGAACTGAGCAAGCAGAACAGTTCCAGGCTATTTTTACTGGCACATTCCCACAACTAGGGACATTTACGGACAGGGAAAAAAGTGCCCGTTTTTACGGACTGTGCGTAAAAATACGGACGGTTGGCAACACTGGCCAGGAACCTATCCGATGGAGGAACCAGCTCGACAAGACACTGGTTATCAGCTCTCCTTTCCTCACACTGGCACAGAGTCTGTTTGCATGTAACGAGCTGTGATTGGCCCTTTAGTGCAATCTGCGATCAGCTGTGTCGGAAGGTCACAGAGTGCCCCCCCCCCCCCCCCCCAGGACATCTTCCCAGAACTGGAGATCACCACACTGTCACCATCTTTCGGCCATTACCCGGATGGGGTGTGTTGATTAAAGACATGAGAAGTGTCTATTGATAAGGATCAGATCCCATGTGATGACTCGGTCCCGGGGGTTCACATACTTTTTCTTGCCCTGTGACTAGGAGATGGGGAGGAGGGGGGGATGGGACGGGTGACCGCCGGTTAGGGCTGAGCTCTCAGGATGGGGTTGTCAGGTATGACTCGTATAAATAGCTCAGCGCTGACTCACGAATGGGGGAAGGTCTATAACGATGGGAAGACGCGGGTTTTATTCTGAGTGGCGGGAGGAATGCGGAGTGACGGAACCCCCGCAGCACAACACGGGGAACACCCGCCTTCCCTCCGCCCCCCTCATAAGAGGGCTTACCCGGGTGGGCGGGGCCGGCCGCTCGCGGCAGAGGGCGGCGACTTCTGCAATATCTAGCGCGTTCCTTTTTCTAATCACGTGACGCGGAACGTCGCCGCTACACCTTTTTTTTTTCCTCTCGTAACTTTATCGCGACATTTACAATAAACATTACTCAGCACGTACACCTCAAAGGGGTTCTGTTCGGGGGCTTGTAATAAAGGGAACGGCCTGGGGAGGATTGGGGGGCGTAACGGGGCACGCGACAGTACTGCCCGCGCCTGACCAGCAAGCGCCGCGCGATTCCAGAAACCCAGCCGCTTCCTCAGCCACCCCCCAGTGACGACACGGCTCCGCCCTCTCACCCTCCTCCTCGAGGCGAGTACGCGCAGGGCGGGGGAGTGCGGCTCGCGCGGTCCTTGTGGTGTCGCAGCCGGTAACGGGAGAAGAGATCACCGAGAGCCTCACACAGCCGCCATGGCGGAGAGCGCCGGCCTAGAGAACCACCGGATCAAGAGCTTCAAGAACAAGGGGCGAGATGTGGAGGTGAGGGGAGTGCTGATACTGATAAGCCTGCTGCCGGTCTCCAACATGGCGGCCTCCGGAATGGGAATGGCTGAGCCGGCTGTACCGGGGCAAAGGCGGGGAACCGAGGGGACAGGGCCAGACCCAGGCCTCAGTCATCCGAGGGGGGAGGGGAGGAGGCTCGCCTCCTATACCAAGGACACAGCCGGGGATTATCCTACCCGAGTGCCTGGCTGTCCCCTGGAAGGGTGTAGGCCTGTGCCCGGCTGCCCCCTAGGTGGGTGGGGTAGGCCTGTGTGCCCGGCTGCCCCCTGCCAGGGGGGGAGGCCTGGCTTGCCCCCTGGCAAGGGTGGGCCTGTGTGCCTGGCTGGGGAAGGGGTGGGCCTGTGCCTGGCTGCCCCCTGGCCTGTTTCGGGGACACCCAGGCTTAATTTACTGTTCCTTGGTGTTTTCTACCTGGGTATGGATTTGTGCCTGGCTTACAGCTGGCTTTGGGCAATTGTGCCTGGCTGTCTTGGCGGGGTATGGGCCCGCGCGCCTTGCTGTCTTGGCGGGGTATGGGCCCGCGCGCCTGCCTGTCTTGGCGGGGTATGGGCCTGCGCGCCTGGCTGTCTTGGCGGGGTATGGGCCCGCGCGCCTGCCTGTCTTGGCGGGGTATGGGCCCGCGCGCCTTGCTGTCTTGGCGGGGTATGGGCCCGCGCGCCTGCCTGTCTTGGCGGGGTATGGGCCCGCGCGCCTGCCTGTCTTGGTGGGGTATGGGCCAGCACGCCTGGCTGTCTTGGCGGGGTATGGGCCCGCGCGCCTGGCTGTCTTGGCGGGGTATGGGCCCGCGCGCCTGCCTGTCTTGGCGGGGTATGGGCCTGCGCGCCTGGCTGTCTTGGCGGGGTATGGGCCCGCGCGCCTGCCTGTCTTGGCGGGGTATGGGCCCGCGCGCCTGCCTGTCTTGGCGGGGTATGGGCCCGCGCGCCTGGCTGTCTTGGCGGGGTATGGGCCCGCGCGCCTGGCTGTCTTGGCGGGGTATGGGCCCGCGCGCCTGGCTGTCTTGGCGGGGTATGGGCCCGCGCGCCTGGCTGTCTTGGCGGGGTATGGGCCTGCGCGCCTGGCTGTCTTGGCGGGGTATGGGCCAGCGCGCCTGGCTGTCTTGGCGGGGTATGGGCCAGCGCGCCT
The DNA here is from genome assembly GCA_029574335.1 of Rana kukunoris. Lineage (NCBI taxonomy): Eukaryota > Metazoa > Chordata > Amphibia > Anura > Ranidae > Rana > Rana kukunoris. The sequence goes on along the minus strand of CM056050.1, from coordinate 67,204,420 downwards.
TGCTGTCTTGGCGGGGTATGGGCCCGCGCGCCCGGCTGTCTTGGCGGGGTATGGGCCCGCGCGCCCGGCTGTCTTGGCGGGGTATGGGCCCGCGCGCCCGGCTGTCTTGGCGGGGTATGGGCCCGCGCGCCTGGCGGGGTATGGGCCCGCGCGCCTGGCGGGGTATGGGCCCGCGCGCCTGGCGGGGTATGGGCCCGCGCGCCTGGCGGGGTATGGGCCCGCGCGCCTGGCGGGGTATGGGCCCGCGCGCCTGGCTGTCTTGGCGGGGGGTATGGGCCGATCAGTACCAGCTCTATTCAGGTAATCCTCATTATCTGTGTCTAATATAGGTCTCTCAGCATCTCCACACCATCTACTTCCAAGCCAAGTGACACGGGCAGAGTCTTAAGGAGCAACACTGACGGTTCTTTTTAAATGATTTTCATCATTCAGGCCGGGTGAATCAGACCTGCAGTGTGTAGTGATTGGCCGGGTGGATCAGTGCAGGGATCTGTGGTACCCCCCCCCCCCCCCCCGGGTCAATACTTTGTAGAACCCCGTTTCACTGCAATTACAGCTGCAAGTCTTTTTGGGGATGTCTCCACCAGCTTTACACATCTAGAGACATTTTTGCCCATTCTTCTTTGCAAAATCGCCCAAGCTCTGTCAGATTGGATGGAGAGTGTCTGTGAACAGCAATGTTTAAGTCTTGCCACAGATTCTCAATTGGATTTAGGTCTGGTCTTTGACTGGACCATTCTAACACATGAATATGCTTTAATCTAAACCATTCCATTGTAGCTCTGGCTGTATGTTTAGGGTTGTTGTCCTGCTGGAAGGTGAACCTCCGCCCCAGTCTCAAGTTATTTGCCGACACCAACATGTTTTCTTAAGATTGCTCTGTATTTGGCTCCATCCATCTTCCCATCAACTCTGACCAGCTTCCCTGTCCCTGCTGAAGAAAAGCTTCCTATCATGATGCTGCCACCACCATGTTTCAAAGTGGGGATGGTGTGTTCAGGATGATAATCGGTGTTCGTTTTCCACCACACATAGCGTTTTGCTTTTAGTCCAAAATGTTACTTTTTGGTCTCATCTGACCAGAGCACCTTCTTCCACATGTTTTCTGTGCCCCCCACATGGCTTCTCACAAACTGAAAACAGGACTTCTTATAGATTTCTTTCAACAATGGTTTTCTTCTTGTCGCTCCCCCATAGAGGACAGATTTGTGGAGTGTACGACTAATATTTGTCCTGGGGACAGATTCTCCCACCTGAGCTGTGAATCTTTGTGGCTCCTCCAGAGTTACCATGGGCCTCTTGGCTGCTTCTCTGATTAATGCTCTCCTTGTATATATTTTTTTTATAACCTAACCCTGCTTTAACCTCCCTGGCGGTATTATGTCAGATTTTTGATGCTGAAAGAGGTACAGTGTTTTGCATGGGAATTTGGCGTTTTATATTGGAGGCCTGTAATTCTTGGTAATGACTCTCTTAAATCTGTCCAAACAAGAGTCTGGTAGACATCCCGGGTATGATTTTGTGTGTTTCAAACTTTATCATTCAGCTATAAATATAACAAAATGTATTCAATAATGTAATCAAAAACAGACATTTGCTCAGTTGCAGAATTGTTGCTGTCATTACTTTCAGTGTTAATTACAAATTTCCCCACTTATCACTATCGCTCAATTCTGCAAATTTCTAGGGGTACGAATACTTTAAGGCACTGTATGTAGTGATCTGCCGGGTGGATCGGTGCGGGGGTCTGTGGTGTGCAGACTTCCAGTGTCGTCCTTGTGCCTGGTTTGGGTCATATAGACTTTTTTTTCCCCTTTTTTTCAGTTGCTCCCAATGGAGTCAATAGAGCAAAAAAATAAAAAAAATTGCCTAAAAAAACTTGTTTCTTACACAGCACCTGAGCGATCAGGTGCCCTCAGCAGCCATTTAATCACTTCCCGCCCGTCATATAGCAATATGGCGTCTGTTATCCTGACCGGATGTCATATGACGTGATAGGAATAACAATTGTCTGAAGTGTCTGCCATAATGTCGCAGTCACGAAAAAAATTGCTGATCGCCGCCATTAGTAGTAAAAAAATAAATAATAAAAATTAGGGTTGTCCCGATACCACATTTTTAGGACCGAGTACAAGTACCGATACTTCCCCCCCCCCCCCCCCCCCAAGTACTCGCCAATACCGATACTTTTAAAAAAAAAATGCTCAGTATCGGTATCGGGACAACCATAATAAAAATGCAATAAAACTATCCCCTATTTTGTAAACGCTATAAATGTTGCGCAAACCAACCGATTAAACACTTATTGCGTTTTTTGTTTTTTTTACCAAAAATAGGTAAAAGAATACGTATGGGCCTAAACTGAGGAAAATTTTTTTTGTATATTTTTGGGGGATATTTATTATAGCAAAAAGTAAAAAATCTTGCATTTTTCTTTTTCAAATTTGTCGCTCTATTTTTTTTTTTTTATAGTGCAAAAAATTAAAACCGCAGAGGTGATCAAATACCACCAAAAGAAAGCTCTATTACAACCGCTTTAAGTGGTTAAAGTGATTGTAAAGTGTGTTTTTATTTTTTTATTTTTTTTGTATAACATGTTATACTTTACCTGCCCTGTGCAGGGGTCTTGCACAGAGCCGCCCCGATCCTCCTCTTCTCGGTTCCCTCTTTGCATGTTCTAGCCCCTGGTGCCCAGATGTGACTTGAATCTCACAGAATTGCATGGCAATGGAAATTGCATTGTTTTTCAGTGGTACCTGTTCACAGCAATGCCACTCGGATTTTTAGAAAAGATTCATATACTACTTTTGTGTGATTACATCTTGATATTGGCTACAAAGGATATACAAACCTTATCAAAGTTGCACTGAATGTATGATCACGGCAGTGTGGACCTAGCCAAGTCCTGCTGGGGATTTCCAAGTAGAAGTTTTGGCAGCTCTATGGGAATATGTAATGCAGCTGCTACTTTACCTAATGGCGGTCAATGTTTTGCTGGATAGAGCAATGCACAATCTTTGACTTGTGAGGTAGAAGCAAGTGACATGTCGCTGGTCGGGTCAATGAGTAGGTTAGTGGACGTTTAGTGATTGGGTTGATGGTAAGGTGTGACCTAGGCCTTAGAGCTGCACAATTAATCGTTAAAAAAATTGTGATCTCGGTTCAACCCCACCCCCCCCAATCTCCAATGCAGAGTTTGCCGATTCTTTCATACAACAAGTGGAGAGACTTATCAACTGTCAAAAGAGAATATCTAGGCAGTCTGCCAAGTTCTTAACAGGAAACATTGTAACTAATGCTTTATTCTTTGATCAAACTTGTTAGTTGGGCCGTGTGCCAAGTTTGTAATAACATGAAACATTGTAACTAATGTCCTTCTTAGAGGAAGTCTGTGTGTAAATGCAGGAAGTTTAACTACTTAAAGAGGAGTTCCACCCTAAAAAATGACTTTTGTTTAATCCACTCCTCACCCCCTTACATGCCACATTTGGCATGTAATTTTTCTTGGGGGGGAGTGGGGGCTTCAGTAGGAGTGGGACTTCCTGTCCCACTTCCGCCGAGGGGCTGGTTAGGCGATTAAGCCTTAATCGCCTACACCAGCCCCTCCCTGTAGGCGATCACATGGGACACTGACAGGTCCCATGCGATCGCCTCTCCAATCAGCGGCGAGCCGCGCGCATGCGCAGTGGGTGCCCGGCCATGAAGCCGAAGGCTGTCACGGCCGGGTGCCCACAGTCGAGATGGAGACGTCGGCTGGGGAGGGGGGGAGAGGAGTGGAGCCCCGGTCGGCGCGTCGCTGGAACGCAGGAGCAGGTAAGTGAGTGTTTATTAAAAGCCAGCAGCTACTCTTTTTGTAGCTGCTGACTTTTAATAAACACAATTTTGGCTGGAACACCCCTTTAGAGCGTTGGTAAAGGATTTTTTTTTTTTTTCATTTAAAATAACAAACGTATCATACTTGCTTCCACTGTGCAGTTCGTTTTGCAGAGTGGCCCCGATCCACGTCTTCTGGGGTCCTTCAGCGGCTGTCTCCTGTTCTCCCTGCAATTACTCACCGCAGTAATGCGAGAGCTCGCATGGTGGTCCATAATTGCGGGCGCTCTCCCGTGATAAAGCGAGCAGCCATAGCGAGCAGCCATAGCCACTTGCTGTATCACTCAGCCCTCACCGCGTCACTGGATGTGATTGACAGCAGCGCCAGCCAATCCGCTTTAGCCAATCAGCGGCCAGGTTGAGCGGCAAAGAGGCTTTCGGGACTGCGCGGGACTTTCGAGGGGTCAGGTAAGTATAACGGGGGCCGGCAACATCAGATGTTTTTTCACCTTAATGCATGGATTGCATTAAGGTGAAAAAACATTTTCCTTTACAACTCCCTTTAATGCAATCTACGCATTAAGGTGAAAACATCTGATGTTGCCGCCCCCCCTCCCCCGTTATACTTACCTGACAACTCGAAAGTCCAGCGCGGTCCTTATATTCTCTTCGCCACTCAGCCTGGCCGCTGATTGGCTAGTGCGGATGGATTGAGAACAGCACAGCCATTGGCATATTTGTTATTTAAAAAAATAAATAAAAATTCCTTTTGCAAACCCTTTAAGGTGAAAAAATGTTTTCCTTTAAAGTGGTTGTAAACCCACTTTATTGACTTTTACCTACAAGTAAGCCTATAATAAGGCTTACCTGTAGGTATAAAGAATATCTCCTAAACCTGTGCGGTTTAGGAGATATTCCCCTCGCAGTGCGCAGCGGCGCATGCGCAGGGGGGAATCTACGGCCAAAGGACCGGCCACCGCCGTCCTGGCCGGATTTAAATCTCCCGCGCGGGAGTGACGTCATCGCCGCTCCGGCCAATCACAGCGCTGGAGCGGCGATACCCGGAAGACATGCCGAGTCGAGAGATCTCGCTCGGCGTGGACCAGGTAAGTTTCCTACACCTCGTTCCGAGGCAAGTATTTCATAATGAGCTAATATGCGGTGCATACTAGCTCATTATGACTTTTGCCTTGCAGGTGTGGGGGAATTTTTTTTTTCTTTTGCGGTTTACAACCGCTTTAAAGTCCAGATCTCTTTCTGGCACTTAAGTTAAAATCAATATTTTTTGTTTGAAAATTATATATTTTTTAGCAGAGACCCTAGAGAATAAAATGGCAATTCCTGAACTATTTTATGTCGCACTGTATTTGACCAGTGATCTTTCAAATGCAATTTTTTTTTGGGCGGGGGGGGGGGGCTACACTTCAAAGAATAAAAAACAAAACCTTAAAGGTGTGTGTGTGTGTATATTGCACCGCAAGAATCGTGATTTATCTTCTAAGCAAAACTATCATTCTCATTTTAGCCAGAATCGTGCAGCTCTACTAGGCCTGAGAGTCCTCTCTTGGGGACAGTACAGTAGGGCGGACATGATCTGCAATGGTCTTTTCTTTCCCCTTATGGTACAGGTTCTGTTCTAGCGACTTGAGCATTACCCTTTTTGGCTAGGATATTTATTAGCACAGATTAGGAGTTTATATAGGAAGACCGGACTGGTTTTTGTTGGGGAACAGTGAGCCTTGTGATGGGGACCCCAGTATACTGGGGAATGGAGGGGGGGGGGGGTTGCTTTGTGATAGTCATTGGACAGCTAACGGTATAATGGCCAGGTCAGAGTACTATCCAGGACATTAGGGGTTCCTCCTGTATTTGGATATAAGATCTAGCTGAGCTGCAGCAGAGAAGAGGCTCTGATACCTTAGTGCAGTGCCAAAGTTGTGAGATCGGTGTGTGACAGTGACTGTACAGAGCTCTACGTGACGAGTCAATGGCTGTCCTGGTGACAGCTTGGTGTTTGAGTTGTAAACCCACAGCAATACAGGTGATGAGTGGATCAGTAGAGGTAGGTTGTGTATAGATTTCTTCTGTGGTTGGTCACCCTGGAGGGTATGACTTGGTGGCAGTCATTGTTCTGTATAGTCGGTTCCTCACAAAGCTTAAAGCGGAGCTCCACCCTAAAGTGGAACTCCCGCTGATCGTAACCCTCCCCTCCGGTGTCACATTTGACACCTTTCAGAGGGAGGGGGGTGCAGATACCTGTCTAAAGACAGGTATTTGCACCCACTTCCGGCCACACAGTTTCGGATAAACTGCGGGCATGACGTCACCAACCCCCCCAGCGGGAGCCAATCGGCAGGTGTAGCGCGACTCGCGCATGCGCAGTAGGGAATCGGGCAGTGAAGCAGGAGCGCTTCACTTCCTGGTTCCCTCACAGAGGGGAGGGGGGGCAGCAGAGTGACGAGCGATCACTTGTCCTCTGCTGTGGACGACGCTAGGCTCCAGGACAGGTAAGTGTCCTAATATTATAAGTCAGCAGCTGCAGTATTTGTAGCTGCTGGCTTTTAATATTTTTTTTTTTTTCAGCGGACATCCGCTTTAAGTAGGTTGTAAGTGGCTTTCCAGAAATGCAAATTAAGTGTCTTTCCTTAGATGGAGCACTGTAAGGAATATGTTCTTTATCCGATTCCTGACGGACTTCTCCAACATTTTACACACCAGAGTCACATGGGCCCCATCTATAAAGAGTACACAGCTCAGACAGTGTGACTCCTTCACATGTCAGGGAGGATAGGGATGTGTGCTATTATTGTCCTGATTTAGATGTCACTAATGAACTTGTTATGAGGCTATTGTCACACTGGGTGGTGCAGCATCCTCATTGGACATTTCCTCTTCATACACTGCAGTGCGTTTCCATGCAGAAAGTTGTCATGCATTTTCTTCTGATGTGATACACAATACGCATTCTGTGATGTGCTTGTTGTATGTATGTAAACTATACATTTTCTAATATTTCACCGCTAAGACTTAAGTGATTGATGTATGACAAAAGCTCCCCCCCGGCGCATAATGCACGTCACCAGTTTCCGAAAGAAGCCGAGCTGCGAGTCGGCTCTATACGGCGCCTGCGCACTGATGTTTGGCTTTTTTCAGAACACGCCTTTTGCGCCGGAGGAAGCTTTTGTCATACGTCAATCACCTAGTCTCTTAATAGGAACGTCCACTCCCGCGGTATTCACTACCCGGAAGCCAGGGGGGGGGGGGGAATACCTATACTACGATATGTAAACCGGGAAAAAAAAACCCAGCATACTGTACATGTTGGCAGTAAGCTAGATTGAATGGTATATACTTGTTTTTAGGGTGAACCTCCGCTTTTAAGAAAAAATAAACTTCTGCCTTTACAGTCTGTCCCGCTAAATGGCTTCAGGCTGGCCCCCTTTGCAGTTATAGCTATGTAAAAATAAGTGTTTATACTGTTTAAAATTTAATAAAAAACTTTGAAATTAAAAAAAAAAAAAAAAAAAAAACAGTACTATACTGTCTCGCCCTGCTCTGCACATGCTCAGTTGCTTTCCATTTTTAGGTACTGCTGAATTTGTGAATCTGCTGACAGACTGGTTAAGGCCCCTTTCACACTTATTCGACTTGTTCCACGATTTCGGACTGCAAAATTGCATGACAAGTCATTCTCCACGATTTCCAATGAACACCATTCATATTTAACACAAATAAATCGTGCCGACTTCAAAGTAGTTCCTTCGCTACTTTTTTCACTATACTTAAGTATACTATAACATCTGACAAAAAGATCTAAAAACACTGAAGCAGCAGACGTTGGGAAAATTAATGTCTATTCCCAATTTTTGGCCAAGGCTGTACATATATCAGAGAGGAATACCAGCACAACCCACTGGGTCCTTGTGCTCATAAAAGAGCGATGCACAGAAGCTGCAAAAGGTATTTAGAGATATTATGATAACTTTACAATAGTTTTAGTTTGTCTAATTTTTTTTTTTTTTTTTTTTTGGGAATAGGTTTTAGCGTGGCCCACATGTATGTAGGTGGACAAACTATTTGAACAATTAAGGAGTGTCATGTAATGTGCTGGACAAATCCTGGTTTCAGCTTTACCATGGCAACTAGAAAAGGTCTCCTGCGACCAGGGTACTGTACTTCTAATCTCCCCACTCGCACCCAATTTATGTACATCATGTGACTCATAGGGACAAGATCACATCCAGGTGCATGATGCTGGGAATCCGCATGTACATGCCATGCTTCACTGACTGCATGCCCCCCATTCTGGTTTAAAATTAAATTTTTTCTTTAAACAGTTGATTCTTTGCACTAAAGATTACAGCTGTAAAGCTGGCTATATACAGATTGTTTTGTTTCCTTCAGATTTCTTAGTTCACTTCAAACATACCTGGGGGGGGGGGGGGGGGGGGGGGGAAACCTAGATCTATACTCAGACAAAAAAAAACGAAATAAAAAAACGTGTGTGTATAGAAGAAATTTGAAAAAAGGCACTCGGTGGACCACTTGATCTTTTGTCCGTCAGGTTTCTATGGCTAAATTTCCTACTGTGTCTGTTGTATTCTTATAATCTGCCTTTTAAAATGCCTAAACAGGGCCTGCAGCTGGATGCTTGTGATATTTGTCTGGCAACTTTTAGCCTGGCTCCTTCTATTTATTTTCAGTGAGCACTGTAGAGGCAGAGACGGTCACTGCTTTATATACTCCAGGGTGACCGAGAACTGAGCGATTATCGCTCATGTGATCGCTCAGTTTTCGGGCTTAGAGCCAGCGGGTGACAGATGCAGCATCACACCAAAGCTGCAGAAGGGGAGGTGGGTATGTATGTATGTTTTTGATTCCCACAGTTCTCATTTAAATGCTTATACTTGGTTCTCATTCCTCCTCTTCAATACTTTGATTTGTTATTCGCTAATTGTTTCATGGTCAAATTATACAAGATTATCACGGTACCCATATGGGCAGAATCTCCTACATCGCTGGACTCCAAGTGGTTATGCCGGGGTGAGGCTTGCAGGCATCGTCCCAGTATTGTGTGGGGTATCTTTTCTGTGACCATTTTTCTAAAATCGATGCACTTGCTAGATCTGACTTTTATAATATTAAAAATGAAGGTTTCCTAATTAGAATAATGAGCGGTCAGGTTAGTAAAACAATGATATCGGAACCAATACAATCATACAGTTTGTAGTGTACATATATTTGCAAAACAATAGGATAAATGAATATTCCTGAACCCTTTTCTCATGGTTACTGTAAAATTGTGTGACTGCATCAATGCAGTGCATGGTTTTTTAGCTTGCCAAGCTTGGGTTTATTGAATGAGTTTACCAAAAATGTAAATATTGCAGCACATACAGCCTCGTGCTCCATTTCATGCTGAATAAACTAAATTAATGTATTTTAAACTATTTTTTAATCCAAGCATTTTTATAAAAATGTGATTTATATCAGATTTTTGCTTTTTATCAGTCAGATTATTTTTTTAATCGTTGCTTTATATTCACCCTGCCATCATTGGGTTAATGACGTCCTCTTGCTATGATTTGTTTATGCTTCTGTGTTGGGTTTGTATTGGAATGCTGAATAAGGAAATGCTGCTAAACCTGCACATAATAAAACTGGATGAAATCTTTCTGAACAATTCCAAATAAAATCCTAATCCTCGTCCCTTTACAGTCCCGCAGTCTGAGTGTGCAGTTTATTTTCTGGCTTCCTGGCCTTCTCCATTATTTCCTGCTTCTGCTGACTCTGTAAAATTTCAAATCTACACAGGCAATTAACTAATGTCCCAGATTACAATACTTCCTAGCGGAGAAATATCTAATTAGCTATATGCTATCTAATGCTTTCATTTGCTAATGTAGATCTATAGCATGACTTCACTTGGATTTGACACATCCCGTTAATAAGAGAAAACAAAAGTGAGGTCACAGCGGAGTCGGCATGACCACAATATGGTCTCGTATGTGACTCATGCTAGTTTGGAGAGTAATCGTTCAATAAGCTTCTAATTTTGTAAAACCAAGACAGAATGCTTTTGAATATGTACAGAATGCATTGCCAGTCATTTAGAATTGCATCCCTATTCACTCATACATTGGCTGCCAATGCAGCTGTGCTCCAGCACACTATTATGTATTGTGATATGCTTATTTTACTGAACATGCTGCATGTAATGGTTTATTTTTTTTCCTTGATTAAAGTGGATGTAAATCCGATTTTATCAAAATTTTGAGCTGGGCAAATATATCTAGTGTTTTCTTCTCTCTCTCTCTCTCTCTCTCTCTCTCTCTCTCTCTCTCTCTCTCTCTCTCTCTCTCTTTCTCCTTTCTCCTTTCTCCTTTCTCCTTTCTCCGTTATCAGCCTGATGACTTTTAACAAGTTTTCTGAGATGGAAGATAGAATCAGCCTTAAAACTTGTGTTGTGGGAGGTTGCTATAAATAGCTTGGCTGAGAGCTTGCCCTCTTACAGCCGGGCTCTGCACCTTACCTCTTTCCATTGCCAATGTGGCGTAGGGGTGTGAGCTTTTCCTCCGATCGGCTGTATGCCTATAATCCACTCCAATGCTCAACAGGAAGAGAGAATTTTTAACAGGATGTTCACTTTCTAAAGGATAGATCAAGTTGAAGACAGCAGTTATACATGTAAAACTTATGTAGATGGATTTGTTTCATCCCGGTGTATCATCTGAAGCTGTTCACTTCACTGGATGTATGTGAGGGTTTACATCCACTTTAGGGGGGCATTCACACCTCACACACCTCCAAAATGAATGGGCGCATATCAGTGCAAATAATTTAGACAGGAATGCAGTGCGTTTTCCTGTCTGGATCGCATGTGCTTTCCGCACTGCTCCTGTATGAACCCAGGCTTGTCAGTGATTTTGAGTTAAAACAGGAGTGGTGTGGAAAACAATGATTCCCATGGGAATCTTGTGGCATTCCTCTTCAAATCTAATGCAATTCTTCGCAGTGCGATTTTTGTGTCCTATCAATTTGTTTGCGGTGCAATTTGCATCTAGAGTATTGGTTTATCAGGAGCATGTTAAAGAGGAGGTTCCATTAAAAAAAAAAATTAAGTCAGCAGCTGCCAACACTGTAGCTGCTGACTTTTAATAAGGACACTTACCTGTCCTAGCCACAGTGATGTTGTCCCCCACCGTGGCCGATCCTCGATCCTGGCAGCTCCAGGCGCCGCCATCCACAGTAAGGGAAACAGGCAGTGAAGCCGTGCGGCTTCACTGCCCGTTTCCTACTGCGCATGTGTGAGCGGCGCGGTGCTTTGTGAATGGGCAGGCTGCTTTCTGGGACACACAGTTCCCAGAATGCAGCACGCCTCATTCACAACAAGACACCGAGTGTAGGAGGAGGAAGAGAATCGACCGCGGAAGATGAAGAGGCAGATTCGGGACTTCCGCATAGCAACAGCCATTTAGGTGTGAGTAAAAAACTTCTTTATTTTTTAGATTTTTGGTGGAACATTTTTTTTCAGGTGGGAACTCCACTTTAAAGCGGATCTCCACCCTAAAGTGAAGATCCGCTGATCGGAACCCCCCCCCCCCGGTGTCACATTTGACACCTTTCAGGGGGAGGGGGGTGCAGATACCTGCCTAAAGACAGGTATCTGCACCCACTTCCGGCCCGCAGTCTCGGCAAAAGTCGGGTTTTTCCCGTTGTGTGCTGGGAACTCTCGGCTCCCAGCACACAGCGGGAGCCAATCGGCGGGCGGAGCGCGACTCGCACATGCGCCGTAGGGAACCGGGCAGTGAAGCCGCAGCGCTTCACTTCCTGGTTCCCTCACCGTGGATGGAGGGGGGAGCAGCAGAGAGACGAGGGAGCGCTCGTCCTCTGCTGCGGACGCCGCTAGACTCCAGGACAGGTAAGTGTCCTATTTTTAAAAGTCAGCAGCTGCAGTATTTGTAGCTGCTGGCTTTTAAAAAACATTTTTAATGGGCCATCCGCTTTAAGTACTCGTGCTCTTGAAAATACTGCATCGCTACTTTTTTTTTTTCTTTTCTTTACTCTCACCTTTGCATCACAACTGCTTGCCTACCGCAGTTATACGGTGGGACGGCGGCACTGCTGGGCGAGAGCACGTAGCTCTACGTCCTACTTGTAGCGGCCCCCGCTCGTCCCCCGGGCGCGATCGCCGCCACACACGCACGCACGTTCGTTAGAGTGGGGAACGAGAGCTATGTGTGTAAACACATAGCTCTCGTTCCTGTCAGCGGGGGAAACGCTGATCTTCTGTTCATACAATGTATGAACAGAAGATCAGTGATTTCCCCTAGTGAGGCCACCCCCCCCCCCCCATACAATTAGAACACAAGCAGGAACACACTTAACCCCTTCCCTGCCCCCTAGTGTTAACCCCTTCACTGCCAATGGCAATTTTATAGTAATCCAATGCATTTTTATAGCATTGATCGCTATAAAAATGCCAATGGTCCCAAAAATGTGTCCGATGTGTCCGCCATAATATCGCAGTACCGAAAAAAAACACTGATCGCCGCCGTTGCTAGTAAAAAAAAAAAATATTAATAAAAATGCCACAAAACTACCCCCTTTTTTGTAAACGCTATACATTTTGCGCAAACTAATCAATAAAGGCTAATTGCGATTTTTTTTTTTTAATTTTTTTTTAACGAAAAATATGTAGAATACGTATCGGCCTAAACCTGAGGAAAAAAAAAAAATTTATATCTTTTTTGGGGATATTTATTATAGCAAAATGTAAAAAATATTGCATTTTTTTCAAAATAGTCGCTCTATTTTTGTTTATAGCGCAAAAAATAAAAACCGCAGAGATGATCAAATACCACCAAAAGAAAGCTCTATTTGTGGGGGAAAAAAGGACGCCAATTTTGTTTGGGAGCCACATCGCACGACCGCACAATTGTCAGTTAAAGCGATGCAGTGCCGAATCACAAAAAGTGCTCTGGTCTTTGACCAGCAATATGGCCCGGGGCTATAGTGGTTAAAGTCCCAAATTTCGTTTTTCTATACATTTAGAAGTTACTATTATGTAAATAAAAAAAAAAAAGAGCAAAGAATGGATAAGTGTTTACACCTCTTTCTCTGATCTCATTTGAGATGATTTGGCCCACCTCTAAGTAATTAAAGTAACTTCCCAACCTTGTGACGTAGGTACATAGAATGGTGATATGATTACCTATTTATAGACCAGACAGTGATCTGTGCCGTTCTAATTCTGGATTGCATACTGTTATTGGGTGTGAAAATAAAATGCTTCCTCTTGCTAGGTGTCCTTACCACAAATGTGTTCTTTGGATCTGTCAGATTCCATATAAGTTTTCTGTTTGATTTATAATGTACAGTGAGGGTGGAAAAAAAGTATTTGATCCCCCTGCTGATTTTGTAAGTTTGCCCACTGACAAACGATCAGTCTATAATTTTAATGGTAAGTTTATCTTACCAGTAAGACAGAATAACACAAATCCAAAAAAACATTTAAAGTTTATATATTTGCATTTTAAAGAGTGAAATATTTGATCTATCAATCAACAAGATTTCTGGCTCCCAGCTGTCTAAGGGAGTGCTCCTCATCCCAGCTTGTTACCTGTATGAAAGACACCTGTTCACAAAGCAATCAATCGGATTCTAATCTCTTCATCTTTACCATGGCCAAGACCAAAGATGTCGGGGACAAGATTGTAGACCTACACAAGGCTGGAATGGGCTACCTGATCATTGCCAAGCAGCTTGGTGAGAGGGTGAGAACAGTTGGTGCGGTTATTTGCAACTGGAAGAAACAATGACTATTGATCTCCCTTTATCTGGGGCTCCATGCAAGAACTCTCCTTGTGGAGTTTCACTGATCATGAGACCGGTGAGGAATCGGCCCAGAACTACACGGCAGAATCTTGTCAATGATCTCAAGGCCGATGGGACCATAGTCACCAAGAAAACAATTGGTAACACTATGCCGTGAAGGACTGAAATCCTGCAGCACCCTCAAGGTCCCCCTGCTCAAGAAAGCACATGTACAGGCCCGTCTGAAGTTTGCTAATGAACATCTAAATGATTCAAAGGAGAACTGGGTGAAAGTGTTGTGGTCAGATGAGACCAAAATCAAGCTCTTTGACATCAACTCAACTTGCTGTGTTAGGAGGAATGCTGCCTATAACCCTAAGAACACCATCCCCACCATCAAACATGGAGGTGGAAACATGTCTTTCTGATAAGGGCACAGGACAACTTCACCGCATCAAAGGGACAATGGACGGAGCCATGTACCATCAAATCTTGGATGAGAACCTCCTTCCCCCAGCCAGGGCATTAAAAATGGGTCGTGGATGGGTATTCCAGCCTGACAATGATCCAAAACACAAGACCGAGGCAACATAGGAGTGGCTCAAGAAAAAGCACATTAAAGTCCTGGAATTGCCTAGCCAGTCTCCAGACCTTAACGTGATTTTTATTACTTAGCTACAGGTAAGCCTATAATAAGGCTTACCTGTAGGTTAAAAAAAATCTCCTAAACCTTTACGGTTTAGGAGATATTCCCGTCGCAATGAGCCGCTGAATGCGCACAGGGTATTTTTGGCTAAAGGCCTGGCAGCCGCCGGACCTTGCCGAAAAAAAGTCTCGCGTGCAAATGTGACATCGCGGCTCCTGCCACGCGATACCCAGGGGACACGTTGAGGCGAAATGTCAGCTGCCTCAGCGTGGACCGTGAGGAACACGGACTCCTTGTTTTAACCCCCCTGCCGGTAAACCCGAGCGCGACTCGGGTTGGATTTTTCATGTAAATAGCGATATCCACGAGTCGCGCTCGGGGTGAATATGCAGAGCCTGCAGCGCGCGCTGGCTTACCTTGGATCCAGGCGGGGTACTGTACTTACCTTGTCCCTGGATCCAGCGATGCATCCACGCTGTGTGAGCGAGTGGCGTCCTCCATTCGACTCACACAGTGCCCGCGCGCCGCCGATTTCCGTTTCCTGCGACGTAACGGCGCACGGGGGCGGAGACCGGCGGCAAATTCAAAAATGTAAACAAACACATTACATACAGAATACTGTAATCTTATAGATTACAGTACTGTATGTAAAAAATACACACCCCCCCCTGTCCCTAGTGGTCTGCCCAGTGCCCTGCATGTTCTTTTACATAATAAAAACATTTTTTTTCTCCCTGCAAACTGTAGATTGTCCATAGCAACCAAAAGTGTCCCTTTATGTCAAAAGTGATTTTAGATTAGCTAGAAAACAGCGATAATAAATTATAATCACTTGCAGAATTGAGCGTTAGCTATTTGTGGGAAAATTCGTCATAAAAAAATAAAAGTAATGACAGCGACAATTCTGCAACTGAGCAAATTTCAGTGATTTTGATTTGATTACATTAGTGAATAATTTTTATTATAATTACATTATTATTTGTTATAATTTATAGTTATTTATTATATTATAATTTTATGATTTTGTGTTTCAAACTTTATCATACCCGGGATGTCTACTAGACTCTGGTTTGGACATATTTAAGCGAGTTATTCCTAAGAATTGCAGGCCTACAGTATAAAACGCAGAATTTCCATGCAAAATAATTGTACCGCTTTTGGTACGTAATTCCAGACAGAATCATACCGCCAGGGAGGTTAAGGTAAGTATTTCATAATGAGCTAGTATGCGGTGCATACTAGCTCATTATGCCCTTTCCCTTACAGTTGTAAAGAGGGGGTTTACTACCACTTTAATCCTATATAAAATATGTGGAGGAAGCTGAAGTTTTGAGTTACCAGACATTAGCCTTTTAAAAGTATGGGTTTGTGCTTTTTTGCAGATTCATACTTGGGTGGGTGCAGCATCTGTTCCCTGGCGCCTCTGCACTGAGAAGCGATTGATTGCCACTGATCGCTTGGCTCTGATAGCTCCCAGAGCAAGGAGCAGCAGACTGAGGCTGGGTTCACACTACGATTTTCCCATCCGTCAGCCGCATACGATTTATATGAAAAAACGTATGCGGCTGAAACGGATTGAACCGTACGTAAACGTATGCGTTTATAAAACGTATACGGTTTCAAAAAGTGCGTACGGTTCCATCCGGTTTTGATTAAAAAAACGCATACGTTTTTGGAATTGGTGTCATTTAATAAAAAAAGATTTTCTTGTTTTGAAAATGCGCATGCGCAGATGAAAAACGCATACGGTTTATACGTGTGCGTTTTCCATTGACTTTAATGTTAAAAAAAAAGTATGCGTTTGCCATACGGTTTCAAAAACTGACTCAAAACCGTGGTCGAACACGGTTTTGTGTACTGTTAAAAAACGTTTTGCCAGCAAATCGTAGGCACCCGGATGCATCTGAGTGCATACGATTTGCAATGCATTGTCTATGTATGCGTTTTCCCGTACGGGTCCGTACGTTTTCAAAACTGAAATCGTATGCGGCTGACGGACGGGAAAATCGTAGTGTGAACCCAGCCTGAGACTGGTCACAGCTTAGCCGGTTGTTGGTACAGGCACCTGGTGGATCCTGCCTTCCATTGATGCAATGCCTGGACTAACTTCTGTGATGGCAGAGAGGGGACTTCAGCCCACTCTCTGCTGAAAATGGGTCACAGGAGTGCAATTTGTTTTAGAAATTAGCTTTGGCAATACTGCTTTTTTTTTATTTTTTTTTAACTTGGCTTGAATCTGCAAAGAGTGGGACAATATCCCTCCTGAGATGTGTGCAAACAAATGTCTGACCTCTGATTGCAAAACATGACATGGTGGCAAAACCCTTTTCGGCAAAGGGGTCAAATACTTATTTCACTCATTAAAATGCAAATCAATTTATAACTTTTTTTTGTTCTGTTTCTCACTGTTTCTTTCTCATCTACCATTCTATATGTATAGACTGTTCATTTCTTTGTCAATGTGCTGGAAGGTTTTTGTGTAATCCGTGATCAGCAGATCTTCTGCAGTGCCTATCGGCGTATTCTGACAACGGAGAAACCCTGCTGACAGAATACAATGGTGCAGCAGGCAGTTTTTTTTTTCATCCACCTTGAGGCTGGGTTCACACTGGTGCGATGTGGGAAACCCTGCGACTTAGTGCCGCTTCCCACATCACACCTGATTTTCAGAGGGAGTAAACCCTGATGGGTTTTGCTTTTTCCCCCTGAAAAGTAAAAGCATACAGGCATACCCCACTTTTAAGTACCCAATGGGACCGGGGCATTTATGTAAAACGAAAATGTACTCAAGGTGAAGCAATACCTTGTTTCACTTCTAGGCTCTGTAGTGTGGGTGCCAGGGGAACACTCGCATGTAAATAAGCTCATCGAATGCAAGGGTGGGTGCTCCAATCCATCCCCTGGACATGCTGTGCACATAGGACAGTGCTATGGAGAGGCTGGATGGCATTCTGTGGCTGATAGGGAAGCCGGAAGAACCACTGAGTGGATGTGATGTCACTGGAGGTGGGGACGCGGCCAGGATACAGGAAGAGCACACTGGAACAGGGCAGGCTGCGTGCTCAGAGATTCAGTTCCGTCTAGCGCGGGTGCATGGCGCGAGAATATTTGTACTTGAGGCACTTTACGTACACTCGCGGGTATGTCCGTACTCGCGAGTGAGTGTCCGTAAGGAAGGGTATGCCTGTAATGGGCTGGTATGCAACACATATTGGCCCATTATGTTGCATTTGCCTGCAAAGGATGCCATCGATGTCACCGCTGTGTGGAAGCGTCAATCTTCACCCCTCTTCCTTCCGGGGGCCATGGATTCCAGCTCTAAATGGCCGGAGTCACGTGCGGGAGCCAACGGTCACAGCACAAGCCCTATAGTGCACATGTGCCGATTGAAATTGGCGCAAGTGTATATGGTAGAGCTGCACGATAGTCAAGAATCGTTATCGCAATCTTTTTCCCCTTTGCGATTCTTGATACAGGTTTTCATGATCTTTGACATAAAATAATTTTCTCTCTACACTTTGGTATGCAAAGATTTTTCTGTCTGCTCTCAGCCAAAAGTCAGTCTGGGCAGCCTGCCAAGTTTTGAAAACATTGTATCTCTTCAAAGGAATAAACTTCTTCTGTATGTAAATTAGGATTTTTTAACCACTTGAACACCAAACCTTTTTCTGACAGCTCTTTTCAAGTTAAAATCATTATTTTTTTTTGCTAGAAAATTACTTAGAACTAGGGTTGTCCAGATACCGATACTAGTATCGGTATCGGGACCGATACCGAGTATTTTTGGGAGTACTTGTACTCGCGCAAATGCTCCCGATACCTAAATAGAATACCTTTTTTCTTTGAGTTTTTACTACTGCGTGACTAGAAAATAATTTTTTTTTATTCATTTTTACTAATTTTTATTCTTTTATAATGTCTTGAGTTAGAGTTCTTCATAATTCTAAAGAAAATATCCTTAGTCTATATTGTGGTTTGAAAACTGTCACATGACATTTAAAAAAAGTATCGGTATTCAGTATCGGCAAGTACATGAAAAAAAGTATCGGTACTTGTACTCGGTCCTAAAAAAGTGGTATCGGGACAACCCTACTTAGAACCCCCAAAGATTATATAACTTTTTAGTAAAGACCCTAGAGAATAAAATGGCGCTTGTTGCAATATTGTATTTTGCACTGTATTTGCGCAGCAGTCTTTTTAAATGCATATTTTTTGGAAAAAAATACTTTATTGAATTAAAAAAAAAAAAAAAACTAGCCAGCCAGTAAGTCTTTTTTTTTTGTATAAATGTAAGATTTTACGCTGTGAGAATCGTGATCTTCATTCTAAGCAAAACAATCGTGATTCTCATGGCCAGAATCGTGCAGCTCTAGTATATGGTAAATATCTCCTACCATACAGGTTTAGGAGACATTTCCAGTACCTACCGGTATACCTTTTTATTTTTTTTTAATATAGGTTCAACTGTAGGTAAGTGGTTGTACAGGGTTTACACCTACTTTAATGAATTTGATTCCCAGGTAGGCTGTACAACGCCCTGTATTTTGAAAGAAACATGAGGAGGTTTTTGCAATTTGCTTGCCAGTGAATGGGGCCCCATCCTCCTCCACTTGGTGTTTGGAGTATAATCTAATTTTGGACCTTCGCTGCTTACGCCTGTCTACAGGCAAACAATTCTTTCTACAGTGCTCAGGTAAATCCAAAATAAAATTAGTTTAATTTTAAATTGTAATATATAAAGCTTAAAGGGGTGTTCCAGCCAAAAGTTTTGTTAAGTCAGCAGCTACAAAAAGTGTAGCTGCTGGCTTTTAATAAACAATCACTTACCTGCTCCAGCGTTCCAGCGACGTGCCGGGGGGCCTCCGGCTTCACGGCCAGGCACCCACTGCGCATGCGCGCGCGGCTCGTCGCTGATTCGACAGGCGATCGTCTAGGACCTGTCAGTGTCCTAGATCGCCTACGGGAGGGGCTGCAGTAAGGCGATTAAGCCTAAACGCCTTACCAGCCCCTCGGCGGAAGCAGGAAGTGGGACAGGAAGTCCCACTCCTCCTGAAGCCCCCACTCCCCCCCCCCCCCCCCCCAAAAAAAATTACATGCCAAATGTGGCATGTAAGGGGGAGGGGAGGGGAGTGGATTAGGCGGACGTTCCATTTTTGGGTGGAACTCCGCTTTTATGGTATATGCATTGTTGTACAGTAAGTTCCCTACATGCAAACGTGTTGGCATGTTCAGTCCTGTGAATCTAGTGTGTGTGTGTGTGTGTGTGTGTACACACACACAGCGTTCAAGCTGAACGGAAAAAAAAACTGACAGATCACCATACCAACGCAAGCCATGTTGGTGCAGTGATCTCCCCTGCTGTGTCTTTATGTTCGGGGGGAGGGGGCTGAACACACTAATTAGTGAGTACAGCCTGTCTGCAAGCGCTGATCTTTAGTGGACTTGCAAACGAGCTCCCAGAACAGAACTAGGGGACTTGCTGTATTTTGCTGTGTAGGTCATACGCTCCCCCCCTAACTTATTTGGACTAGGCCTCTTGCAGCTTAAGAGAACTCGGTATAGCGTGCTTTTTTTTTTTTTTTTTTTTTTTCATCAAACTAGAAAACATTTTGATTGGAAATGTTTGGTTTGAACGTTTTATTTACCATAGTTAACGTATAACGCGTACCTTAAATTTAGGAGGGAAGTTTGTCGCTCTCATTGTAAATCAAAGCTTCTAAATACCTCCATTAACCACTTCAATACCCGCCCATATACAATTGACGGCCAGAGATGGGATCTCCCATCCTAAGTGGCCGTCAATTGACGGCCTGGGCTTTGCGGGTGAATATCTGAATGATGCCTGCAGCCAGAGGCATCATCCAGATATCCTCTTCTTCAGCCAGCGATTCTGCACGACATAAGAACGATCATAGCGGCGGTTCCACCGCTAGATCGTTCTTACAGGCCGCGGGAGGGGACATCCCCCCCTCCCGCCGCCATCCAGTGCTTCTCCGCGCTCTTCCGTCCCTTCGGGGGCCCGGAGAACGAATCGTCCGGCGTCGGCCAGAAGCATAGAGATGACTGGTGGCCAGATGGTCACCAGTCATCTCTATGACCGTCGGAGGATCGGGCGCGATGTGATGACGTCACGCCCGGGTCCCCGTAAGTAAACAAAGCCGCGATTGCGGCTGTAAGCAACCATTCATGAGATCGGTGAATTTTTTTTCACTGATCTCATGGTTTCCAGCCTGGAGGAGAGATGTGAGGTCTTATTGACCCCGCATCTCTCCTTAAAGAGGACCTGTCACACACATTTCCTATTACAAGGGATGTTTACATTCCTTGTAATAGGAATAAAAGTGGGAAAAAAAAGTGTAAAAATAAAAAATAAGTCAAAAAAATAAATAAGATAAAAAAAAAATGCCCCCGTCCCCGATAGCTCGCTTGCAGAAGCGAACGCACACGCAAGTCCCGCCGACATATGTAAACGCTGTTTAAACCACACAAGTGAGGTGTAAATCTAAACTGGTAACCTGTAAAAAAACATAAAGCGTTGCCTATGGAGATTTTTTAAGTACCAAAGTTTGGCGCCATTCCATGAGTGTGCGCATAATTAAAGCGTGACATGTTGGGTATCTATTTACTCGGTGTAATAATCTTTCACATAATACAAAAAAATTGGGCTGACATTACTGTTTTGTGTTTTTTTAATTCATGAAACAATTTTTTTTACAAAAAAAAGGCGTTTGAAAAATAATTGCGTAAATACCGTGCGAGATAAAACGTTGCAATGACCGTCGTTTTATTCCCCAGGGTGTCTGCTAAAAAAACATATATAATGTTTGGGGGTACTGCGTAATTTTCTAGCAAAATAATGATTATTACATGTAGGAGAGAAGTGTCAGAATAGGCTCGGTATGGAGGTGGTATAAAAGCCCGGTATTGAAGTGGTTAACACTGGACCCAGCCTTGTGACTGCTCCTCTTTCATTAACTGTCGTGACCACTGCTCTCCAATCAAAATCTACACACGAGGAGATGGAACAGGAAAAGTAGAGCAGCCACAACGAGCGGTGTTAATTAAGGGGTTTTGGGGCTCATATATATATATATATATATAGTGTGTTACACAAGAGTATATGGCAAAGGGCTGGCAGTAATGTTTTCTGAACTATAAAGTTTACCAGCGGGGCGGCCGGCCTGACACCCTCCCAATGGGTGGCACCTGGGGCAGACTGCCCAATCCCCGCCCCGTTAAAAAAAAATAAAAAACATATCGGTGTATAACACGCAGGCACGGTTTACCCTCTATTTTCAGGGTAAAAAAGTGTGCGTGTTATACGCTGGTAAATACGGTATTTGTTTTTTCCAAAGCTCATTCATGCATTTTAGTGTATTTGTGTATTACAGGGCCTACCTCTTTATAACTTTTGGATATATGCTCTAAATAAGATTCTAATCGGTGCATCACTTGTATGTTTATCTAAAACAATGTCCTTCTAGAGTCATATAGCGAGTATGCTAAAGGTTATACATGGGGATTTCAGATTCTGATGGTTTTAGTGTTGCCAGGGCAACACTGGTTCTAAACTGCTGGTTTTGTTCAGCTAAATGGCACTAACTGCTTATAGCCAGTCTTTCGCTCATCATTGGTTTATTTTTAAAGCTCCATAAAACTGGTGTAGGTTATGGGCAGGCACCCACTCAATTCTACATCTGTTGGGACCTTCCGGGGTGAGCTATTTCATCTAGAGTTCCTGTCTTCCCTGTTGGAGGCCCCATGAGAAGCTCGTGGGAGATGGTCTGCTAGCATCTCTCCGAAAGCTGAAGATCAGTTTTCAGTAGATGGATTTTTGAAAGCGGGCATGTCAAAACTGTTTCGTGGGCCTCCTGCTACCCTCGCACTCCTTTGCAGCCCTCAGTGGTTTAAGAATTTTAATTGAGGCTCCAACTGTCAGTTGATAAGCACTGTACGTCTGTACATACATTTTTTTTGCAGCTGAATATTTTAGGAAATGTTTATGCACGCTAGCTTTAAAAAAAGCTGTTTTTTTTTTTTTATCCTTCCCGCTACTGGAAGGAAATAGGATAACCCTCTGTGCATGCATTATTTTACTCTAGAATTTTTTTAATTCAGCTGACAGCCGCTACATCCTTTACCCCCCTGGCGGTATGATTATTTCAGATTTTAGGCGCTGAAAGCGGTACCATTATTTTGCAAGGAAATTTGGTGTTTTATACTGTAGGCCTTCAATTCTTAGGAATAACTCGCTTAAATCTGACCAAACAAGAGTCTAGTAGGCATCTCGGGTATGATTATTATTTTTTTTTTTTTTTTAAACAAAATTATAATATAATAAAAAATTATTCTAAAAAATAATATAATATTAAAAATTATTCAATAATGTAATCAACTCAAAATCACTGAAATTTGCTCAGTTGCAGAATTGTTGCTGTCAGTACTTTTTATTTTTTTATGACGAATTTCCCCACAAATCGCTATCGCTCAATTCTGCAAGTGATTATAATTTATCGCCATTTTCTAGCTGATCTAAAATAACTTTTGACATAAAGGGACACTTTTTTGGTTGCTATGGACAAATTCCAGTTTGCAGGCAAAAAGAATAGTTTTTATTATACAAAAGTAAATGTAGGACACTGGGCAGACCACTAGGGACAAGGGGGTGTATTTTTTACATACAGTACTGTAACCTATAAGCTTACAGTATACTGTATATAATGTGTTGGTTTACTTTTTTGAATTTGGCGCCGTTCTCCTCCCCGTACGTTGTAACGTCGCAGGGAACGGAGATCGACGGGACACTGAATCTAGCGAGGACCCGCTCGCTCACACAGCAGGGAGGCATCGCAGGATCCAGGGACAAGGTAAGTAAACCCTGCCTGTGGATGCGAGGCGAGCCCGATTCTGACTCGGGGTTACCAATCGCAGCACAAAAATGTAACCCCGATTCGGGAATACCACCAGGAGGGTTAACCAGTGAATGGCTAGTTGTTCAGGAAGGGGCTGACAAGCCAGCTACTGTGTCCTTTAAAAACTGACTAATCAGTGTTAAGAATTGGCAGCAATAAATGTGAAGGAAAAACAGCTTGGGGGGGCCCTGTTCATATCAGGTTCTTAGGTGTGGTATGAATTTTGTGGGGAACCCCTCGCTGAAATTTTTAAATGGTGTGGGGGTCCTCCCCCTATAATCTATACAAGGCCCTTATCCAAACAAGCAGGTGAGTATAAGGGAGAGGGGAAGAGTGAGCAAACCCCCCTCCCACCCGGACCATCTAAGCTTTTTTCTCATGGGTGATTTACTGTTTAGGATGTGAGTGAGGGTTTTTTCCTTTTTAATATCCATATACAATATCGGTGGAGTATTCATATCCATTGAATGCTGCATCCCGTGTGAAGAAGGAACAGTAATGCCCAAGTTTTGCTCTTTGTTAGGCCTTTTGGTTCTGGTGAGTTTGCACTCCGGAGGCAAGAACACCTAGGTGGAGGTTCTCTGTCGATTACCTTTTTGTTTTTATATGAACTTTACTATTTGTTTATACTTTAAGGCCTGGGTCACACCTATGCAGGCTACTGTTTGCATATTCCAGGTGCATTTTTCAATGCAAGTTTTTGATCCATTGAAGTGTATGGAACCAGACTTCAATGCACAAATGTGAAGGTGATCCATAGGAAACCATATTAAATGGCCTGTAGTGTGTTTCTGCAAAACTAAAAAATGCATAGGTGTGAACCAAGCCTAAAGGACTTTTTTTTTATTTTTTTGGCACCATGTATGCGGTGTAATGACACGTCACTTCAGTTTTGATTGCCAATATTCACTTTGGCCCCTTTTCACACGGCAAGTGAAAAATGGGCAGGCCGATCCGATTGGGCCATCTATTGACTCCTATGGGCAGGCAGATGTCAGTGGAGATGTGTCCGCTGACACCCGTCTGCCATCCGTCTGATTGGATGAGATCTGATGAAAACGAACACGCTCTCTGTGAGGCCTTTAACCACTTAAGGACCCCACACTGTATATATTAGGGCTGCGCATCTTCACCGGTCTCACGATTCGATGCGATTACGATTATCAAGTCCACGATTCGATTCCGCGATGCATCAAGATTACTGCGCACGGTTTTCATCTGTTCTTAAAAAAAACTCTCTGCATGTAGCAAACTGTAAATACAGCAGACATCTTAAAGAGGAGCTCCAGACTGACCCCAAAATACTACAAGAGATGGACAGAGACTGCGGACAATGAGACTAGAGAGGATCAGAGACTGCGGACAATGAGACTAGAGAGGATCAGAGACTGCGGACAATGAGACTAGAGAGGATCAGAGACTGCGGACAATGAGACTAGAGAGGATCAGAGACTGCGGACAATGATACTAGAGAGGATCAGAGACTGCGGACAATGATACTAGAGAGGATCAGAGACTGCGGACAATGATACTAGAGAGGATCAGAGACTGCGGACAATGATACTAGAGAGGATCAGAGACTGCGGACAATGATACTAGAGAGGATCAGAGACTGCGGACAATGATACTAGAGAGGATCAGAGACTGCGGACAATGATACTAGAGAGGATCAGAGACTGCGGACAATGATACTAGAGAGGATCAGAGACTGCGGACAATGATACTAGAGAGGATCAGAGACTGCGGACATTGTCTCCATAAAGTCCTGCCAAACAACAATGTATGCCATGTCATAAATTATGGTTTATGTATGTCTTATTGTTTTCACATCACAACTTCATCAATACTTTTTTTTTTTTTTTTGTATGATTTTTGCTTTTGCTCATTACTGCCCCACACATGCAATGCATGGCTGCATGTGTGTGGCAGTGATGAGCAAAAGCAAAAAATCATACAAAAAAAAGGTATCGATAAAGTTGTGATGTGAATCAATCACTAAAACAATAAGACATACATAAACCAGTGTGGCATCAGTGTGCCAATGCCATCAATTGCTGCCAGTGTGCCATCAATTGCTGCCAGTGTGCCATCAATTGCCGCCAGTGTGCCCAAATTATTGCCCATCAGTGTGCCACCAATTGCTGTCAGTGTGCCCATAAATTGCCGCCACTGTGCCCATAAATTGCCGCCACTGTGCCCATAAATTGCCGCCGGTGTGCCCATAAATTGCCGTCGGTGTGCCCATAAATTGCCGTCGGTGTGCCCATAAATTGCCGTCGGTGTGCCCATAAATTGCCGTCGGTGTGCCCATAAATTGCCGTCGGTGTGCCCATAAATTGCCGTCGGTGTGCCATAAATTGCCGTCGGTGTGCCATAAATTGCCGTCGGTGTGCCATAAATTGCCGTCGGTGTGCCATAAATTGCCGTCGGTGTGCCATAAATTGCCGTCGGTGTGCCATAAATTGCCGTCGGTGTGCCATAAATTGCCGTCGGTGTGCCATAAATTGCCGTCGGTGTGCCATAAATTGCCGTCGGTGTGCCATAAATTGCCGTCGGTGTGCCATAAATTGCCGTCGGTGTGCCATAAATTGCCGTCGGTGTGCCATAAATTGCCGTCGGTGTGCCATAAATTGCCGTCGGTGTGCCATAAATTGCCGTCGGTGTGCCATCAGTTCCCGCCACTGTGCCCATAAATTGCTGCCAGTGTGCCACCAATTGCTGCCAGTGTGCCACCAATTGCTGCCAGTGTGCCCATTAGTTGCTGCTACTGTGCATCCCCCAAGTACCTGATGATGATCTGCTGCCTGCAGTACTACAGTACTCGGTCGTCTCGGGTCTCCCGCAGCCTGTGCAGTGTGCACAGCGTGAGGTGAAGTGAGGAGGAAGGCTCTGGGGGGGTCGGGACCGAGGACACTTGCTCCATGCTTCCACATGGCGACGGGCGGCTGGGAATGGCGTCAGCGGGGGGCGGGAAAGGAGGCGCGGCATCTTAAGCTGCATCAGCAGGTGGGGAGGGTAAAGAGGCGCGCTGAAGCCCACAGCTCCTTCAGCTGCATTAGCGGGGCGGGAAAAGAGGCGCGGCTAACGCCCGTAGCTGACGCCCACGGCTTCCTGGCTTTCAGACAGTGCATATAGCGGCGCGCAGGTGACGTCATCAAAAATCGATTAATGCAAGTCGTAGCATCGGAATCGCATCGTGAGTGGTCGAATCGCGATTCACCGATGCTACGATTAATTTCAACACCCCTAGTATATATACGTTCTTTTTTTAAAAGATGGATATCTCGGTAACGGCAGTTAATTTTTTTTTTTTTTTGCATTTTAGTCTAAATATGAGATCTAAGGTCTTTTTGACCCCAGATCTCATATTTAAGAGGACCTGTCATGCTTTTTTCTATTACAAGGGATGTTTACATTTCTTGTAATAGGAATAAAAGTGATCACTTTTTTTTTTTCAGTGTAAAAAATAATAAAATAAGAAAACAAAAACAACTTTTTTTTAAAGCGCCCCGTCCCGACGAGCTCGCGCGCAGAAACGAACGCATACATGAGTAGCACTCGCATATGAAAACGGTGTTCAAGCTACACAAGTGAGGTATCACCACGATCGTTAGAGCGAGAGCAATAATTCTAGCCCTAGACCTCCTCCAACTCAAAAAATGCAACCTATAGAATTTTTTAAACGTCGCCTATCGAGATTTTTAAGGGTAAAAGTTTGACGCCATGCCACGAGCGGGCGCAATTTTTAAGCGTGACATGTTGGGTATCATTTTACTCGGCATAACATTATCTTTGACAATATATAAAAAATTGGGCCAAATTTATTGTCTTATTTTTTAATTAAAAAAAGTTAATTTTTTCCAAAAAAAGTGCGCTTGTAAGACCGCTGCGCACATACCACCATTTTATTCTCTAGGGTGTTAGAAAAAAAAATATATATATATATATATATATATATATATATATATATATATATATATATATATATATAATATTGTTTGGGGGTTTTAAGTAATTTTCTAGCAAAAAAAAAAAACTGTTTTATTCTTGCAAACACAAAATCTGAAAAACACCTAAGGTCCTTAAGTGGTTAACTTAATGCTTATTTGAGATATATAAAATGATTGCATGTATCTCTCAATGTTTTGTCTGTATAGCTACACACATTCCATTCTGACATATTGACCCAACTAGCACTGACACAATCTCATACCAGGGCACATGCATGAGGGTGCTTTGGGGCACGCAAGTTGAGGTATGTGAATGAGGACACTAGTAACAAAAGTAGGTGCTATCCCAGTTTGGCTACAAAAGTAGAAATGCACTCAAACTACGGCCCTCCAGCTGTTGTGGAACTACACATCCCATGAGGCATTGTAAAACTCTGACATTCAGACATGACTAGGCATGATGGGAATTGTAGTTCCTGAACAACTGGAGGGCCATAGTTTGAAGACCCATGCCATACACGGTCGAATTTCGAACTAATTTTCTTTTTAAAATCATAAAGTTTCGTTTTTTTGTGCTCCAATGATGCCACCATTGATTTTTGAAATTTGGACGAAAAAACCTTCATGTTCCTTGGAATATTCTTTTCTCTCTCCGGGAATATTCTTTTCTCTCTCCAGGAATATTCTTTTCTTGCACAAGCATTTTTTTTTTCTATTACATTTCTCGCACGATTCTCCCATCATTGATCAGAAAATCGTTAGTTTTTCAAAAAATTTCCAACATGTCGGATTTCTCCAATTTGTTTGCCGCGTGAAAATCGGCTGTTGCTGCAGCCCACTAACGGTGCAAAATTCATACGAAAATTCTTTCATACAATTTACGAAAGAAAATTCTTTCGAAATTCGAACCGTGTATGGCCGGCTTTAGGGTGTTTTTTCTTGGAATGTTTAGATTTAACCTGTGCTTTTAGACATTCCTTAGAATATCGTAGGTCTTGTCACTCACCTCTGTAGGGAATTGCTAGGGTCACACTTAAATATGTGGAGCCAAGTTTCAAGTGGTCATCAAGAGTTTTGTGAAAATATATTTTTATTGTATTCTGCATTGAGCATTTAGTGCGATTTTTGAAGCTGTGCAAGAACAGGAAATGCATCCGACGCTGACTGCATTTGGAATTCCTGTAGTGCCAGAGAGATCGGCGTGTTCTTCCATACTGATCCTATTGAAAAACATTCCATGCAGCAGAGGCTGTCAGGCTGCATGCCATAGAAGTCTTTTGAGGCCTGCGATCAGCCCACAGGACAACCCTCACTGTGTTTATTAAACACATCTGCTAATAAGGTGCTAATTTCCTTTTAATCTCTTGTCATAACGCCATGTTATATTTGAAAATTTTAAAAGCCACAGTCTTGCTTCAGAAATACATTATGACCTGGCATAGTCGGCATAAAGTGCTGTGATCATTCTGTGAGCAAAAGCTATTTTCGTTCATTTAAATGTCATCTGTTTCTCAAAGGACTTCATGGTGTAAAATGAGTTATTACTTTAAAGATGCAGTACATCCAAGAGCAGTTTGAGGAGAGAAATATGGGCACTGCCATGGTCAACTATTTTTCATAGACTCCAGGCTCTGGGTGTATTGTCCTGATACTCGCTCATCTGGAGCAAGCATGTAGGAATGGTGATGGATATGAAATGGCTGTGGCCAAGACACAACCACAGTAGTCGCCAGTATAGTCTGTGGTCTACCTGCAGATGATCCTTTTTCCATTTCTGACTTACCATGCCTTGTTCTGTTCTTGTGAAGGTGGTTATCTTGGTAGAAGAGCAGGGTAGCAACTTTGAAACCAGACCACAGGCTTAAAATTTCACAGGGGGAACCATCATTTAAAGTGATTGTAAAGTCTTGTTGGTGTTTTTTTTTTTTCTCTAAAAATTACAAACCTGTTATTGCCTGCTCTGTTCAGTGGATTTG
The DNA here is from genome assembly GCA_029574335.1 of Rana kukunoris. Lineage (NCBI taxonomy): Eukaryota > Metazoa > Chordata > Amphibia > Anura > Ranidae > Rana > Rana kukunoris. The sequence goes on along the minus strand of CM056050.1, from coordinate 67,175,307 downwards.
CACAGAGCAGCCTGGATCCTCCTCTTCTCGGGTCCCTCTTCTGTGCCTCTGGCCCATCCTTGCACAGTAAGTAGCTTGCTTTTTGGGGCACCCAAGTTGAGCTGCAGATCCCTGTGTCCATTCACACACAGCGCTGCGGTTTGGGCCCCCACCCCACCCTCTCTCTCCTAATTGGCTAACTGACATTGGTTAACAGCAGCGGGAGCCAATGGCGCAACCGCTGTCTCAGCCAATCGGGAGGAAGGAGCGTCCCAGCTGGCCGAGATGCTTGTGGAAAGAAATGGGGCTCTGGTAAGTATTAGGGGGGCTGCTGCATACAGAAGGCTTATCTTGATGCAAAATACCTTCTGACTTTACAACCCCTTTAGGCCCCTTTCACACTGGGGTGTTCAGGTGCTTTAGTGTTAAAAAAGCTCCTGAAAGAAGTTGCATCTGCAATCCCAATGTGAAAGCCAGAGTGCTTTCACACTGAGGCGCTGTGCTGGCAGGGCGTCAAAGTCCTGCAAGCAGCTTCTTTGCAGCGCTTTAGGAGCTCTAAATACACCGCTCCTAAAGCCCCCTTTCCATTGAGGAAGCTTTTTCTTTCATTTTTTTTTATGCCAAAGCGCCTGAAAAACACCCAGTGTGAAAGGGGTCTCAGCGGCGCTTTACCAGCATTTTTCAGGTGCTGGCAGTGTGAAAGGCTCTAAAAGCACTCTGGCTTTCACATTGGGATTGCAGGTGAGGTTTCTTTCAGTCGCCTTACAGGCTTTTTCTTTAACGCCAAAACACCCCAGTGTGAAAGGGGTCTTAATCTTAGTTTGGACCTCAAGTAGGTTTTAAAGTGTTTTCAAAGCTCAGACATGAAATATGAATAAAGCACATCCCTCTATAGTGTGTACTTGTCTCAATTAAAAACACCAAGTGTAATTTCTGTCTGCTGCTTCGTTCCTCTATCGGCATAAATCACTTCTGACACCAAGAGAAAAGCGGTGACATAGGAGGGATCTCCAGCTGATTGACGGCCTCTGAGCTGCTGTGTGAAGGGGAGTGTGTACCTTCCCTCCAATCAGCTCTCAGACCTCACTGGGTTCTGCAGTGTACAACATCAGCTCTCTCCCCCCCCCCCTTTTTTTCTGAACTCTCAGACAAACTTTCTCTGCCGTCTTCTCTTCTTCCATTCAAAGTCCAGAATTTATAAAGCGGTACAACGTTTGTAGGTGGATTCATTTATTTTTCCATCTGTGTTTCACCTGAGGTTAGTCACTTCACTGGATATATGTAAGGGTTTACAACCATTTTATATTGATATGCAAAAAACTTTTTTTTTTTCCAATTGAGGTTCCAGTGGTTTTCTTTTACTTTCAAATCATGTGACGGTTGTTTATGACCTATAGTACAGCTTGTACCTTCTCTTCCATTTAGTGTGTATGTGTTTGGGCTTCAGAGCCAAGGTAGCATGGTGTGACGCACCCCAATGAGAAAAGGTTGGAACTGTACACATTGTCTTGTAACATTCTGCTCTGTTCCTGAGTGTTTGAATTTGGGGTGTTATGAAAAGTAGAACTTTTTGCAAATGCTTCTCTTTTTTTTTTATGTACACTGTTCTCTGCATAAATATTCAGGGTTTACAGACCTGCTCTGTTTGATCTACATGTTCACGGTGACAGGCTTAAAAGAGAAGTATGAGATGATATTTTTTTTTATATCCCATATTTATACTTGCCTAAGTGGATGTAGCATCAGTCTGATGCATCTGTCCCCCACCGCCTCATCACTCAGAAGAGTCACGGACCACCTCCGATGGCTTGGTTCTCTCGCCTCCCTGACGGTCAGCAGCGCTCCTGCTCTGCTCCTTCATGCTCATTGGAGCTCTAAGCTGTGTAATGACAGGGAGCGGCCACCTGAGAGGCTCGCTTAGACTGCCATATCAGTCTAGGTACCTGGCGGACCCAGACTTTCGAAGTCAGAATGGCGTGGTGCCTGGACTGATCTTGGAGATGTCAGCAGAGAGCGGACTTTTTAGACAGCTCTCTGCTGAAAACAGGTCATAGGAGTGCAAAACAATTTCCACTCTTGTGATCCAGAGATATACAGCCAAATGAGCTCAGGTTGGACTCCTAATAAAGTAGTTGTAAACCTCCAATCATGAAATGAGCTCGTACTGTATATCTGCAGTAGTTTTTATCTATCTTTAAAGCTCTAAGGCAGGCTATGTAAATTTGTTTCCTGCAAATACCCCCCCCCCCCCACCAACGTAGACAGGGCAATTGTCTTCTCCCAGCAGGCGCAGCCTTCGCCAGGAGAAGACGGTGATTATTGCAGGCAACTACAGCCGCCGCTAGTGATCACAAGAGAATCCAGCTGATCGATTAGTTTGGTACATTCAGACTGCCCATTAATGGTTTGAATTTAAGCCGACTTCCTGCTAAACCAGCCGAGATGCGAACTGTGTATGAGGGCCTTAGGGCAAAGAATCTAATTTATTTTTTATTTTTTCCTGGAAACGCCCCTCTGTTAGCCAATATGTCCATGCACACTATGGCCTGTTCAGGAGTTTACAGGCAGAAAAAAAACCCTACCAAACTTGCATTTTTTTGAGCAGAAAAGATGTCGGAAGTGCCCATAAAAAACATGAAAAAGCTCAAAGATTGAAAAATGCACAAAAAAATATATAAAAATTTGTGGAGTGTTTGTGAAAAAAACAAAAACGCTTATGATCAAAGAAGCTCAATAACGTGCAAAAGAGCACAAAAATGCACAAGCTTTTAGGTAGACAAATACAGGCTCAAATGCCTGTAAAATGCCTGCAGCATTTTTCTTTCTGCAGTGTACATGAGCCCTGAGTATCTCTGGTGCTTTTGTTTCTCTGAGACTCTTAAACACTAAGAATCGAGTGAACATTTTCATCCAAAGAATTTTCGGCAGCCGGTTGTGAATTTTCGTACCAAAATTCCCGACGGGACAAACTCCTCAAACTTCTCGTACTGTGACAGAACGAATGTTTTTTGTTTTAATGTGTACCGCTTTCATACAAGAAAAATCTGAAGAGTGCTCATGATCAGAAACAAGCGACCCAAAAGCCTATATTCGTAAGAATTTTTGCCCAATTTTCCTATGGTGTGTATTGGCATGAGTCGCTTCTGAGTTTTTTCGACACTTAGGCCCCTTTCACGCTGAGTTTTTCAGGCGGTTTAGCGCTAAAAATAGCGGCTAAATTCTGCCTGAAAAACTCCTGCACTGCATTCTCAATGTGTGTGAAAGCCCGCCAGCTTTCACAAAAAGGCGATGCGCTGGTGGGACCACTCCGAAAGTCCTGCCAGCAGCATCTTTGGAGCAGTGAGAGGAGCAGTGTGTTTACCGCTCCTTCCCATTGAAAGTAATGGGAAACCGCAGTAATTCTGCAGAGGCGCATTGTCGGCAGGTATTAAACCTTTTTCGGACGTTAGCGGGGGGTTAATATCACACGCTGGTGGCCGAATACCACTGCAATTACGACGGCCGCTATACCGCCACCGCACATCCCAGTGTGAAAGGGGCCTTAATATACATTTTGTGAGATGGGGGGAGAAAGCTCGGAACACAGCTTGTCTATTAACCACTTCAGCCCCAGAGAAATTTACCCCCTTCCTGACCAGAGCATTTTTTTGCGATACGGCACTGCGTCCCTTTAACTGGACAATTGCGCGGTTGTGTAACGTTGCACCCAAACTTTATTTTAGTAGTATTTGATCACCTCCTGTGGTTTTTTATTTATGCTATGAACAAAAAGAGCAATCATTTTGGAAAAACCTTTTTTTACTATATCCCCCAAAAAATATATATAAAAATGTTCCTCAGTTTAGGCTGATATGTATTCTACATATTTTTGGTAAACAAAATCGCAATAAGCGTATGTTTGTGCAAAAGTTGTAGCGTCTACCAAATAGAAGAATAGAGTAGTTTTTTTTTTTTTTTTTTTTTTTTTTATATATATATTAGTAATGGCGATCTGCGTTTTTCTCCATTTTCCTTCGATTTTCTTTTTTCTGTTTTTTTCGGGGGGTTAGTCAGCCAGAACAGCTTACTGAGGAGGAATAGGAAGTGAGAAATTCAGACAAAAAAAAAAATATTTAGAAGTAAAATTGAAGGACAAGGTAAGTGAACCAACAATGCACTAGCTTAAGAGCTGGTTCACACAGGGGCGACTTGGGATCGAAATTGAAGTCGCCCGACATGTCAAATCATATTGAAGTGCATGAGAGGAGTATTAATGTGCACTACTGAAGTTGCTCCGACTTCAGAAAAGGTTCCTGTACTACTTCAATCCGACTTCTAGGCGACTTGTACCCATTGATTTCAATGGAAGTCTGATACCCCTAACTGAAGCAACTTTCCAGGAAGTAAAGTTTCCTCGGCAAACCCCTCCCTCCCCCAGAGTTGATTACTTCAAGTCGCTCCAAGTCATGCTGTGGTTCACGCTCAAGTCGTGCTGAGGTCGCCTCGCAAAGTCGCACACAAAGAACCTATTTAAAAAATTAAACAAACCCTTACAACCCCTTTGTCTCTAACCTTTTTTCAATTTTACATTACGAAAAATAGAGCATGTTGGAGAAACAAAGATCCTTGTGTAATGGCTTTATCATAATGGGAACTGGATGCTGAGGTTTTACTGCTATAGGCTAAGAATGAAGAAAACAGGTTGGCGATTCCACCTGCTAGCGTGCCAGAACAAAAAAATTACTTGGGTTGTCTGCCTGGAACATATAAATCTTAATGTAGTAATCTGATATGAAATATTCAGTTTGTGTCAAAATGTTTCGTTCAGTGGCTTCATTTTCAATCTCCTCCCTTTTTAGACTATGCGAAGACACAGAAATGAAGTGACCGTCGAGCTGCGAAAGGTAAGTCACAAGAACCTATACTACAGTGACACAGCTTGCAAGTCATATATATGTTTCTTACTCTATTTGCATTTTGAAAGATAGTTTTTAGTGTATTATTGAAAGAACAGTTGCGTTAGAAATGTATTTTTATCTTGAGTCCAGCTTTAATTCTTTAACTGCAATGCAGCTCAGTTGGTTCTTTTGCTGTATTTGTGCTTAGTTACTGAAGCCCTGATGTCACTATAGACCTTTCTGTCAAGTAACCAGTTCCTGTTTACCTTTCCAGAACAAAAGAGATGAACACCTTTTGAAAAAGAGAAATGTTCCACAAGAAGAAAGTTTAGAGGACTCGGATGTTGATGGAGACTTCAAATCTGTATGTCGGCTTATTTGATTTATTCTTGTGCATACTTGATGTGATTTCATTTCTAGGCATATATGACTTATCTGACGACCTCATCAAAGGCTTTGGGTTTTTGTTTTGCCTCTTGTTAACCACCTTAACAGTGTGTGTGTGTGTGTGTGTGTTAGATATAATTTCTCACGTATTGAGGTGGTTATACGGCTATCATGGCTGAAGCTACATGCCTGATCCCAACGCCAATGTCTTTCGCCAGTAATTGTATTTTATGTAAACATGATTTGAGTGGCCAAATGGATGCTCAATTAAACTTGCAGGTAATGGAAGGGGCCACCTGGCTGTACCCTGTCATGAGGAGCCTGTACAGAGCATCTATAGTTCCTCCTCCTCTGATTTCAGAAACTGGGAAGCAACTGGGATTTCACCACTTCCAGTTTGGTTTGATCAGCTGCTTTACAAGCCAGTAATGGCTTATAAAACTGTTTGATAGAGAGATGGGGTCTAATAAAACTCAGATCTCCAAACACCTACTTGTTGGCTAAACACATCTACAGTATTTGAATGGGTATAGTTGGACTGATGAGTGGCTGATGGCCTTGAAGCACTGCGGGGAGCTATCCTAGTTGACTGAATAAAAATGAGCTGCCTATCCACTTCCTGCATGTGCATTATCATATTCATTTGCAATTAAAACCCATGCAGAAAGTATTTGGCAGGCTGTGCAGCCACTTGCTCATTGCCTACCAAATGTCATCCATGAGTGCTCTGCTTTGTGGATTAGAGGTTTTATTATACAGGATTTGTATAGCGCCAAAACTTTGTGCAGCACTTACGACAGTACAGTTACAATTCAATACAGGAGGAATTGGAAGGCCCTGCTTGTTGGAGCTTACAGTCTAGAAGGGAGGGTCGAGTGATACAAAAGGTAATGACTGGGGGGGGGGTGAGCTGTTGGAGAAAATGAAAAGACAGACGTGGGTAGGATAGGCTTCTCTGAAGAGGAGGGTTTTCAGGGATTGTCTAACATCTAATGGAGAAGGAGATAATCGGACATATTAGGGTAAGGAGTTCTGTAGGATTGGGGAGACTTTGGTAAAGTCCTGAGGGTGAGCAAGAGGTGGTGACAAGGGATCTAGAGAGCAGGAGGTCTTGCGAGGAATGAAGAGAACGAAGAGGTTGGTATTTTGAGACTTGGTTAGTGATGTAGCTGGTGGGCTAAATTGTAGATTGCTTTGTAAGTTAGTATCTTGCATTTTAATTTGTGGGGTGAGCGGGACCCAGTGGAGGGATTGACAGAGTAGCAGACACAGAGCGATTGGTAAGGTGGATGAGTTGAGGGGGGGGGGGGGTAGCATACGTGGAGGTAAGCCAATGAGAAGGGACTTGCAATAGTCGAGACGAGAGGTGACCAGGGAGTGAATTAAGAGCTTTGTTGTATCATTTATTAGAAAGGGGTGTATTTTGGAGATTTTGCGGCGGCAAGATTTGGACAGTGATTTAGATGTGGGGCTTAAAGAAGATTACACCTAGGACCTTGGCATGTGGAGATTGTTTGCTTGTGTTTTGTTGTACAGATCAGGGAAAGATGCACATGGTGCAGGAAAAATGGTTTGGTTGGGGATAGATTGAGTTTGAAGAAGTGGGGTGACATCCAGACTGATATCTGTTAGTAAATTAGTGATACGTGAGGAGATGGAGTGAGCCGAGGGGTAGAGAAATGGATTTGGGTGTGGAGGTGGTTTTTGAAGCCATGGGATGCCATCGGCTGACCCAGGGAGAAAGTGTAGCTTGAAAATGGAGGCCCAAGAACAGGACCTTGGGGGACCCCAACAGAGAAAGGGAGTAGAGTTGTAAGTAAAGCTGCGGTTGGATAAGTAGGAAAAGAACCAGTGAAGAGTACAGTCGCTGAGACCAAAGACGTGGAGTTTTTGGAGGAGGGGGTGGTCAATCGTACCAAAGGCAGCAGAAAGGTCCAAGGGTAGGAGTATAGAATAGTGTCCATTGGTTTTGGCCGTTTGTTTTAGGAGAGCAGTGAATGGGTACATTCAGTAGGTAACAAATTTATACGTTTTTTAATTGAAGGTTTATATTTAAACTAATTTAACTTTTTATGCTTTCTTTTCAGCAAAACGTAACACTAGAAGCAATACTACAGGTATGTGCATTTTTTATTTTTTTTGACTACTTGAAAGCTATATAACCTAGCTTTTTTTTAAAGGCAAACTTGTCCTTTTTTAAAGAAGCATTTCTCAACCAGGGTGCCATGTAACTTAACTGGCTTCAGTTACAACTAAGAGCAGCAGTTTCTAACTGTTTAACTCTACAATCATGTGACTATTGTAAGTTTTGAAACTCCAGTTATTTTTGTAGCTGAACGCTAGCTGATTGGAAGCCATGGCAATATTAAGAAGGGTTATTGCCATTTTACTTAAGCCCTGAATCTCCGTGGGCGGGTCCCTGCTGTCCTCTCGGAGTCCTGGCTTTGATTGGATAGATTGACAGCAGCGCAGCCATAGGCTCCCGCTGCTGTCAATCAAATCCAATGAGGTGGATCGGGGCCACTCTGTGCAAAATTAACTGCAAAGCTGAGGCAAGAATGACATGTTGAGAACAAAAAAGGAACCGTTCGTGTCACTTTAAGCAGGTCACCACTCGCTGTCATCTAGCAGCCTACAAAGAAAAATCTCAGTTGAATTTTGTGGCTGTATTGTCCAAGACTGCCATTGTTTGCCACCAGGCCTTAGTATTTCTGTAGTTAGAGATATATGTAGGCTGTAATGTGTTCGATCTACTAAGTCACTGGCCCGAGAACAAGCATGCCACAAGTGAAGTCGGCAATTAATATATGTTGCATAATTTTCTGGATGGACACTACAGCCAGTTGGCCAACTCTCGGGAGAAGTCGTCAGCAGTAATAGTCTATGTTTGTTGCAGTTTAGGCAGAGGTGCATGCTAAATCGTAGTTTCTAAACCCAAGAACAAATATGTAATCTTGCAGTTCACCTGGTTGCGGTGACTGCCTTAGTTTGTTCTTTCTCTTTTAATCTCTCCCCCCCTTATTTTTCCCTGCTAATCTCCCAGCAGTAACATACTTGCTGTTTTACGGTGCTAATGTTCACTTGCCCTAATCTATCAGAAAAACGTGTCAGAACAAAAAAACATCCCCCTTTCCTCCTCGTAACATAGAGGGGTGGGGTTCTGGAGTCCTCAGATGATAGGAACAATGTAAATAAACAGCTGGCAAGATTTCTGGTGCGATAAGCAGGTATTTTTTTTGCACTTATCAAACATGTATAATATAAGGCTTTTAATGGGGTATGAAAACAAGAGACCAAATAAGAGAAGTTAAAACTGTTATACATAATATATTCACGTAGGATCCATATCTGCTGACTGAAAAAACGCTTGGTGTGTTACCATGAAAACATGCATTAGTGTCTAGTTTAAAATTTAAAATGTCAGTGCTATTGAAATCTCGCACTACAATAGCTCATATTAATCTTACAGGAAACGTTTTGTCCAAATTCATGCACTTATGACTTTATTTTTTTATTTTGTAGAATGCAACCAGTGATAATCCAACGACCCAACTCAGCGCTGTACAGGCGGCAAGGTAATACATGCCACAATTTGATCCACTTTGTATTTGTTGATAAAGGCATGTTACACCAATATTTGGGGTATGACATGCATATAACATTCACTATCTCCCCCCCCCCCCCCCCCCCACTTGAAAGGATAAGTTTACCTTTTGTTAAAAGGTTACACCCATATTCATGGCGCAACATTATACAAACTGAACGCCCCCCGCTCTGAGAGCACGGATATATGGGCACACAGATGCACTGACAGGAGACCTACATGGCATTGGCGATCTGCTGATCGCTGGTGCAATTCTTTAGAGCAGGGATATGCAATTAGCGGACCTCCAGCTGTTGCAAAATTAAAAGTCCCATCATGCCTCTGCCTGACATGCTTGTGGCTGTCAGTCTTGTTATGCCTCATGGGACTTGTAGTTCTGAAACAGCTGGAGGTACGCTAATTGCATATCCCTGCTTTAGAGACTCATTTATGCATTTTTTTTTTTTGACCTGCAAAAAAAGTGCATTTATTTTTAAGGCGTAGATTCGTTAGCATTTTTGTATATGGCCAGCCTATTTCAATATTGCTATGGAGGATCCAGCAAGGAGGTGAAACACTGACCTGCTTGTGTTTGTGATGAAGGAGGTTTTGTCTCACTCACAACGTACAGTTTGGGTATTTGACAATGAGGGAGCAATGCTTTCCTGCTAAAGCTTGCAACGGAATAACTCCTACAAACAGATAGGAGTTCGCCCTCTATACAGGGAGTGCAGAATTATTAGGCAAGTTGTATTTTTGAGGATTAATTTTATTATTGAACAACCATGTTCTCAATGAACCCAAAAAACTCATTATCAAAGCTGAATATTTTTGGAAGTAGTTTTTAGTTTGTTTTTAGTTTTAGCTATTTTAGGGGGATATCTGTGTGTGCAGGTGACTATTACTGTGCATAATTATTAGGCAACTTAACAAAAAACAAATATATACCATTTCAATTATTTTTACCAGTGAAACCAATATAACATCTCAACATTCACAAATATACATTTCTGACATTCAAAAACAAATCAGTGACCAATATAGCCACCTTTCTTTGCAAGGACACTCATGCAGCCTGCCATCCATTGATTCTGTCAGTGTTTTGATCTGTTCACCATCAACATTGCGTGCAGCAGCAACCGCAGCCTCCCAGACACTGTTCAGAGAGGTGTACTGTTTTCCCTCCTTGTAAATCTCACATTTGATGATGGACCACAGGTTCTCAATGGGGTTCAGATCAGGTGAACAAGGAGGCCATGTCATTCGTTTTTCTTTTTTTATACCCTTTCTTGCCAGCCACGCTGTGGAGTACTTGGACGCGTGTGATGGAGCATTGTCCTGCATGAAAATCATGTTTTTCTTGAAGGATGCAGACTTCTTCCTGTACCACTGCTTGAAGAAGGTGTCTTCCAGAAACTGGCAGTAGGACTGGGAGTTGAGCTTGACTCCATCCTCAACCCGAAAAGGCCCCACAAGCTCATCTTTGATGATACCAGCCCAAACCAGTACTCCACCTCCACCTTGCTGGCGTCTGAGTCGGACTGGAGCTCTCTGCCCTTTACCAATCCAGCCACGGGCCCATCCATCTGGCCCATCAAGACTCACTCTCATTTCATCAGTCCATAAAACCTTAGAAAAATCAGTCTTGAGATATTTCTTGGCCCAGTCTTGACATTTCAGCTTGTGTGTCTTGTTCAGTGGTGGTCGTCTTTCAGCCTTTCTTACCTTGGCCATGTCTCTGAGTATTGCACACCTTGTGCTTTTGGGCACTCCAGTGATGTTGCAGCTCTGAAATATGGCCAAACTGGTGGCAAGTGGCATCTTGGCAGCTGCACGCTTGACTTTTCTCAGTTCATGGGCAGTTATTTTGCACCTTGGTTTTTCCACACGCTTCTTGCAAACCTGTTGACTATTTTGAATGAAACGCTTGATTGTTCGATGATCACGCTTCAGAAGCTTTGCAATTTTAAGGGTGCTGCATCCCTCTGCAAGATCTCACTATTTTTGACTTTTCTGAGCCTGTCAAGTCCTTCTTTTGACCCATTTTGCCAAATGAAAGGAAGTTGCCTAATAATTATGCACACCTGATATAGGGTGTTGATGTCATTAGACCACACCCCTTCTCATTACAGAGATGCACATCACCTAATATGCTTAATTGGTAGTAGGCTTTCGAGCCTATACAGCTTGGAGTAAGACAACATGCATAAAGAGGATGATGTGGTCAAAATACTAATTTGCCTAATAATTCTGCACTCCCTGTATACTTACTGATCCAGGGCCTACAAATGCGATATCCGCTTAAAGCGGAGTTCTACCCAAAAATTGAACTTCCGCTTTTCGGAGACCCCCCCCCCCCCCTCTTCCGGTTTCACATTTGACACCTTTCAGGGGGAGGGGTAAGTAGATATCTTTCTAATACAGCTATTTTGCTCCCACTTCCGGGTATAGATACCCGAGCCATCCGCAGGTATCTACGCCACTTCCGACACCTTTTCCGCCCCGCTGCTTTCTAGGAGACACACAGGTCCCAGAAGACACAGGGACCAGTGGGATCGCGCAGCACAAGTCATGCATGCGCAGTAGGGAACCAGGAAGTTTCATCTTTGCTTTCAGATTTAAGAGGCCAAGAATTTTGAAGTCATTGTTGAAATGAGTTAAAAATCACATTTAAGTCGCTTGAAACTGGGAGAGGAGTTAATCCGTGGATGAATGCTGTGGTTGGAAGGTGATGGTCAACAGAATTTCCAACAATATAACATTCACTGATGCAAGTCATATTCAGTGTTAAAGTGGTTGTAAGCCCTCTCTGACATGTTTTATATGGTTTAGGAGATATTTGCCACAAATGCACTGTTGTCTATGGCGCATTTGCACTGAGAATGCAGTTTTTATCAATGGATAATGCCGGCTTTGACGACTCCTGTGCGCATGCATGGAGTGACATCATCGCCCCTCCGGCCAATCAGTGCTGGAGGGGGATACAAGGCCGGCTTTTGGGACTTTGATCGTAGGTAAGTAACTCGTAATGAGCTAGTATGCTAGTTTTTATTTTATTTTTATAGTATATATTTTTGGGTTTACAACCGTTTTAATATGGCTGGCATGGGTGAGCTAAGGAAATGGCCAAAAGAAAATAATCTTTATATCTAATGTGCAAGTGTGGCCAACTCAACATATATATTTAGACCACACACAAGAACATGGTCTCTAAAGCATTCACACACTGATCATTTTCTGTACAATGTTCTGTTGCAGAAAGCTGTTATCCAGTGACAGAAATCCACCCATTGATGACCTCATAAAATCCGGAATTCTGCCCATATTGGTGAAATGTCTAGAGGCAGATGATAAGTGAGTATGGGAGTATGGAATGTTTCCACCCCCCCCCCCCCCCAACTGTTTACCAAGTGAAATGGTCATTTTGGCCACTTGGTAGCCAGCAAGGATGTGTTTTGTGTCGTCAAAGAATGTGTGCTCCTGTTCACTTTAATTGTAAGGTAAACCTAGATGACACTTGTTTAAAATTATGGTGGTTGTCACTGATCTTCTGAAAATGTTACCTGGCTGTTCTTCCTTGACCCAGGAACCGGTATGCCGATCAGGAAAAGATTAAAGCCTTTTATCTGCATACTTTTTTTTTTTTTTTTTTTTCTGATTTAGTGACTAAAAACAAAATTATTGAAGCCAGAGGGCTGGCATGACAGCCAGGTAATTGGCATTTAAAAATTAAGAGAAATCTTTTAGGAAGTTTGGTCTATCTAGCGTTTGAAATCTGTACAGATTTGCTTTCTGGGATGTTAAAGTCTGCTTGCTGCTATATTTACTATGCTGTGACAAGTGAAATGTGTCGCCCTGAATGATCTGTGTTGGGACACTCTGGTGTACAGTTTCATGCAGAGTGTCTGTTTCAGTAGTGTCTTCCTAGAAGCTCCTGTATGCTCTAAGTGCAAGGGTCATGAAAGCTCAACGTATTGATGGTTTATATCCGTTCGATCTTGTACGAATAATGAAAAATAAGTAACATTTTCCTTTTTTATAAAAAAGAAAAATTATGCATACTATTGCCTTGTTAAAATTGGGCTACAAAAGTCCTGCACACTATGCATTGTAACAAGTGAGTCGTTCATACCAGTGCCCTGTGGCGTCTGCAGTTGATTACATAATATTAATGTATGTTTTTTTTTTTGTCGGAGTATGGATCTAGGTTCGAAGCAATCTTTGTATATAGCCAGCTTTACAGCCGTAATCTTTAGTGTAAAGAATCAACTGTTTAAATACATTTTATTTTATTGTAATTTCTTTGTAATTTTGTAGACCATATTGGTGTGTAAAGAAACACATTGAGAACATCATGGCAATGAAATCATGTTGATTCTTCGTCTGCATATCTGTTCTGGTGATTTAGAGGTCCTTAAGGTCAAAGCAAGCATAATGGCTTGGCAACTAGTAATTTTAATAGCTGTTCATCAGCAGGCACCCCTCCTCCCCCATTTTTCTCGTGACAGGTTTACTTTTGATGAAATGTTTGATATTGAACAAAATTGATCTTTAAGTCTTGTGTTCCAGTCCTTCTTTACAGTTTGAAGCTGCCTGGGCATTAACTAATATAGCATCAGGGACGTCGGCACAAACTCAAGCGGTGGTCCAGTCCAGTAAGTATTTCCTTTTTGCCGCTTCAATTCTAATATGGAAAAGGATTGTTTTTATAATATATTTTCTGTTTGGAGTGTGTGTGTGTGTGTGTGTGTGTACATCAATCCGTCATAACTTAGTATTACTAAACCAACGGTAAAATCAATCATGCAATTTTGTCACGTTTTTGGGTTGTGTTCAATATGTGCAAAGAGCGATCACACAAATGCTTAGAAGTAATAACGATACAGATAAAGAAAAGATCAAGAATGCTTAACTAGAGGTGCCTTTCTCTGGCCATGGGTGCCCCCCCCCCCCCATTAAATGGCATGGCGCAGGTAATCGGGACCAGACACTTGCCTCATGGCCGTTCTGGATAAGACTAAACTCTTGTATAGGCTTTGGCAATATAGAAACTTTGAAAGCCCACCGCCCCAGACAACGCCCTTGGCAATAAAAACCTGATTAAATACCACCAAAAGAAAGCTCCTATATTGTTTGGGTACAGCGTCGCACGACTGCGCAATTATCAGTTAAACGCAGTGCCGTATTGCAAAAAATGGCATAGTCATTAAGGGCAAATCCTTCCGGTTCTTAAAGCGGAGTTCCACCCAAAAAATTGAACTTCCGCTTATCCCACTCCTCACCCCCTTACATGCCACATTTGGCATGTCATTTTTTTGAAGGGGGAGTAGGTGCTTCAGGAGGAGTGGGACTTCCTGTCCCACTTCCTCCTTCCATCGAGGGGCTGTTTAGGCGATTAAGCTTAATCGCCTACAGCAGCCCCTCCCTGTAGGCGATCGCCTGGGACACATGACAGGTCCCATGCGCTCGCCTGTCCAATTAGCGGCGGGCCGCGCTCGCATGCTCAGTGGGTGCCCAGCCGTGAAGCCGAAGGCTGTCACGGCCGGGTGCCCACAGTTACGATGACGCCGGCCGGGGAGGGGGGGGGAGGAGCGGAGCCCCGGCCGGCGCGTCGCTGGAACACTGGAGCATCTGCTGACTTTTAATAAACCTAAAACAAGGCTGGAACACCCCTTTAAGTGGTTAATGACCACTGACTGGTTAAGTGCCATAGTGGCTTTTCTTTTTTTTTTTTTTCAGATTGCATAGTTAAGAAAATGAGAGATATATCTATTATAGTTGCGTGCACCATAGTTACCACAAAACCGATTTTAACACCTTCACCTGGATACAGCAAAAGTTGCAATATAGGATGTTGGTTTCATTTGGCATATAGACAGGTCAGCCATAACCTTGACCGCTGACAGGTTACATGAATAAAACTGTTTTATCTCATTACAATGGCATCTGAATGGGATACATTGGGCAGCAAGTATACATGTTGTCCCTGACTTTGTGTTCATAGCCGAAAAAGCATTGCAGTTTGTATGGGGCTGTATAGCCACAGACCAGTCAGAGTGCCAATGCTAACCAGTGTTCAAAGCCAAAAGAACCTACAGTGGCCATATCAGAACTGGACCACAGAGCAATAGGTTACCTGATCGCGTTTTTGTTGTTGTACATCATGTGGATGGCTGGGTGGGTGCCCATCATTTACCTGGGGAAGAGATGGAACCAGGATGCGGTGTAGGAAGAAGGCAAGCCTGCGGAATGTGATGCTTTGGGCAATGTTCTGCTAGGAAACCTTGATCCTGCCAGTCGTGGATTTACTATTACAGTACCACCTACCTAAACATTGTTGCTGACCAAGTAACCCCTTCATGGAAATGGTACTCGTTGGATGGCGATGACCTTTCAGCGGGATAAAGTGCTCTGCCACACTACAAAAATGGTTCAAGAATGTTTTGAGGAACGGAACATGTTTTAGGTGTTTGTTTGCACTTTAAATTCTCCAAATCTCAATCCAGTCGAGCATCTGTGGGATGTGCTGGAGAAACGAGTCTGAACCATGAAGACCACATTTAACTTACAGAAATGAAAGGATCTACTACCGATGGCTTGGTGCCAGATACCACAGCATAGCTTCAGAGGTCTAGTGGAGTTCATGTTGCTGCAGGTCACGGTTGTTTTGGTGGAAAAAGGGTAACCTACTCAATATTGGTATGGCTGATCGGTGTGTGTATATATGCAACTATGAAATACTGTGACTATTTGCTGCTTTTAGCAGTGCTTTATTCAGGTCTTTTGACAACAAACACAGCTGAAGATGTCTGAGGGACACACCCCCCCTGTCTCCTCGCTCATAAAGCCTTGTCTAGATCTTAAAGCCAGTAGGCTTTGCAAGTGCTGTCTTATTAAATGTTTATATTTAAAATCGGATATCAAACATCAGTGTATAAACTTGTAATTAGCACATGCCTTGCAGCACTGAGGTTCTCCATTTGAATCCTTCTCAGGACAGTATCTGCATGTCCTCCCTGGGCTTGGATGGGTGTACTCTGGGTTCCTTTCACATGCAAAATACATGCTGGTGGTATAATTGGATCCTAGATAAATTGGTCCTAGTATGTTTGTGTATGCATGTATGGTCGGACCCTAGTCTGAAAGCTCCTTGAGGGCGGGAACTGTTATGCATGTATACAAATTCTGTGTAAATTGTTGTCGTTGGGTAAATGCTGTACTTTTGATGGTCAAATTGTTACCAGTGATATGAATGAAAAGTTTAATTAGTCTGTTGTCTATAAACCCTTCCCTCCAATTTTATTTCTTGAGCAGATGCTGTTCCGCTGTTTTTGAGGCTCCTTCATTCCGTGCATCAAAATGTCTGTGAACAAGCAGTGTGGGCACTTGGAAATATTATCGGTAAGAAATCATTCTAGATGGGTAGACGATATGGGACAGTGTGGTCATGTTGTAGAAATTCTTATTGATCGGTCAACAAATCTTTGTTCTTTAGTACTATACTAAAAGGTAAAGCAAATACGATTGGCCAATGTACCCTTTTTTATTGCTCTTATATGTTGTCTTTTAAGATTGAAACTTTACTTGCTGAAATATTTCACAGCATTTCTTCAATACACAATAATTATACTCATGCATACATTTCAAGGTCACCCTTTTTATTTTCCATTTTTAATGGAATTTCTTTTGAACCCTTTAATTTCTGTAGGTGATGGTCCACAGTGTAGAGATTATGTCATCTCACTTGGAGTTGTTAAACCGCTCTTGTCCTTCATCAACCCTTCCATCCCCATCACTTTCCTTCGGAACGTCACATGGGTCATTGTCAATCTGTGCAGGAATAAGGACCCCCCGCCACCCATGGAGACTGTACAGGAGGTAAAAAAGATGAATCGTGCTGATGTGAACTTTGCTGTGTACAATGAACATTTAAAATGCACTTGTAGCTTTTTTTAGAAGTCGAGAAAATCTCTACTGGCGAATTTCCCCCAAAAATATATAAACACTTTTTTTTTTTTTTTTTATCGCAATAAGCGTTTATCAATTGGTTTGCGCAGAATTTATAGCGTTTGCAAAATAGGGCATAGTTTTATTGCATTTTTATTTAATAATTATAATTTTTTTCATGACTGCGACATTATGGCGGACACTTCGGACAATTTTGACACATTTTTGGGACCATTGTCCTTTTCACAGCGGTCCACCATTCATTTAATATGTAAGCAAATACATCGCCAGGTCTGACTGCATGTGTGAGATCTAGCGCTGTCGCTGACTGAAAGAGTGAGCCTAAAAAGATGGTGACACAGGACCTGTAGTAGGAGAATGCTGTGATAGAGGACAATGCTGGATCTATAAATGTATTGGTACAGCATGAAAAGAGCAGCGGGGGGAGGGGAGGAGGAAGTTCCTCTTTAAGGTTACTGATGTATCTTGGAATTGACACGCTGCATTTGTTCTAACAGTTTTCTGAATGAGTGTTGGTGAAATAGTTTTGCTGTTACGGATACCTCCATGAGAGGATTCACTCAACACTTATTTAAGATCAAGGGAAAATCGTGACTAATCTGGTCTATATTTACTGCTGAATGCAATCATCACTTCTTCTAAAACATGCTTGTAAAAATGTTAGTAACTTGTCAGTCCTGAAGGAATTGTTCAGCTGAACTTGCACAATTTCATTCCCGCATGTCAGTTGGGGTCGATTTCAGGTTGCTATAGAAAATCTTGCCTGATCTTGAACTAGTGCTATGCCCAAGAGCAGTGCTCTCTCCTCTACGGACTCAGTGGGAGCAATTGACTGCTGTCAATCAAATGCAGTGGTGCTGGGGTCTGTGCTCCTGTTCAGAAGATTTCACCTCACTTTCTGCCCCTGTGACAATTGGATTTTGAAAATTTTGGGTTGTTGTGGAAACAAGGATTGGTGATAAAGCTTCAGGGGAGAAGCCTTTTTCCCATAACTCTTACAGGAGTGAGCTTCCTGTCCTGTTGCCTCCCGTCCTGTTGCCTCCCAGTCATTTGTAAGTTGGAAGTTTTGTAACTTGGGGACTTACTGTATAGGTGTAACTTATTTTCGATAGTATTGCCAATGCAATGTGTGACGGACCCCCGTACTCACGATGTACTCACGATGAGTCTGCCCGCCGTAAATGCTTACTCTGTCCAGTACCACACGATCCAAGATCCCTGAGCACCCAGTCATTAGCCGTAACTCAATGTAGGGTGAAAACAGACTGTTATTGAAATTCATGTACAAACAGGTATACAACTCAAAGGCAATACCCCTCCCCTGAATCTCTTTACTTTGCTCACTAGCTTTATTTTTTCTGTTAAATTTTAATGTAGTATAGACATACAAATGTGCAGACAACATAACCATAGTCTTGCAGTCACAAGCATTGAGCCCACGCAGAAGCACAAAGGCAGAAGAGCCATTAGATGGATCTATCTCTATATCTATCTATATCCTCTCCCCCAGGACTGTAGTACAAAACAACTCCAGGTACCCGTGTTTCAACCACCCTAGCTATAGTAGTCACTGTATTCTGGGTGATTTTAGTGCATTCATCGAGCTAACAATAAGGAACACTTGTTTACAGCCGTGGTAGGTTCCGCTAGCTATTGGGGCAACCCCTGTGAGCATATGTATCTTTGTAGTAGGGGAGGGCATTCTTAACCAGCCGCTTTTAAGAAAGGCAGACTAGGAGGGGGGGTCTTAATGGCTTTTCTAGCATAAAACAAGAGGAGGCCAATCAAGGTTCTATCCCGCCACTCTAGGAGCCAGATCCTTCACCAGACCTAGCAGGCACAGCATGGGGGAAGGGGAAACCAGAGGAATCTCCTTTATTACTCCCATACTTTTTTGCAGTACTCTGCCCATGGTAATGGTGTGTCTAAACTCCATAAGCATGCTGTACTCTGGATGCATTTTATGCTGCCTCTAAGGACCAACTTTGACAGGCTTTGAGCTTGTGTTAATGGCATCAGTTTTTAGATTCTGTTGAGATTTGACATTAAATTTAATTGACGAGTGTATTTGACCTGCTTCAAGCGAGTTATGCATTCTCGTAGACTTGTATGGAAATAAAAAAAACACATCTGATTCATACACATGTCCACTGCAGGCCCTTGGAGCATGTCGGATTATGTCCTAGCGACAGCGCCTACTGTTCCTATGTTTTGGCAAAGATGATGGCAATTCTGTCATTCAGGAGAAATGTTCAGTTTACATACTGAATATCCAAGTATATCTCAAAGGGATGTCCAACCTTCTACAGGCATGGCCTGTACTCCTGAGATCTGCTGTGTACGCCATCATTGAAGGATTGTGTTAGAATAAATTAACCAGTTTGTCCAAAATTTATTTTAAATTGATTTTAGTAAGTGTGTGGAGATTTAAATTTATATATTTTTTTTCTTCTTCCTAGATTTTGCCTGCTTTGTGTGTTCTAATCTACCATACAGATATTAATGTAAGTATGTTAATGTTTTCAGTTTTAATGTGACAGGTTACTGTGTAGTAGATAAATGGATGATGCCTCTGTGCCTCAAAGTGTGGCCCAATGTTAGTACACCCCTTTTCCAATGTGCTCGAAACCTTTTTCAGTTTCTTTGTCTACGAGCCATCACTGCTTTCTATTAAGTCATTAAAGTCCGTCGACTTGCTGTTTTAGGTAATTACTGGTTGATGCAAGTGTATTTGAAGTGTATACAGTAAGGCCCCTTTCGCAGTGGGGAGTTTTTCGAGCGTTATTACAGCGTTATTCGAGCAAAGCCTCATCTGCAATCCCAATGTGCTGGTAAAGCACCGCTAAGACCCTAAAGTTTTAGGGCGTTTTTGCAGTGTCTCAGTGTAAAAGGGTAAGGCGTTTTTACAGCGCTTTTCAATTCATTTCAATGGAGAGGGGTGTTTTTGGAGCGTTTTTTCAGCGCTCAAAAGCTGCTCCAAAGATGCTGCTTGCAGGACTCCGTGTGAAAGGGTTCATTGAGATGCATGAAGAGCATTTTAAGAGCAATATTTTTAACGCTAAAACGCTGTAAAAATGCTTCAATGTGAAAGGGGTCTAAAACCTTGGTTTGCAAGCATACATTTTTCCGCAAACAGACAAATTTCTCACCGCTCCAGGTGAGCCCCGTGTGCAATCAAGGGTTGTTGAACCACCAAGGTGCTGGCAATGCTAATGATAGCAAATTGAAGGACGAAAACTGGACAGCCGCACTCCGAAATCACTTAAAATAAGTTGTCTTTTATTTTTCAACTGTACACAGTCACTGCAACCAACAAAATACAGTATGGCCGATGCGTTTCGCACTTACAATCAGTGCTTAGTCATGGCCATTTTTCCGCAAACATGCTTGTAATCCATCGCACTTGTATATCAAAGCAAATTTCCCCATAAGAAATAATGGAAACTCAAATGATTTGTTTCACAACTATTTATTCATAGGTTCTTCCGTTTATAGTCCATATAAAAAGATTTAGAGCAATGTGACGGGTTGTGTAACCATAAAATGCCGCCTCTAAGTGTAGCAATATGTTGCCAAGAGACAGGGGCGGCACAACTTTGGGGGAGACTCGGCAAGGCAATCTCAAGACGACTTAAGAGGCGACTTGCAAAATGAATTCTGTATTGAAGTCAATGCAAGTCGCCCTCCAAGTGAAACAAGAACCTTTGTCTAAGTCGGCACGACTTGCGTCGCTCCTATTAAAACGGTTTTATTGAATAGAACAGAGCGTGACTTGCCAGGCGGCTGAGTTTCCTGATGAGTCCCCCCCTGTGTGAACCGGCTCTTAATGTTGTACCTTCATTAAATGTAACCATATTGCTACATTTAAAGGTGCCTCTCTCTTTTTTTATACTCAGTTGTGACATGACACTACTTGTATTTCAGAACAACATGTATTAAAAATTGTTGGTCTTGCAAAAGGCTCTCAAACAAAGTTGCTCTCAAACCAAGGTTTACTGTATTTGGTTACAGTAGTATATCTGTAGCCTATTTTAAAATAGAACATCTGTGTTCTCTTGATGGTATTTGATCTGAATTGGTACAGACGCTATTGTAGGGGAGAGTAATGTTGTTTTCAATCCCATATAATAGAGTTTTCTGATCATAAAGTACCTGCTGTCATTTACTTTATTACTCTTGCTTATTCTGCACAGGTTTATAATGTCCCTTCTATTTTTTTTCTCTAGATTCTAGTGGATACAGTATGGGCGTTGTCCTATTTAACCGATGGTGGTAATGAACAAATACAGATGGTGATAGATTCTGGAGTTGTGCCATTTCTAGTACCGCTTCTGAGCCACCAGGAAGTAAAAGTTCAGGTAAAACCGCTTTAGTGCTCTGTCTTTAGGCACGATGTCATATTTTTTTTATTATTTAAAAAGAACCATCATGTTTTGCATATTGATTTGGCAATATTCAGGGTTTTGAATTAACTTTTTTTTTTTTATCACATTTTAACCACTTAACGCCCGCCGCTTGTATATGTATGTCCACAGAATGGCAGGTACAGGCAGATGGGCGTACATGCACGTCCCTGCCTTCTTAAGGGTCGGGGGTCCGTTCGGGACCCCCCCGCTACATGCGGCGGGCGTCTTACCTGTGGGAGCGATCCGGGATGAGGGGGCGGCTGTTCGTCTTTGTCTGCCCCCTTGTAATCGCTCCCAGCCAATCCGCCGAGCCTCCGCCCTGCACTTTCTCTGCCTGTGTAATGTAAACACTGGCAGAGGAATTTGTCAGCTCTCCTCTTGGCCGTATTTTCAATCAGACGAGAGGAGAGAAGACCTCAGAAGTAAGTCGCACCAACACTACACTGACACCACACACATAGGCACACTTAACCCCTTCCGATCACCACCCACCCCCCCCCCCAACCCCGTCAGTGTCACTGATTGCTGTGATCATATATTTACTGATCACTGCATTTAGTGTCAGTGTGACAGGCAGTTGGTGTTAGGTCCAGGGTAGCCCTGTCCCCCCCCCATAAAGGTTTAACCCCTTTATCACCACACTAGTTGACCCTTTCACCCCCTATTGCCAGTGTCACTAAGCAATCGGTTTTCTGATCGCTGTATTGGTGTCACTGTTGCCGCTAGGTAGCTAATTTTGGCCTAAATGTTTGACTAAAATTTTGTTCGATTTTTCTTATAACAAGAAGTAAAAAATATAGATTTTTTTTTCAAAAATGTCGCTCTATTTTTGTTTATAGCGTAAAAAAATAAAAATCGCAGAGGCAATCAAATACCATCAAAAGAAAGCTCTATTTGTGGGAAGAAAAGGACGCTAATTTTGTTTGGAAGCCACGTCGCACAACCGCGCAATGGTCTTTTTAAGCGACGCAGTGCCAAATTGAAGAAACGCCTTTGGGCATTTAGCAGCATATTGGTCCGGGGCTTAAGTGGTTAAAGTGCTTTTAACTGTGCATTTCCATGTGCTGCCACTGTCATAAATAGGCCCTATAATATACATTGATGCATCAAAAGAAGAAATGCCCCATTGATGGTTTGCACAGACCCAGAATGTGTAGGATTTATCATGCTTGTTGCATCCTTGTCAGTGCTTTTAAACCTGATTGTCACAGGCCCTTTTCATTCACGGTGAGCATTCTCTATTGGACTGAGTGTTGCTCACTTAAAGCGGTGTTCCTGCCTGAGGGAATTTTTTTTATTTTTTTTTCAAATTTCTTTATTTATAGATAGAGAGGCCAGTCCGTCCGGACCAAATCCCATACATTTCACAGAGCACAAAAAGGCAATCAGAAACCAAAAAATAACATGGTCAGGCTTAAACAACAGAGGGATATAGACAATGACATCCAAAATGTGGGTCTAAAATGTAATTCCGGCCTCTGAAGCTAGTGAGTCTCCAAGGGGTTAATCTGACCGTATACGGCCATAAGGGCCAGGGTGTGGGATCTATGGCAGGTCATCCTGTGGAACCCTGCATGTCTCCAACATGCTGTTTCCATCTCTCTCACCTAATATGCATGGCCTTATGGGCGTTGGTGGATATGACAGCGTCTGGGCCCGGATAGCTTGGCCCCTCATTTTCCATGGGAATTTTTATTTTAAAGTGAGCAGCTACGAATACTGTAGTTGCTCACCTTTTAATGTAAGGACACTTGGCTCATGAGTTATATGTTACCTGTAACCAGAGTAATATGGATATCACTTTGTGTTAAGAACTGTTTCAAGCACTTGCACATCTGTTTACAATGTTTGAGATGATGTGTGGTATATGCATTACACTACCCCACCCCCCCTTTTCCTTCATTCTGTACTTCATTTTGCCCTTTATTTTCTTTTGAAAATCAATAAATATATTTAAACCTTATTATAAGGACACTTGCCTGTCCAGGGAGACTGCAATGTTGGCTCCCCAGCTGATTTTCGGATCGGCTCTGTTGCTGCTGTTTGTGGTCTGGAAGCTAGCAATGAAACCTTTCGGCTTCACATCCGCTTCCCTACTGCATATGTTGTAAGTGCTGGAACTTTCTAAGAACAGCTGCGCAGTCTCCCGAAAATTGAAATTGAGTACCGTCTGTCCCCGCCCCCCCACTACACATACACACACACACACACACACGCTAAATCTGAGGAGAGGAGGAAGCAGATCAGCGTAACTTACACTTTTGGGTGGAAGTCTGCTTTAACGATGTGTAAGCACTGCTCATTCAAAGTGTACTTTAAGCCCAGGCTGCGTGATTGCGCTTATGCAGGGGTGGGTCCATGACAGCCCGGGCTCAGAGGAAATGGGTTGGATGACCATGGTTGTCCTTCAACTGGAGATGACCAGCAGCCACAAGACAGTGACTCTCCTGTGGGGAATGGTGCCAGATTGAAAATGAGTTTTGTGGAGAAAGTTGGTTTTGGCTGCAAAATACTCGGCTACCACTTTCTAGTGACACTTGAATGGATATGGAACTGGTAAGCCTATTCAGTGCATCACGCCAATACCCTACCCAGGCCAATACACAAATATGTCGATGCATTTTTTTTTATTATTCCTATTGTAAGTACGTAAGTTCATTGGTCAATGGCTGTCCCAAAAAGGTGTACAGTAATCCAAAACAATACAAAAAAAATCAATTTGTACAAATAGGAAATACCTTTACCGTTAAAATCAATAGTTCTCAACTCGGTCCTCAAGTACCCCCAACAGGCCATGTTTTCAGGATTTCTCTCGGATGAAACGGCTGTGGTAATTCACTATGGCAGTGAAGCTGATGATCAAATCGCCTGTGCAAAATAATGAAAAGCCTGAAAACGTGACCTTTTGTGGGGGTACTTGAGGGTTGGAGTTGAGAAACATTGATTTAGGTCACTTATCGTGGTTGATATTATTATGTTCTTATTTGAATTGGGTGTTCACCAAAATTGTGGTTTTTGGGAAGCTATTGAAAACAAAATAACAAATTTGACTTTATCATTCTGTATAGATATGTTAAACTGGCCTGGTCATGAATTGATTTAAATTTACAGCTATTACTAGTGTTGAATTGAACTCTGTGCAATTGATATAGATGGAAGCATGTTTTTGTATATTCATACATAAAGCACATCATTGCCAAAAGATGTTAATTCATTGGAGAACTGCACAAATTTCAGCTGACTGCCGTTAAAAAAAATCTTTGGCTTCTCCTTCCAAACACACTGATGGTGGCTTTAGTGAGGAGGGGCAAGTCATGATCACATGACCGAATGGCCATCCAATCACTAATTTGGACCAACCCAGAGCCCAAAAGTTGCGTAATTGTGTAATATGGAGCTTTGCATATTAATAGGGTGTATCTGACCCTTGACAGTGTTGAGATTGTCAACTAAAAAAAAACCACAAAAAGTAGATGTACATCACAAATGCACCCCCTGCCTCTTCGTAATCTATACTCTTTATAGCCATTGGTGCATTTCTCAACCATGGTTCCTCCAGAGGTTGCGGGGGTTTTCCCTAACTATGGCTGATTGAACTCCCATCTCTTGATGCCTGCAAAGGTCTGGGTCCAACACCATGTAGCAGAGCCATCTGTATGACCACCTCTATCCTATCCTTTTAGCTGTAAGGGTGCCATGCTGACCACTGCTGTGGTCATACCAGCCCACGCGTAGAATGTGCACACTGGTGTGCGTTGTGCAGTGCATTGGAACATTGTATTGTGCTGTGTTTAAATGCAGACCGCAACACACGCTAATGCACCTGTGGTGTAAAAAGGGCACATAGAAAACGTTGTGCTCTCTGTGCCCTTGTGTTAATTTGTCCTAGGGGGTGTTCTTTCCACTGACCCCCAAGGATTTCATTTTATCAGCGGGTTTCCTGAAAAAATGATTTCAATTGTTCCTTAGCAGGAGAAGAAGTTGAGAGAAACTGTATTGGAGTGGGTATTTTGGTAAAAAATTGTATGCAATGTTTATTACTAATTTAGACTTGACATATGAGTGCCTTGGGAAAAACTTGTGAGAACTATTTTTATTAGGGTTGTCCCGATACCACTTTTTTAGGACCGAGTACAAGTACGGATACTTTTTTTCAAGTAGTCGCCGATACCGAATACCGATTCTTTTTTTTAATGTGTCCCTAAATGCAGCCGTGTCCCCCCACAAATGCAGCTGTGTCCCCCCACAAATGCAGCTGTGTCCCCCCACAAATGCAGCTGTGTCCCCCCACAAATGCAGCTGTGTCCCCCCACAAATGCAGCTGTGTCCCCCCACAAATGCAGCTGTGTCCCCCCACAAATGCAGCTGTGTCCCCCCACAAATGCAGCTGTGTCCCCCCACAAATGCAGCTGTGTCCCCCCACATATGCAGCCATGTATGTCCCCCCACATATGCAGCCATGTATGTCCCCCCACATATGCAGCCATGTATGTCCCCCCACATATGCAGCCATGTATGTCCCCCCACATATGCAGCCATGTATGTCCCCCCACATATGCAGCCATGTATGTCCCCCCACATATGCAGCCATGTATGTCCCCCCACATATGCAGCCATGTATGTCCCCCCACATATGCAGCCATGTATGTCCCCCCACATATGCAGCCATGTATGTCCCCCCACATATGCAGCCATGTATGTCCCCCCACATATGCAGCCATGTATGTCCCCCCACATATGCAGCCATGTATGTCCCCCCACATATGCAGCCATGTATGTCCCCCCACATATGCAGCCATGTATGTCCCCCCACATATGCAGCCATGTATCCCTCATACCTTTTAGATATGCTGCCTCTGCCGCATACCGCCGTATCCCCTGCACAATCGCGTAGCGCATTACAAGCTTTCATTCTAAAAACTTGTAAATGGCCGCGCTCAGTGTATTAAAACTCCCCTTCTCCGAATGGAGGGATCCGTCCAATCCCACGCAAGGGGGAGTGTCTATACAAGGATTCGTGCATAGGCACTCCCCCTTGCTCGGGATTGGAGGGATCCGTCCAATCCGGAGAAGGGGAGTGTCAATACACGGCCATTTACAAGTATTCAGAATGAATGCTTGTAATGTAAGCTATGCGATTGTGCAGGGGGATACGGCGGTATGCGGCAGAGAGGCGGCGTCAGCATATCTAAAAAGGTATGAGGGACGCATCGCTGCAATATGGGGGGGGGAAGTATTCTATTTCAGTATCGGGGGTATTTGCGGGAGTACAAGTACTACCGCAAATACTCGGTATCGGTACCGATACTAGTATCGGTATCGGGACAACCCTAATTTTTATTTATATATTTTTTATTTGAGATATGTGATTTTTAAAGAATTAGGGTTGGTGTACTTTGTCACTTTAAAGTCTGTGCTGTGTGGCCCATGGCAGTAAAAGGATCCCATTATATATACAATACAAATTTGAGAAGCCACTTTAGTGGTATTTATACCCCTATAATAAGATCTGATGTATATGTTACGTTATGTATTATGATTTTCTTTTCTCATTTGTCCTCAGACAGCAGCTCTAAGAGCCGTGGGTAATATAGTGACGGGCACCGATGAACAGACTCAGGTGGTGTTGAACTGCGATGTCCTTGCACATTTTCAAAATCTACTGACGCACCCTAAAGAAAAAATCAACAAGGTAGTCTAATTTCAATGTGTCCAAGTTATTTAAAACCAGAAAAACAAAGCAAAGTGGTCAAATGGTAGTCTTAATTGTGAAAGGAGAGCTCTAAGAATGAGCAATTTTAAACATAGGCTTTGGCCAGTTTGGCTCAAACAAATTATCCAGTTGTCACCTCTGGCTGATGGTGAAGTTGGAATTCACTGTTGTGACTTATACAGTAAGCTGCGTCTTATTCTGGTCGCTTTTCCACATATTCGCCACTCAAAAGAACCCATGTTTGTCTGGCGAAATGGAGATTGTGATGTCCTCTGCCCCTCTCCAACTCTGCCAATCGGAGAATGCCTCGAATTCAATGGGAAAAACAATGCTGAAATGCAGGTTCCTTGTGGTTCTTCTGACTAATTGTAAACAGACATGTCTTTTTATTGCAGAAAAGACATGTAATGTCACTTCTACAATAAAGTACACTTGCCTGATATACAGTCCTCTGAAAATTGTACACTGAGCTGTGCATGTACAGCTCGGTCGGATTACATTGCGCCACACTGGTGATATGCTGGCATTACTGCACTTCCTCTCATACACAGGAGTGACCAAAGACAAGTACCCATGGTGAAGATACCTGTGGCGAACCTCCCAGGGCACATGTGCATGGGAGTTAAAAGATGGATTCACCTTTCATAACCTGATACACGAGTATTCATGGTGTAACATGTGAAAGGTGAACTTGGGTTTTAATTCATCCTGGCACCATGGCAAACCAAGAATGTTCAGTGAGCTGTACATAAGGTGGGGTAGGTTAACCACTTGCCTACCGGATACTTTCTGCAGCAGGTTGGCTCTATTACGCAAAATCGCGTACCTGTAAGTCATTTCACACACTAGCCACCGGGTGGCGCATGATTGGACACGGGGTGCCAATCGGCTGGTCTGTTGGACCTGATGTCCACCGGCCACCCGCAATGTGTGGTTTCCAATCCTTGGTTTCCTTCAAAAAATTAAAACTGCAAAAGTGATTAAATACCACTGTGTACAGCGTTGCACGGCCGTGCAATTGTCAGTTAAAATAACGCAGTGCTGTTTTGCATAAAATGGCCTGGTCGTTAAGGGGGGACTTCCGGGGCTTAAAGTGGTTAAAGCTCTTTTTAAAAAAGTTTTCTGTTGCTTAATACTATGATCTTACTGTTTAAATACTTTGCATTTTTTAGGAAGCAGTTTGGTTCCTGTCCAATATCACAGCGGGCAATCAGCAACAGGTTCAAGCGGTTATTGATGCTGGACTAATCCCAATGATCATACATCAACTGGCTAAGGTGGGTTTGTGGCCTCTGAATTTGAAACTCAAGTCTATTGCTCAGTCATAAAGAGCAATGCTGTAAATAATATAAATGCGTGCAACTTGGTGTGTGTTTAAGATGGCATAGAATAATTTGCTGCTTTTTTTTTTTTTTTTTTTTTTTCTTCAGGGTGATTTTGGAACTCAAAAAGAAGCTGCTTGGGCAATCAGCAACTTGACAATAAGCGGACGAAAAGACCAGGTGAGATAAGAAATCATTTTCTCAATATAAAAGTCAAATGGCTGTGGCCCTCAAGGTTTTGCTACTGTTAAATCCCAGTCAGCTCTCTGGTAAGTTAGTGATCAGGTGTGCACTGTGCTCTTTTGGCATTTGTTTTCTTTTGGAGGAAGTTTGCTTTTTAACCCCTTCCCACCGCATGTACACATATTCAGCTTCATAGAGGCAGGTCTTTCGTGGGGCCACATACATGTGTTTTGAGAGCCCCCGGTCCCATACTAACAATTAAGAAGCCTGGTACCTAATCACTGTGATAGCCTCTAATTGGCTATCACAGCGACCAGTCACTGTGCAGCCTATTCCCCCCTCCTTTTTTCTCCTCTTTAACGGCAAATAAAAAATGTATCTTTTTTTCTCCTGCTAGAGGAGAAAAAAGTCAAAATAAAGATGTGTAAAATTCAAGTAATGGGCAGATCTGGGTTGGTATGTTTTGGGTAGGATTTAAATAACAAAAATAAAAGATTGGTGTCAGAATGTTTTAGATAAAAAAAAGCAAATGGCAGTATTTTTGTGGTATTGCTGCAATCGTCAAGAACAGGGGGGATTTGTGGTTTATGGTACTGGAAAGAAATGTACAGCTAAATTTTATTTAAAAAAACAAAAAAAAAAAATTCGGTTAATATTTTTTTATATCGGGAAATGTCAGTTACCATTTATTGCCAAAAGAAAACCAGATTGCCCTGAAAAAAACAAGATGTTCTCCACCTGGATACATAAAGTAGTTGTGATATGTACGGTTTTACTAATGCATGTCAAAGTTGCAAAACTTTGTTCAGGCGTTGGGAATTCTTTAACGTTCATGAAGGGGAGGGGTTCAAATTTATCCCTGTTGTGGATATCAGAAAAGATGGTGAAAGCTGCTAAATCTGACCACCCTTTCTGTATGATGTCATTCTTGAAACTAGCCACACACAACAAACATGCCTATATAATATATATGTATTTTTTATCAGGTGGAGTACCTTGTACAACAGAATGTCATCCCACCATTTTGCAATTTATTATCTGTGAAAGACTCCCAAGTTGTACAGGTGGTTTTGGATGGCTTGAAAAACATTTTGATTATGGCTGGGGAAGAAGCAAGCACAATTGCTGAGATCATAGAGGAGTGCGGAGGTGAGAACCTGTTTCTTTATAGCTCCTAGATGAAATTACAGCTTATTTAATGTCTATTAATAGCAGTGGTGGAAATTGTCTAAAAGAACTGTATTTCTTAATTGTACATCACAGGACACAGAGTGCATCATATTCATGATTGCTTTGGTTATGCTGCTACCATTCAGATGAGTTAACACTGGCCACACAAAGCCAGAATCTCTGCAACTATTAAAACATTCACACTCAACTAGGCCTATTTTTAACTCATGTTGGGTAATCATCTTGCCTAGGGGCAGCATGGGCAGTTTTGTGTGCAAATTAAATAGATTGGAGGGTGTTGGAGTTTGTGAACTGTGAACACAGCATCTCACTGCAGGGATGTAGTCCCAAGGGAGGGGGCGAACACGCTGACTAACCCCCAACCAGAATGGCTTGGATTTTGGGGGCAAGCTTACTGAGGAGAAACAGGAAGTGAGAAATTCAGACATAAAGGAAAAAAACATTTAGAAGGGAAATCGAAGGAAAGGGTAAGTGAACCAACAATGCACTAGCTTAAAGGAACCGATTTAGAAAAAAAGAAAAAAAAACCTTTACAACCCCTTTTAAGTGTTGATTGGCAGAACTGCTATGCAAGAAGCAAATTGAGATTGCATTTTTTGAATAGGCAAACTGAACCATCCTTATGGACGCCTTCACCCAAAAGGTGACTTTGGGTAAAAGCATTCTTACCCCTGAAAGTGAAGGTGACGAGTCAGAAGCCAGTACCGCCTTTGGAAACCAAGAAGAGTTTTTCTTGAACAACAAGTGTTGGATTAAAAGCAAAAGTTTACATCCCTGTTCTGGAATAACTAGACCAAGTATTCTGTTTTTGGAGGCAAATCTTTTCCTTGTGGGAAAAAAGCACCCACACTCTTGCCAGGTGTGGTGGTGATTATTGGCCTTCACTACCACCTGGGCCCAGGAAGTCAGACCACTGGGTCTACAACATGGTGTCCAGAGGTTCAGGCTAAACTTGTTGCTTTCCCCCTCCAAGCTTTATGCACTCAAGGGCGTTATTGAATCCACAAAAAGAGCGGCTTTTTTAATGGCTCTGCAATGGATGCTAATCCAAGGGGTCAACGCACTTGTACCGGACGGAGAGAGGTTTCACAGGTTCTATTCCAACCTGTTGATTTCCAAGCCAATGGAGATGTCTGGTCTTTTCTGGACCTTTTTTAAAGGATCAGGTCAGATGGCTTGATAGGCCTAACCACGAGGATGATTTTGCTGAAACTAGGGCAGATATTTCTTGTGTGCTGTGTTTTGCTGTAGCTGCCTTAAAGGATTAAATACAGCAAGTCTCTTGTTTGGCTCTCCTGTCTGTACACATGCGCAGACCACTTGTGTGGCTTAAGAACTGTTCAGCTGAGCTTCCATGCAAGTCATTTGCAGGGATCCCCTTCTATGGGGAACGCTTGGTGAGGATCTGGATAAGTACAGCCAAAAGATTTCCAGGGGAAAGCGTTCTTTACTGCCTGTAAAGAGAAGGACCAGGCTTTCCTCGTTTTTAAATCCTCAGACTTTCTCTGGTATTTCAGCCACAAGGCAGTTCCACCGCCAACAGGGTGATGGAGCCAGGGGCAAGCCCCAGGACCAGAAAAAAAACCTGAGTCCCAAACTCTTCTAAACCCGGCATCAAGCCCTTCTTTGAGGGGATCCCCCCACTCTATTGGGTGGGGGAAAGGCTGCTCCAATTTACAGACATTTGGAGAACACTGTTCTAAAACCAAACAATCTTGGACCCAAGATCCCTGAACCAACATCTTTTAATCCAAGCCTCGCTCCCAATGAGAGACTTCTTGGCTTCCATCGATATCAGATGCGTATTTACACGTACCTATCTCGGCCTCATCAGAGGTTCCTGCGACTGTTTGGACATGTTTGCCTTGTTGCTGACCTCTCAGGTTCAGTGCTTTTTTGGGACACCCCAAGTCTCCTCAATGGAAGCACGTGTATGCTGATGGATAAAGGGCAGATGACTGGAGGGAGCACACTAAACACCCAATATACCCACCCACTTAATATAAAGCCCCCTGTATTCTGTGATGTACAATTAAGTGGTTAAGATTTTTGGTTTAACAGTAAAAAAAAGTCTTGGGATACATCTCAGGACACAGATCCTTCCCCTTTTTGTCTGTTCCCAATAGCTAGCCATAGGCTTAGCTGAGCTAGGATGAATTTTTTCAGGTTGGGGATTCCCAACATAACCCAAATCGTCATATGTGAAGCCCTCTGTATGCTGCGATGTACTCCAAGAAAATGGCCTCCTTTTCAGCTTTTTTAAGATGAGTTAGAAAAGCAGTCATTGTTTTATTTTCTTGAGGTTTCACAGCCTTTGTATAGGCACTTTATATTCAGATTAGGTGCATGTGGCCACGCATAGAGAAATATATTTGGGTTCATGCATGTTTAAAATGTATCAATCCACAGTTAATGTACATATAAAGAATTATACTGCCTAGTGGCATCAGGTTTAAGAAAAGCTACTTTTCAAAAGCGGTATCAGATAATGGTCTCTTAAGGGTAAGCTTCTATATCTTGTATTTTCACTTGGTTCTCTCTTTTAGGTTTGGAGAAGATAGAAGCACTGCAGCAGCATGAGAATGAAGAGATTTATAAACTAGCGTTTGAAATCATAGATCAGTATTTTTCTGGCGATGATGTAAGTTGAAACAAAAACATTTCCTCACTTGTTCCTTTTTATGCAGTTTGATTTTTTTTTTATTTTTTTTTTATCTACGGTTTATAAAATGCCAGTGACATTTCTGTGTAACATATAGTTCTGCTTGAGTTATTAGCCACTATGCCAGTTTCTGGCAAATTGTAAAATTTCACAGGCTTGTTAGAATGTTCATTTTTGTCCAGAATTTTAAATCTGTGTCCTTGACAGGCAGTAGGGGTTAAAAAACCAACTCCAGCTAAAACTTTTGATAGGTGGTTGTGGAAGTGATGCACTTTAAGGTGTTTTTTGCCAGTCAGTTTATTTTGTAGTTTTTCTCTTGCTCCTTGTTTCCTTTTTTCAGACAGGGACCCCACACAAAATCCATTTTATATGGACTAGAGCAGCCTTTCCCAATCTTTTCAACACAGAGGAACCCTTGAAATAGTTGTTTGGTTTTAGGGAACTCCTGCTAAAAAATAGAAATCCACAATTCATGATATATTAGTGTGATGGTCAGTGGGAAGACTGGCCCTTGCACTTTTTGGTCATTGGAAAGAATTATCTCCTTACCAGGGCTTTTTTCCCCTCACAGAATAGGTGCTGGAACTCCCCCCTTTTGGATCACTTCCTGTCTCTGAGCACCACCCCATGGTTCTACCTCCAGTGCCACCCCTTTTAGAAAATACATAACCAAGTATCATTTTGTGGTGGTAAATTTTTATGAAATATGTTAAAAATAACAAACATTAAAGTGGCTACCCGCAGCAGAAACCCCTACAGCAACAGACTGCCCAGCAACAATTGGCCCCTGACAGCAACAGATTTCCCAGCAGCCAGCTGAGCATCAAAAGACTCTCCAGCAGCCAGCAAAAATAAACCCCTCCCTCAACAGGAGACCCCTTCCAGCAACAATGGAACCCACAAAAACTTAAGCCCCCCTCTCCAGCAACAATAGGTCCCCCCACCAGTAATGCACCTCCACAGCAACAATAGACTGCCATACAGTAGACCCCTCACTCAACAGTAGATCACTTCCAACAACTATTTTTTTAGTTTTGGATAGAGTGGGGAGGGAGTTTTTATTGATGTCTGTGCCCCCATTAGGGAGCTTCACCCTCTGTTTGTCCTGTTTACTATTGAATGTGAAAGTAAACCCCAAAATGTTGGGTTGTCCCCAGAAAAGTTATGGAGGGGAACTTTTTCAATGAGGACACTAGTTTGGGGGTCCCCAAGGGACTCATTTGTTGGGATTTCATCTAATTTCCTGTTTGGCTATGGAACAGGAAGTGAAGGGAAATCTGTGCATTGGGACATGGATGGTGCTCTATCAAAATGAAGTGTTTTGTCTATAGTTCTACTTTAATCTTTCTGTAATAGCTGATGTCCTCTATGCCTTTTTATTTAGTGTCCGCTGCACTTTTTCATTCTACAACCTCCACTTTAACTGGTGCCCTGTGTGTTCTCTGCGTGCCTCTTCATGTTTGACATTTTCTTGTAGTAAGGCATCTTGCACACGATACTCCTGTTCAAAGATCTACTTTTTCAGACTTTAAAAAAAAAAATTATATATTTTTTATTTATTTTCACGCATATGCGTTTGAGCATAAGCTTGTTCTCGCATTGACTACGTCAATGCACAAATCTGTGTGAATTTTGAATGCGAATGAAGCGGAAGTTACTGACCAAAAATAACCCACCGAACAATACATAGCGATTGTTTACGTGCCTGTGTACATTACAATTAATGGGTTGTATATTAGCTCAGTAACAAATAAGCTGCTGTGTGTAAGACGCCTAATTGTTACATATAGCATTAGATACCTCCTGGTTTTTAGGTCTGGGAGGTGGTTAAAGAACTCTGTGTAGATTTGTGATTGATTTAATGGATTTATAGTGCGCCAAATACTGACCCATCAGGGCAGTGTCTTTGTATTATAATATAGGGCTGCAACGAACGATTATTTTCATAATCGATTAGTTGGCCGATTTATTTCGATTAATCGGATAATAGCTTTAAAAAATTGAATTTAAAAAAAAATTGGGAAAATTTGTTGTTGGGCAGATTACAAAACACAAATTGCCGCAAAAACACATTGCATGCTTTTCTGCAGATTTTCCATTGAAGTATATTGAACCAAAAAAAAATAAAAAATGGCACCATTTTGCGTTAAAGTCCTTGTCCTTTCCAAATACGCAGCAGCTGAAAAAAAATCATGGATGTGAACGTGTCCCATAGGAAAACATGTAAATGAACTGTAGTGTGTTTCTGCAAAAAGCACTAAAAACAGAGGCGTGACCCCGGCCTGAGATGTTTAGTAACATAGTGGGGTTTAACCACTTTCCCACCGCGCCATAAGCATTTTACTGCTACGGCGCGGCGGGGTTATCTTGGGACGACGTCCGTGCTGTGCTCGCCGGGTCTAGAAGACCCGGAGCATCACGGATCACGGTAAATTGCCGCTGATCGCGGTCGTTTACCACGTGATCGCGCCGTCAAATGACGGCGCGATCACTTGTAAACAAACCAGCGTCATTTGATGACGCCGGTTCCTCCCTCTCCGCTCTGTACAGTGTGCGAGGGGGGGGAGCGGGGTGTCAGCAGCCGAGCTGTGGCTGGATCTGTGACAAATGCAGTCACAGATCCAGCCATCCCTCAAAACATCCCAGCTCTGCAATCCCCCCAGTACCCTGCAATCCCCCAGTACCCTGCAATCCCCCAGTACCCAACAATCCCCCAGTACCCAACAATCCCCCAGTACCCAACAAT
The DNA here is from genome assembly GCA_029574335.1 of Rana kukunoris. Classification (NCBI taxonomy): domain Eukaryota; kingdom Metazoa; phylum Chordata; class Amphibia; order Anura; family Ranidae; genus Rana; species Rana kukunoris. Next base: position 67,140,290 of record CM056050.1, on the reverse strand, counting down.
CCCCCAGTACCCGGCAATCCCCCAGTACCCGGCAATCCCCCAGTACCCGGCAATCCCCCAGTACTCGGCAATCCCCCAGTACTCGGCAATCCCCCAGTACTCGGCAATCCCCCAGTACTCGGCAATCCCCCAGTACTCGGCAATCCCCCAGTACTCGGCAATCCCCCAGTACTCGGCATGATACTTTGCAATACCCCAGTACCCTGCATGATACTTTGCAATACCCCAATACTCTGCAATACCGCCCATGGGGATTTTTAGGTAGCAAAGTTTGGCGCCATTCCATGAGCGTGCGCAATTTTTAAGTGTGACATGTTGGGTGTCTATTTACTCGGCGTAACTTCATCTTTCACATTATGAAAAAAAATTGGGCTAAATTTACTGTTTTGTTTTAAGCACAAAACAGTTTTTTAAAAAACACGCGTTCAATAAATTTCTGCGAAAATACCGTGCGAGATAAAAAGTTGTAACGGCCGCCATTGTATTCTCTAGGGTCTTTGCTAAAAAAGCATATATAATGTTTTGGGGGTCTATGTAATTTTCTAGCAAATAAATGATGATTTTTCCATGTAGGAGAGAAATGTCAGAATTGGTCTGGGTGTTCCAGAACGCCTGATGGCGCTCCCTGCATGTTGGGCCTCTGTATGTGGCCACGCTGTGTAAAAGTCCCACACATGGGGTATCGCCATACTCGGGAGGAATAGCAGAGAATGTGTTTTGGGGTGTAATTTGTGGTATGCATATGCTGTGTGTGAGAAATAACCCGCTAATATGACAGAAACAAGATTTTTTTTTTTTTTTACAGAATTTTCAGTCGTTTTTCTTTTATAGCGCAAAAAATAAAAAACCCAGAGGTGATCAAATACCACCAAAAGAAAGCTCTATTTGTGTGAAAAAAAGGACACAAATTTCAAATGGGTAGAATGTTGTATGACTGAGTAATTGTCATTCAAACTGTGAGAGCACCGAAAGCTGAAAATTGGTCTGGTTAGGAAGGGGGTTTAAGTGCCCAGTGGTCAAGTGGTTAAAAAAACAAAGTACAAAGGGCAAATAATCACTACTGTAAGGGGTTCAATTTTTACTATGGGACAGTGAAAGTAATATTTACAGTAGCGATTTGCTTTTTTGTACTATAAAGGGCTAATTGTAATCGATTGATTTCATAATCGATTAATTGTCGATTAATCAATTAGTTGTTTCGGCCCTAGTTTTTGTTTTTTTTGCCTTGAAAGAAATAAAAGCATGTGCATGCATGTGCATCTCTATTGTGCCATCCTCTTTCAAGTTTTAGGCTTTCAATAGATTATTTTTCTTCAATTTCCTCTTTAGATTTACCTTTTATGTAGTGCAAGGGCCTGCCTGGTTGCATACAGGTTAAAGGTATTTAGATTTACCAAACCATATAAGATGAGGTCAAACCTAAAGAAAAAATTGTATAATGTATCTCATCTTCACCTATCGGGGATCAATCATCCTTTACATGTTTATATGTCGGCATTAGCGTGCAAGGGTTTTTAATGGGTTTTTCTTTTCACCTCACAGATTGATGAAGATCAAAGCCTCATTCCTGAAGCCACCCAGGGAGGTACCTACAACTTTGAGCCGTCGGCCAACCTCCAGACTAAAGACTTTAACTTCTAAGTGTGTTGCAGTGCAGCTTTTCTCTATCCCACAACAAGTAGTACCACCAGATGTCCACCAATTGAAGAAACCTTAAAAGCTTCAAGATACACACGCCTCTTCATTTTGATGCTTCTAAAGCAAAACCATGTACCTGTCACTTGCAGTTGCCAAACGTCACACTCACAAGGACTGTAATTGCATATGCATGAGCTCGGTTTTCTTTGAAACCCTAACAGTCCCAGCTGTGTTTTTTTTTTTTTTTTTAACCTTTTCCATTTGGCACTGTGTGCTGACTGCCACAACATCCAACGTTTCTTTTTCTGTTGTTAAGATGATTTCATAGTGATGGCATATCCGCTTCCTGTGGAAAAGTAGCTTTTCTTGAACCTGGTGCACTGTATATCAAGACTTTGCTATAATGCATACATTGTGGAAGACTCTGCAAAGGGTACAGTCTCCTCTGAGCCTCCATCTTCTCCATAGACATTTTCATATTTTGAGGAACTATAAATTTATTGGAAAAAAAAATATCATGCAAGCCAAAAGATTTTGTTTGAAACTGAATAAAAAAAAGATTATCTTGGGTGAATTATTGAAAACAAAAAAAAAAAAAAGTAAGAGAAAACTGTCAAGTCTCTCTAGTATTTCCCAAGTCATGATTGGAATATGGAACGGATTTAAAAGCAAAGCTCCTTTTTATTTTTATTGAACATCATGCCCTATTTGACCGCTTCAACTTGTTTCTCCTGCTGTTTTTGAAGTAACCAAAAGCTGTGCATGGGAATTAATTTTCTCCTTAGAAGCTGCCCTTGAACACCTGATTTGAAGATGAAAGCGACCATCCCTAAAAGTCTAAGGAAGATTTTTCTCCAAAAAGATCTCCTGAAATACTGTGGGGGAGGGAGAAGCCTTGCTTTTCAGTAGATGGTATGTTAAGTTAGGTGAATAATGGTGATTTTTGACTTGGGGTCAGACTGTGGAGCTTTTCTTGTTTACTGTAATTTAGTCTTAATCTCTACTTTGTAATAAGTGCTTTCTAGTACATGGTTGGTAACATAACAGGAAGTTGAAGTCGCACTAGGGGCTGTGTACGCCTAAAGGTTAGTGGGAACCCAACACAACCTTGGATGCAGCTCTTCTACAAGCTCCCCGAAAGCTTTATTTTGCTGAAAGCAGGTGTGCTACAAATCATAAAATAGGGCTCATGAACACATATACCTGTACAAAAGGGGGCAGCATCACATCTCTGGCCATTAGGCAGTAATGCTATTAGCGTGGGGCGCTAGCATTCTTCATTTGGCTGTACAGTGCTGTTATCAATAACCCCGTATTTTTCTGACAAGCTTAAGAAGCTATATTTTCATTTACATTTGTTTTAGCAGGTCTGCCCTAGTGGTAGTAATTGGACCCTGATAAGACAACATGGTGTTTATATTTGATTGGCTTTTTTTGCTTTCAGAAGCCCCAGTTTCCAATGTGCATTTTTCCTTTATATAAATATATGTATTTTTTTTTTTTTTTGTGGTGGGAGCTCAATTGCCTGAGTGACTAGGAACATTTTACAACAGGGATACTGGTACACATTTTATTGTGTTTAACAGATTCCCAATGATTTGATGTGAAGGGATAGTTTAAATTTAAAAACTTTTTAGTTAGCAGACTTGGGTCATGTTTACTGTGATAATGAAAGATGCCATCCAAAATTTGTGGATCCACTTTTCTTTTAAAGGCTTGGTCTACCCGAAATGGAAATCTTCAGTGTTTGGTAAATGCTAGTGTGTTACGGCACTTGGTGGCTGCTTACATCTTATGGAGACGCTAACCATAAGGTCTTCCCCGCTGAGCTTTTTGGAGCCATTCATATCTTTACCTGGAAGAGGTTGGTGGGTACCACCTTTTAGTAAATCAAATCTTATAGGCAATTTACCTCCTTTACAGTTGCTCCAGAGCTTGGTAAAGGAGGTAAAGATTCACTTTGCAAAGAGTACCCAATCACGTTCAAGAGATGTATATACATTTTTGTTTGCACATGATTGGATGATGGAGCTTCTGCACTTTGGAAAGTGTACAATCTATTTGCCTTTAGTAGAGGTGCAGTTGCTTCAGAGTTTGGTAAATGAGCAGAAGCTCCATTATCCAATCGTGTTCAAGCAAAAATGCAGTTTTTTTAAACCACTTTGTTAAATGACCAGGCCACTTTTTGTGATTTGGCACTGCGTCGCTTTAACTGACAATTGCGCAGTCGTTGGACACGTGGCTCTCCACCAAAATGACGTCCCTTTTTTTCCCCCCGCACAAATGGAGCTTTCTTTTGGTGGTATTTGATCACCTCTGCAGTTTTTTTATTTTTGCGCTATAAACAAAAATAGTGTCAATTTTTGCTACAATAAATATCCCCCAAAAAAGATATAAAAACATATTTTTTCCTCAATTTAGGCCAATATGTATTCATATTTTTGGTAAAAAAAAAATCGCAATTAGCATTTATTGATTGGTTTGCACCAAAGTTATAGCGTCTACAAAATAGGGGATAGTTTTTATAGCATTTTTAGTAATAATAATGATTATTATTTTATAAAAAAAAAATTCTTTTGTTTTTTTATTTTTTTTATATCGTGACTGCGAGATTATGGCGGACACGTTGGACACTTTTGGCAAATTTTTTGGGGACCATTGTCATTTTTACAACAATCACTTCTATTAAAATGCACTGGTTACTGTGAAAATGGCAGTGAATGGGGTTAACCACTAGGTGGTGCTGTAGGGGTTAAGTGTTCTCTAGGGAGTGATTCTTTCTTTAGGGGGTGTGGCTTGCTGTGACCCATCACTGATCTTTGTTCCCGATGACGGGAACACGATTAGTCAGAACAGGGAGATGTTGTATTTACACTAACCTCTCCCCGATCTATCTCTCCGTGAGACGATCACGGGTATGCCCATGGCGATCGAGTCCGCAGGACCCGCTGTTGGGCTCACGGAGATCGTGGCGGGCGTGCGTCCGCAACAACCGCTCCTTCTGCCTGCCCGTGCCATTCTGCAGACGTATATCTGCATGCGGCAAGATGTTAATATTCCTTGCATGTGATTGGGTATTTGTTTTTGCAAAGTGAAGCTTTACCTCCTGGATCAATTGCACTTTAAAAAGTGCACAGTCTTATTTGCCTTTAGTAAATCAACCCCATAGAGTTCATATTGGCTTGTTCATGTCCATCTAAGACTAATAACTTGGCCAATTCATTAAGCTGAAGAAGGCTTAAAGGGCACTGAGGAATCTTTGGGATATAGGCAGCCGGCATGTGCAGCTTTCTAGAATTTAAACAATACTGAAGTTTTGTTCTTTGGTGATTTGGCCTTTAAATGCTTTCACCTATGAACAACACAGTGGGTGTGCATTCATTACAATATATATAATATATATCTCTGCCAAGGTGGAGCCACTTTAAAGAGGGGGGTGGGGTTTGTCTTGTATCCCCAGGAGGATACAAGCGTATGTTTAAACTGCAAGATTTTTACTTGCTAGAGAATCTGTTTTAATATAGCAGTCTGGCCTCTGATTATTTATAGGTTTTATAAATTTTAGATTAAAATTCTCTTTAAGGTGGCTCAAAACATTTTCAACTCTCTCTTGTGCACATAAAAAGAAAAAAAAATGAGTTGAAATTCATTGTGCCTTTTTTTCTTTCCCCATCCCAAGAGTTTTAGAGCTGGCTTCATATCATAACTGCATCCCATCCACACAATAATAGGCTAAATTCTGTGGTGTTTTACGTAGCGTAGACAGTTTATAGCAGAACTTGATACGGTCACTTTATGATTTCCAATTTATTTGCTGAACATTTTTTTTTAGTTTTCCCCTTAATTTCTCAAATTTTGTTACAAATCGGCTGCATTGGTCTACTTTTTTTTTTATTCCCCCTCTCCTCCAGGAAACTGTTTTAATCTGTAGTAAAGCTTCCAACTATACCTCAATACCTTAGAGGGCCGGTCACCTACTGCAAACAGAAGCAGCCATTTTTTTTTTTTTTATCCTTTTTAGTTATTCAGTTTGTTCTGTTACGGCAGCATAACATCCTAATATAAGGTGCCCTGCAACAGAAGAGTTCTTATACCCACCTGGTATAGTGGCCCATGTCTCCTCCTCCCCTGTATTTCAGCATTCAACACTTCTGGATTGTCAGATACCTGAGCCCTCCAAACGCCATGGCTCCATTCTACCATCTCTACGTCTCTGCTGTGTCATACCACTACATTAGGATCAGAGGATGCAACTATTGTGTGTGTGGCAGGGGCCAAAAGCTTTTGACCCTACTTAATGTGTCCTATGGCAGAAGAGACTAATTGAGGCTGGAGGACTGTAGTGAAGCAGAGGAAGATGTGGGTTAAAGAGATCTTCTCATGCAGAGCAGTGGCATCACTAGGGTTGGTGTGGTAAAACATGGTGTCACCCCAATCAATTTTTCCCCATTTTCTGAAAGTGCACCCAAGATGCAGCTTGCGGGACTTGTTCACATTGCAGCTCTGGCACCCCTCCACATTACAAAGCCCCATGCACATTTTGGCCAACTATACGTTCCACACCCCATGCACCTCTCTCTCCCTTTACATTACACAGCCCCCCTGCACCTCTTCCTTTGCGTTACACAGTCCCCTGCACTGCTCTCATTTTACATTACAAAGACCCCTGTACCTCTGGCACTTCTTTACATTGCACCTTTGTCCCCCTTTACGTTACAAAGCCCCCTGCACCTCTAGCTCCCCTTTACATTACATGGCCCCCTTTACATTACATATCCCCCTACACATTACCCAACCTTCACAGCTCTGCCCCTTCCTACCTTGCTTCGGCAGGCAGAGCGGGAGATGCAGCAGCACTGTATAGAGGGCTGGAGTTAACTTTTCATATTAACAAGCTGGTGATTGGTTGCTAGGACCACCTAGCAAACAGTTACTTGCTGGTTAACGGGGAAAGTTAACTCCAGCAGCTCCCCCCTTATTTCAGCCACCGCTATGTGTACAGAAGTGTTCTGCCTCCTGCTCTCCGCTTTGCTGTGTTGGTGGCCAAGGTAATCCAGCCTGGGTTTCTCCCCTCTGGTATTTGTCACCTCAGGTGCAGGCTACACCCCCACCCCCACCCCCCATAGTGATGCCACTGACGCAGAGCACCTTTTTAGGGCTGTACAGCCAACCTAGCATCCAGTGGATTGCTAGGCTACAGGCTTTAACTATAGGCTCCGTTCACAAAATTGCTTCTGCTAGTGTGAGTAGGTAACTCTGTTCTGTGTTTTTGGTTTAGCTCTCCTATGTGACCTTATGAAGTTTTGGTAGGATTGCATCATCTGATAGTTACAAAAACAGACTTTTGCTGCACTTTTTTGTTTTCAGAACAGTGTTTGAAATGCATTTTTTTTCCTTTTTTTTTTTTTTTTTTTAATTGTTTAAATAGACTAAAATGTTCTTTCAAAAGAGGCATCAAAATGTGTTCCTAATTTTGTATATGGGCTTAGGTTTTGTAACCAATAAAAAAGCTGCTATCAAATACTATATACTATTACTTTGTGTAAGGTGTTTGATTTTTTTTTTTTTTTTTCCTGGGAACATTTGACTAGATTTAGCAAACTGATGCATTTTCTGTGTGTTTTTTCATTGTCATATGAAGAAAATTTTGGAATTGATCATAACCAAATTCATTGCATTACACCTGTCATTTCAGATAACCAAACCTAAAAATATACCTTACTTTAGGTCCCCATGACTTACAATCATAATGTGCAATAATGCAAACTTTCAAAGTGGAACTAAATTCACACAGGCTTAACAACTATTGCAGTACATATATTTGAGCTATTTTATCTGCCAAAGGATTTATTTTTCTATGCATCCACTCAAGTGTCAGACTGGACAACCAGCCTAGTGGCCCGACTGCTTTACTGCAGTTAAGCTATACCTCATTTCTCTGTCCTCGTTGGAGCAGCAGGGGGCTAATAAGGTCATCTCTGCTCTCACCTTTGCACATATAGTGGAGTGTGATTGGCTAGAAGTGCAGCCCCTTTCTATTTCCAAGTCTGAGTGTAGTTGTACATGGGATTACAAAAGGCCAAAACCAAATTCAGGTGTTTTTTAAAAGCACATTTTATTTATTTATAAAAAATAAGAAAATTTCTTAAAGTGCAGGACACAGGCAAAGTATTTGTAGACCCTGAAAAGTCTTGTATCTTCAGGTGATTGGGCACTGGTAAAGCTTTGAAAAACATCCCCCCTGGGCATTAACCGTTTGCCACTTTGAGTCCTCACTTTTTGTCTTGGGGTGATGGACCTCTTCTCCTTCATGGGGAAAATGACCGTTGGCTTAACCATCTTTATTTATGTATATTTTTATGTTCAACTTCTCACTGCTTTTTTAAATGTTGGAAAATGTCGTTCAGAACGCGGGTCTTGCCCCAGGGAACATGTATCAATGGAATTTTTTTTTTTTAAAACGGCAGTTTTTTGCGGAGCAGCCATTTTAATGATGCTTAAAGTGAAAAAAAAAAAATCCTTTTAAATATCACACCTGCTGGGTGTCTATAGTAGTGCCACGTGTTTAGAAATGTCCCTGCACAACATGAAAGGACCAAAAAAAAAAGTAATTAATGCTACTTGCGCAAGTTCTGTGTGGCAACATTATGTCGAATATTTTAGCGGTGGTGGGGGGGCCATTGTGTGAAAGAAAATTTTTAGAAAAAAGGGCACCCCTCAAACATACTGTAATTGGAGCGCAACAAGGAGCCACGTGCAAAGTATTGCATCAAAAATTGTTATTAGGCGCCCCTGTTAAACATGGGCTGGAAAATTGTGCCTTGGGCACAACACAACACTTGCAACCCCTCTCAATAACTCCAATTGGAGCGCAACAAGGAGCCACGTGCAAAGTATTGCAACAAAAATTGTTATTAGGCGCCCCTGTTAAACAGGGGCTGAAAAATTGTGCCTTAGGTACTGGTGGCGGTGCCCAGAAACACAACATTTCTTACTAGCTATCAGCAAGAAAAGTGAGGAGGAGAAGGATATTCCATCAGCAGCATAAGAGGACAGTCACTCAGCATCAGCAGTCTAAAAGGGATCTGACATTTCAACAAAAAATATATTATTCATTAATATCAGCATCAGGTGCTTGGTAGCTGGTGTTGATCCAAGCCTGATTTATTTTGATGAAGGTCAGTCGATCAACAGAGCTGGTGGAGAGGCGCACCCTGTGATCAGTGACAAAGCCTCCAGCAGCACTGAATGTCCGTTCTGAAACACTGGATGCAGGGCAAGCCAGTAGCTCAATTGCGTACTGGGCAAACTCTGGCCAGTTATTCCATCCTCAAGACCCAGTAAGCCAGAGGATTTTCGGTGGGGAAGGTGTCCAAGTCGGATCTTGCCCCTAGGTATTCCCGGACCATGTAAAGCAGACGCTGGCGATGGTTGCTGGAACCGGTCAGACCTTGGGGCTGCGGACTAAAAAACTGCCTGAACGCATCGGTCAGACCACCACCTTCTCCACCGCCCCTTCTGTGACTCACTGAAGCCTCAGCAAGACGTTGTCCAGAGCCAGGTTTTGGTAATCCCCCCGGTTCTGGGAACGCATTGCACAGACCCTTCTGCAAGGCCTCCCGCAGAAGTTTCATCTTCTGCTCCCTCTGCGATGGCAACATAAGGTCCGCAACCTTACTCTTGTAACGTGGATCAAGGAGAGTCGCCAGCCAGTAATGATCCCTCTCCTTAATAGCACGTACACGAGGATCCTTACGCAGGCTTTGCAGAATCAGGGAGGCCATGCAGCGTAGGTTTGCTGAGGCATTCGGGCCACAGTCCTCTGGGTCACTGAGGATGACAGGATCCACGGGCACCTCATCCCAGCCACGTAAAACTCCACGTGCTCCTTGGGACTGTAAATGATCCCTTGAAGACTGCTGCTGAGTGCTAGGCTCCACCTCCATGCTGCTGATACAATCCTCCTTCTCATTCTCTTCCTGTGTGCTAGGTGGGCAAGCAGGACCACTGTCTGGGTAAAGGGGGCCTTGAGAGGTAAGGAAGTCCTCCTCTTCCTCCCTCTGTTCTGCCTCAAGGGCCCTGTCCATTATTCCACGTAGCGTGTGCTCCAACATGTGAATAAGAGGGACAGTCTCACTGATGCATGCACTGTCACATCCTCACCCCACAATGGTCCCCAAAACTGCATTATCCCATGGCGTAAAAATCCACCCCCCCATCCCCAATTCCACATGCTATTTGGCCCCCTGCGTGTGCAGCCCCAGCATGGCCAACGTTGAGTTCCATCTGGTGGGCATATCACAAATTAGGCGGTTCTTGGGCAGGTTGTATTCCCTTTGGAGGTCAGTCAGCCGAGCAGTGGCATTATATGACCTCCGGAAATGCACACAGACTTTCCTGGCCTGCTTCAGGACATCCTGCAATCCCGGGTACCTGCCCAAGAACCGCTGCACCACCAAATTGAGGACATGCGCAAAACAGGGCACGTTGGTGAGTTTTCCCTGTCGCAGGGCAGAGGAGGTTGGTGCCATTATCGCTGACCACCATTCCAGGCTTCAGCTGGCGTGGCGTCAACCACCTCTCAGCCTGACTCTGCAGAGCTGACAAAACCTCTTCCCCAGTGTGGCTCCTGTCTCCCAAGCACACCAGCTCTAGCACCGCATGGCATCTCCTGGCCTGCATTCCTGCATAGCCCGTCGTACGCCTACGGAGCACGGCTGGTTCGGAGAAAACGTCACCACAGGAAGAGGCCACAGAGGAGGAAGAAGAGGAGGGGGTGGAGGAGAGAGGTGTGTCACAAGCAGTAGTAGTGTTTTGGAGGCGTGGTGGCGGAACAACCTCCAAAACTACTGGACCTTGCCCTGCGTCCTTCCCAGCTGCCAGCAGAGTCACCCAATGCGCCGTTAAAGACAGGTAACCTTCCTGTCCATGCCTGCTGGACCATGAGTCGGCGGTAAGATGCACCTTACCACTGACCGCCCTGTCCAGCGAGGCATTGACATTGCCTTCCACATGCCGGTAGAGAGCCGGAATAGCCTTCCGTAAGAAAAAGTGGTGTTTTGGTACTTGCCACTGAGGTACTGCACATTGCACAAACTGACGGAAGGGGGCAGAATCTACCAACTGAAAAGGTAGCAGTTGAAGTGCTAGCAATTTCACTAAGCTAGCATTCAACTGCTGGGGATGTGGATGGCTGGGATTGTACTTCTTTCGGCGCTGCAGCAGCTGGGGCAGGGAAATTTGCCTGGTACTATAAGTAGATTGACCGCTACTACTAGCGTGTGACACACCTATTTCTACACCTTCACTGCAGGCTTCAGAGAGGACTGGGGGGTCTACTGGGGTTGGAGGTCCCAGAAGGGCAAGGGGGGGTACGCTGTTGTCTTTGGTGTGGGTCTTTCTGGTGTGCTTGCCAACGAGCTGCATGGCAGGTCGACATATGTCTGGACAAGCATGTGGTACCCAGGCGGTTGATGTTTTGGCCACGCGAGATACGCTTGCGACATAAGTTGCAAATGGCAAAGGTACGATCTTGTGGACATGTTTCAAAAAAGGCCCACACCAAAGAACTTTTGCTGTACCGGTCAGACACAGCAGCGCCATGCACAAGCGCCGTAGATGTGCGCTGTAATGCAGTGGGTGTGACCTTAAGCTGACCCCTGGAGGGCATCCTGCCTCTTTGGAGATGTGCCTCGTCCTCCTCCTCTCTCCTATCAGGCACCCAGGTAGAGTCAGTGACCTCATCATCTCCTCCCTCCTCATCACTGTCAACAACCTGGCAGTATGCTCCAGCTGGGGGAACATCATCACTGACAAATTGCTGTCCCTCTCGGCCACCCCCTCTCCCTGGGCTCACATCAATGCCTTCCTCTATCAGTGTTCCGTCATCGGAGTCTTCAAAACGCTGCGCATCTTCCTGCAGCATGTACCCCACACTGTATTGAAACAGTTCAGGGGACTCCTCAGGAGGACATGGTGGTACTAGGGAAGTATTGTGTGAAGCCATTGTGCAGAGGGAAGAGGACGCCTTGGCAGCTGCTTTGCCAGATAAACTTTGATCTGTCTGTGTGAGAGAGGATGAGGAGGATGAGGACGGCTTGGTCATCCACTCTACTAATTCCTCTGCATGTTGAGGTTCAACACGGCCTGCTCCCAAAAAGAAGGATGAGCGGCCAAGGGCTGAAGAGAATGCACCACATCCACTGCCAGCGTTACCTCTACATGCAGAGCCTGCTTGCCCTCGTGACTCTCTGCCTCTCTTCGTTCTCCTTCCAGACATATTGAAGTGCTCAGGTGATATGTAACAGCACAAGCGGAGTGACACCAAATGCGCTCAGGTGATATATAACAGCACACGTACAGTGGCACTACCTGCGCTTAGGTGGTATATAGCAGCACACGTACAGTGGCACTAACTGCGCTCAGGTGGTATATAGCAGCACACGTACAGTGGCACTAACTGCGCTCAGGTGGTATATACCAGCACACGTACAGTGGTACTATCTGTGCTCAGGTGGTATATACCAGCACACGTACAGTGGCACTATCTGTGCTCAGGTGGTATATACCAGCACACGTACAGTGGCACTATCTGTGCTCAGGTGGTATATAGCAGCACACGTACAGTGGCACTATCTGTGCTCAGGTGGTATATAGCAGCACATGTACAGTGGCACTAACTGCACTCAGGTGGTATATACCAGCACACGTACAGTGGCACTATCTGTGCTCAGGTGGTATATACCAGCACACGTACAGTGGCACTATCTGTGCTCAGGTGGTATATAGCAGCACACGTACAGTGGCACTATCTGTGCTCAGGTGGTATATAGGAGCACACGTACAGTGGCACTATCTGTGCTCAGGTGGTATATAGCAGCACACGTACAGTGGCACTATCTGTGCTCAGGTGGTATATAGGAGCACACGTACAGTGGCACTATCTGTGCTCAGGTGGTATATAGCAGCACACGTACAGTGGCACCAACTGCGCTCAGGTGGTATATAGCAGCACACGTACAGTGGCTGTCAGAAAGTTCACTTACCAAGGCCGAGATGCTGAGGGTGGCTCACCTTTGCGACCTGATGCGATCTGTCCCCTGGAATGGGAACAGAGGGACAGACGCACCCGGAGGCACCGGTACCAGTGGGAAGGTGAAGGTCTGGTGCGTGAAGCGGGTCCAGGCAGATCAAGGCAGGTGCGTGGAGTAGGTACTGGCAGGTCACCGGCTGGAAGGCTGCAGCAAATGAAGCAGACGGTAGTCCGTGCACAGAGGTATATGACCGGGATCAGGTAATTTGCAGGTCGGGTAACAAACCGTGGACGGGGATTCAGAGATAGCGATAGTCCAAGTTCAGGCCGGAGGTCAAGGGCGGAGGCAGATCGGGTATCAAGGTTCAAGCCGGGGTCAAGTAATTCCAGAAAGCAGCAGTCCAAAAAACAAAAGCCAAGGGTCAGGTATCACAGGAATCCAATAGGTAGTCTTTAGCAAATCACACAGTAGCTGTTTACAAACCAGCAACCAGAGAGGAGGAAGGGGCTGGTTCAAATAGGCCGCTCAGGCCACTGATTGGCCGAGAGCGGGACGGGCCCGCACGCGCCCGTGAACGGCCGCGCGCACGCGCCCGCGGCGGGCAGGCGCGCGCACGCGCCGCCCAAGGGAGCGCGATGGCGCTGGGCTGTCACGCAGCTGGGGAATCGGAAGGTGAGTGGGATTGATACCCTGACAGTGCCCCCCCCAAGGGGCGGGCTCCGAACGCCCAAACTGTCCATCAATTCCGGATGTTCCCGATGGAAAGCCGTAATCAAACGGGGAGCGTGTAGATTTCTTGAAGGCTCCCAGGAGTTATTTTCTGGAGGATATCCTTTCCATTTGATTAAATATTGGAGCTGTCTCCCCCTCTTTCTGCAGCTTAGGATAGTTTCCACCTCAAATTCCTCTTCTCCCTCAACCTCTACTGGTGGAGGTGGAAGTTCCTCTCTCCCAAGGAACGGGCTAGACAAGACTGGTTTAAGTAAAGAGGCATGAAAAACTGGATGAATCTTGTAGTTTCCGGGTAATGCTAGCTCAAAGGCCACGGGGTTAATTTGTTGTTTGATTTTGAATGGGCCGATGAACCTGGGGCCCAGCTTCTGAGATGGAATTGGTAATTTAAGATTAAGAGCAGATAGCCAAACCTCTTCCCCAACTCTGAAGGCCGGACACTCCTTTTTGTTCCTGTCGTAGTATTTCTTGAAATTTTTCTGTGCGTGTTGCATGACTTCTTGAAGTTTCTGAAAGTTCTGCTGAATGTGGACTAAATGCTCCTGGACCGCTGGGACAGGTGTTTCAGGGATGGAATCCGGAAGGAATGAAGGGTGATAGCCGAAATTGGCCCAAAAAGGAGTTTGATTAGTGGATGCATGTATTGAATTATTATAGGAAAATTCTGCCGACGGCAGTAAAGATGACCAATCATCCTGGGAGACAGAGCAAAAAATACGGGGATATTGTTCCAATGTTTGGTTGGTTCTTTCCGTTTGACCGTTTGCGGATGATAGGCAGAAGATAGGCAGACTTTGATTTCCAGTGCTTTACAGAGCTCCTTCCAGAACTTGGACGTGAACTGCACCCCTCTGTCGGATACAACGCTCTTGGGCACACCGTGCAGTCTCACTATCTCTTTGAAAAAAATTTTGTCCGTCTCTGTCGCAGAGGGTGTGCCGATCATAGGCAGAAAATGGGCCATTTTAGATAGACGGTCAACTACAACCAAGATCGTCGTGAAACCTTCAGAGGGGGGCAGATCGACAATGAAGTCCATGGAAACCTCTGTCCATGGGCATTCCGGAACGGGAAGAGGCTTCAACAGACCCCAGGACTTGGTCTTTGGCCCTTTGCAGCGCTGGCAGCGAGGACAAGAAGAGACATAGATCTTGCAGTCATGTCTCCACTTCGGCCACCAGAAGGAACGGTTGATCAATTCGGCAGTTTTTTGTGTTCCAAAATGGCCTGCTAATTTGTGATCATGAAACATACTTAGAATTTGTTGTCTTAGTTCCACTGGTACAAAGATCTTATTCCGTGACCATAGAAGGTCGTCTCGTCTTTCTAGAGAAAGTATGATTGGGTCAGAGCAACATTTGGAGGCCTCTTTCAGAGCGTTCAGCAGGTCTGTCTGGGAAACCAAAAAGAAATTCTGGGCGGTAAGGATGGTACTAGGTTCTGGCCTGGCGGAGGTGTCCGAGAACATTCTAGAGAGGGCGTCAGCCTTTCCATTCTTTGAGCCTGGTCTAAAAGTGATGTGAAAGTTGAAACGAGTAAAAAAGAGGGCCCAACGGGCTTGTCTAGGTTTTAGGCGTTTAGCAGAACGCAGGTATTCCAAATTTCGATGGTCAGTGAAGATTAATATGGGATGAAGGGCGCCTTCCAAAAGGTATCTCCACTCTTCTAAAGAAAATTTAATAGCCAACAGTTCCCGGTCTCCAACGTCATAGTTCTTTTCTGGAGGGGTTAACTTCCGGGAAGCGTATGCCACCGGATGAAGGAGAGATTTTAGCCCCTGTCTTTGTGACAAAATAGCGCCAATGGCGGTCTTAGAAGCATCAACTTCCAAAATGAAAGGCAGAGCCGGGTCGGGATGCCGTAGAACAGGTGCGGAGGAGAAGGTAGCTTTAAGTTGTGTGAAAGCCTCTTGAGCCTCCTGGGGCCAGTGAAAGCGACACCCCTGACGGGTTAGCTCGGTAATAGGGGCTACTATAGAGGAGAAGCCAACAATAAACCTCCGGTAAAAATTGGCAAAGCCAATAAATCGTTGTATGCCTTTCTTATCAACCGGAGCGGGCCAGTCTTGGACAGCCTTAACTTTTTGTGGATCCATAGCAATCCCGTTGGTTGAGATGATGAACCCCAGAAATTGGATGGTTGTTTTCTCAAACTCGCACTTTTCGGCCTTAAGGTACAATTTGTGTTCTCTGAGAATGGCCAGAACTTTCTTGACGTGGGTCCGGTGTAGCTCGAGGGAAACTGAAAAAATAAGGATGTCGTCTAAATAAACAACCAGAAAATCATCCAAATATTGACGGAAAATATCGTTAACCAGATGCTGGAACGTGGCGGGAGCATTACAGAGGCCGAAAGGCATTACTTGGTACTCGAAATGCCCGAACCTGGATCTGAAGGCAGTTTTCCACTCATCTCCGGCCTGATCCTGATGAGATTGTAGGCCCCGCGGAGATCTAGTTTGGAGAAGACTTGGGCCGCACGGAAACGTTGGAACAATTCTGAGATGAGGGGCAGCGGATAACGATTTTTGATGGTAATCTTATTTAATTCCCGGTAGTCGATACAAGGCCTGAGGGAGCCGTCCTTCTTCTCAACGAAGAAAATTCCAGCTCCGGCTGGCGAAGAAGAAGGGCGAATGAATTTTTTTGTCAAGTTTTCATCAATATAGGCCTTGAGGGCAACTAACTCCGTCTCAGACAAGGGGAAGATACGGCCAAAAGGGATCTTAGAGCCAGGCAAAAGGTCAATAGGACAATCATATGGCCTATGTGGGGGAAGGCGATCAGCCTGTTGCTTGTCAAAAACGTCCTTAAACTCGATATAAGCAGACGGAATAAGAAGGGGATTGTCCGGTATCAGAGACGGCAAGGATAGGCTGAGTTTCCTGGGTGACGAGACCGGAACGGAGAAGAGAACCGTCCGCCAGATGGATTTGTAGATGGAAGTCTTTAGGACGGCAGGGAATACGCAGCTTCTGGGCCAGGGCAGAATCCAGAAAGCAGCTGCATGCTCCAGAGTCAATTATGGCTGGCAGCCGGGTTGCCCCCTCCGGGAGCTGCAAGGAAAGAAAGAGGACAACATGAGTCTGTGAATTAGCAATGTGGTAACTGAGAGTAGGTGGTGACTTCAACTTACAAGGTCTTACTGGACAGGAACGAAGAAGAAGTGGCCAGCTCCGCCACAGTACAGGCACAGGTTGGACCGACGTCTATGCTGTCTCTCTTCAGGAGTGAGGGGTCCCGGACTAGGCCAAGTTGCATGGGTTCAGGATCTGGAAGAGTAGGAACCGGTGGGACCGGAAGAGGTGGAGGAGCAGGAGAGGACCTTGGTGGAATCCAATTGGGACGGTTCGCTTGGAAGCGTTCCGCCCGTCGTTCCCGGAGACGTCGGTCAAGCTGGGTGGCTGACTGAATCAGGTCCTCAAGTAAAGCAGGAGGGTCGAGCCTAGCCAACTCGTCCTTGAGGGTCTCGGACAATCCTTGACGAAATTGGTATTTGAGGGCAGGCTCGTTCCACCCAGTGTCAGCAGACCATTTTCTAAACTCTGCAATGTAATCCTCCACAGGCCTCCTACCCTGGTTCAAATTATGAAGAGTGGCCTCAGCCGTGGCTGAGAGCAAAGGATCGGCATATATTTTGGACATGTGTTCAAAAAAAGAGTCCATAGTATCCAGAATTGGGCTTCTTTGTTCCATAAGACTGTGTGCCCAGGACTGTGGTTCATCAGTAAGGAGCGACATCACGAAGCCTACCTTCACAGCTTCGGAACAGAAAGTTCTGGGTTGCAAGGCTAAGTACAGAGAACAGGCGTTTTTAAAGGCCCGAAACTTCTTGCGGTCGCCCGTGAACCGCTCGGGAGTAGGTACCCGGGGCTCCGGGTGAGTCACAACCATTGCTGGTGCTGGAGCGGGCTTGGAGGTAGAGGCCCCTGCTCCCGGAACTGCAGGGGGGACTGATGGTCCAGGTGCGGTTGTCAACTGTTGAAGGCGGCCATCCATCTGAAGATATCCCTCCTGTAACTTTTGAACGGCGTCCGTTAAGGTTGAGACTTGCTGGCAAAGAGTCTCAAAAGGTGAGCGCACCCTGTCGGCCTCAGACATTGGCTGGTTTGTACTGTCAGAAAGTTCACTTACCAAGGCCGAGATGCTGAGGGTGGCTCACCTTTGCGACCTGATGAGATCTGTCCCCTGGAATGGGAACAGAGGGACAGACGCACCCGGAGGCACCGGTACCAGTGGGAAGGTGAAGGTCTGGTGCGTGAAGCGGGTCCAGGCAGATCAAGGCAGGTGCGTGAAATAGGTACTGGCAGGTCACCGGCTGGAAGGCTGCAGCAAATGAAGCAGACGGTAGTCCGTGCACAGAGGTATATGACCGGGATCAGGTAATTTGCAGGTCGGGTATGGCTGGGAACAGGTCCGGGTAACAAACCGTGGACAGGGATTCAGAGATAGCGATAGTCCAAGTTCAGGCCGGAGGTCAAGGGCGGAGGCAGATCGGGTATCAAGGTTCAAGCCGGGGTCAAGTAATTCCAGAAAGCAGCAGTCCAAAAAACAAAAGCCAAGGGTCAGGTATCACAGGAATCCAATAGGTAGTCTTTAGCAAATCACACAGTAGCTGTTTACAAACCAGCAACCAGAGAGGAGGAAGGGGCTGGTTCAAATAGGCCGCTCAGGCCACTGATTGGCCGAGAGCGGGACGGGCCCGCGCGTGCACGCCCGTGAACGGCCACGCGCCCGCGGCGGGCAGACGCACCAGGCGCGCGCACGCGCCGCCCAAGGGAGCGCGATGGCGCTGGGCTGTCACGCAGCTGGGGAATCGGAAGGTGAGTGGGATTGATACCCTGACAGTGGCACTATCTGCGCTCAGGTGGTATATAGGAGCACACGTACAGTGGCACTATCTGTGCTCAGGTGGTATATAGGAGCACACGTACAGTGGCACTATCTGTGCTCAGGTGGTATATAGGAGCACACGTACAGTGGCACTATCTGTGCTCAGGTGGTATATAGCAGCACACGTACAGTGGCACCATCTGTGCTCAGGTGGTATATACCAGCACACGTACAGTGGCACTATCTGTGCTCAGGTGGTATATACCAGCACACGTACAGTGGCACTATCTGTGCTCAGGTGGTATATACCAGCACACGTGCGGTGACCCCAAATGCGCTCAGGTGGTATGTAACAGCACACGTGCGGTGACCCCAAATGCGCTCAGGTGGTATTAAACAGCACACGCACAGTCAGAGCGACTGCGTTTCTGTGCAATTCAATAGCCCACTTGCATTAACAGCAACTGCCTTTCTGTGCAAATAAATAGCACACGTGCAGTAACGGTTAATGCGTCTATGTGCAATTAACTAACACGTGTACACTAACACGTTAGAGCATCAAGCTCAATCTCCTGCCTGACAGATACTAATAGCAAAACTAGCTAAGCTATACAGTTTATAAATATATTGACAACTCCTAGGGATGTGAATATATTTTCTACAAACTGTACATTTAACTATACTAACCAGTAGCCTCCCTTATCTATCTATCTATCTATCTATCTGAAAAGACACTGTGTCTCTATCTATCTATCTCTCTCTCTCTCTCTCTGTCTGTCTGACTTCTCTCAAAGAAAGCCGGAACACACTACAAGAGGCCTCCCGGGAGGCGGCCTTTTATAGTGTGGGGCGTGTGCTAAAGCCCTGAGCCCTAATTGGCCAAAGCACCCAGGCTTTGGCCAATTAGGTCTCTTCGTTTTTTGGGCGCTGTGATTGGCCAAGCATGCGGGGTCATGGTGCATGCTTGGCCAATCATCAGCGCGCAACGCCGCAGTGAATTATGGGCCGATGCGCGTCATTCGAATTTGGCGCGAACGACCCGATTTGTTCGTTTTCGACGAACGATCGAACAGCCGATGTTCGATGCGAACATGTGTTCGCATCGAACGCGAAGCTCATCCCTATTCCCAGAGCCCATTCTAATAAATACAAGCCTGCGGCATTGGATCCTGTGTTAGGTGCTCACCTTGGCACATACTACAGTGTGTATCATTGGCAGCAAGGTACTGTACAGGTCCAGGGTTGTGGTCCATCTCTATTGGACACCTTCAAGAGTCTGTCTACTGATATGAGTAAAGCCTGGATTAGAAGGTCCAGCACCATGGACAGATAAGATAGGGTCACCCTGCATGCTTCAGCGCAATATTTGAATTTCAAATTGGGTTCTTTAACCACTTAAGACCCGGACCAAAATGCTGCTAAAGGACCTTGCCCTTTTTGCTATTCGGCACTGCGTCGTTTTAACTGACAATTGCGCGGTTGTGCGACGTGGCTCCCAAACAAAATTGGCGTCCTTTTTTCCCCACAAATAGAGCTTTCTTTTGGTGGTATTTGATCACCTCTGTGGTTTTTATTTTTTGCGCTATAAACAAAAATATAGCGACAATTTTGAAAAAAATGATTTTTTTTTTACTTTTTGCTATAATAAATATCCCCCAAAATATATATAAACATTTTTTTTCCTCAGTTTAGGCCGATACGCATTCTACCTGTTTTTGGTTAAAAAAATCGCAATAAGCGTTTATCGGTTGGTTTTCGCAAAATGTATAGCGTTTACAAAATAAGGGATAGTTTTATTGCATTTTTATTAAAAAAAAATTGTTATTACTACGAATGGCGGCGATCAGCTTTTTCTTTTTTTTTTTTTTTTTCGTGACTGCGACATTATGGCGGACACTTCGGACAATTTTGACACATTTTTGGGACAATTGTCATTTTCACAGCAAAAAAATGCATTTAACCACTTGCCTACTGTGCACCTACACCCCCTTCCTGCCCAGACAAAATTTTAGCTTCCGGCACTGCGTCGCTTTAACTGACAATTGCGCGGTCGTGCGATGTGGCTCCCAAACAAAATTCCCCCCACAAATAGAGCTTTCTTTTGGTGGTATTAGATCGCCCGTGCGTTTTTTTTTTTTTGCACTATAAACAAAAAAAGAGCGTCAATTTTGAAAAAATACACTATTTTTTGGTTTTTGCTATAATAAATATCACATTTAAAAAAAAAAAAACATTTTTTATCTCAGTTTAGGCCGATACATATTCTACATATTTTTGATAAAAAATAAATAAAAATAAAATCGCAATAACCGTATAGTGACTGGTTTGCGCAAAAGTTATATTGCCTACAATCTGTCCAATCCCGTGCAAGGGGGAGTGTCTATACATGGATCCGTGTATAGACACTCCCCCTTGCTTGGGATTGGACAGATCCGTCCAATCCTGAGAAGGGGAGTGTCTATACTTGGCGAGGCGGGCATTACAAGTATACAAACGAAAGCTTGCAATGCGCTCTGTATTGCACGGAGATTAACGTGGCGGGGGGGAGTATTCTATTTAGGTATCGGGGGGTATTTGCAGGAGTACAAGTATGTGTTCCCTGTGTGTTTACAAGTGTAGGGGGGTGTGGCTGTAGGTGTGACGTCATCGATCGCGTTCCCCCCTATAAAAGGGATGACGCGATCGATGCTGCCACCACGGGAAGCCGTGTTTACACACGGCTCTCCCCATTCTTCAGCTACGGGGACCGATCGCCGCACTCCAGCGGCGATCGGGTCAGCGGTCCCGGTCATGGAGCTTCGGACCGGGTCACGGGAGCGTGCCGTGGGCGCGCTACCGTAACCCACGGCTGGGTACTAGAACCAACGTAAATATACGTGGATGTGCCCAGCTGTGCCATTCTGCCGACGTATATGTGCAGGAGGCGGTCCTTAAGAAGTTAACTTGACCACTTGTGGTGCAGTCTCAGTGGATGACAAAATGAGACATCCCACTACAGGACTGCTTCCACCTGCCCTTTCGCCACTGGGATTCACTACAGGAAGGTCAACACCTGGGTTGCATAGGGGATTACCCTTGTACGTGGCCATGGTAAAGACCAAGCGAAAGGGAACCAGTACAAAACCGCAGGTGAACTTGTGTTGAAGGCCTGCAAAATACTCAACCTCGAGTAATGTGTTCCTTAAATAGGAACAGGAACCAGCTCTTACACTGGTCACTCCATCCAATTCAGCTCTATTTCAGGTAGCCAAAAAAATTCTGCATCTGTTACAATTCCTCAGACAAATAACAGCCTTAATACGGCTCCCCTTTTTTTGGGGGGGGGGGGGGTTTGCCCAGGGCTTCAAGACATCATACCTATTTGTGATCTTTCTGGCTTTCAATATGTCTTAGTGATTCTGCCAAATGCCCCACAAGAACCTGGTACACAGATATATCCCTAACAGATGTTCCCAGGCCTCTTCCCAACAGTTAAGATCTACTATCTCAAGGTCCTTTATTCCATCCTACTGTAGTCTCTGGCTTTAATAGCATGGCTGTTGAAGCCCAGGTCTTAGCGGATGGAGGGGTCTCTTAGTTTGTGAGTCTACCTATTAAAAACAAGAAAAGCTGCCTACAGGAAGATCTACCATCATACTGGGAATGCCTGCCTTCCTACATACCAGTCTTGAGCAGAACTTGCCTGTAAGCACCCTCAAAAGACAGATCGTGGCCTTGTCCATTCTCTTTCAAAGACTTCTGGTTTCACTCTCTTACTGGAAGAAAAAAAAAACACAGCAGATCAGCAGAGCCCCAGATGATGCCTTATTATGAGAAACTCATCGGGAAGGGCTCTGCTGATGCCACTGCTTTATTTTGATCCCATTTGCTTTTACTTGACCATTTTATATTTTCTTTAATAAATGACCATTTTTTTTTAAGCGAAATTATACCATGTGGCCCAATTTCTCTCCTTAACATATGTTGCACTGGGAGGATAGGTGTATGAAGTAACGCAGTGTTTTTCAACCAGTGTGCCGCGGCACACTGGTGTTCCGTGAAGAGTCCCCAGGTGTGCCGCGGCAAAATGACCCCCAATATAGGCAGCTATCTGATGGGCACTTGGTTAATATTTGTTATGGGCACACAGGTCAGTTAGGGGTCAGACATTAATGGAGAGTGGAATGGGGATAGATGGAGGTGGGGTTATGGCAGGTGACAAGAAAGTTCCCATGTTGCAAACAGCCATTGGAAATTATAGTGCCATTTGCACTACTAAAAATTATATGAATCATATGAAAAACACCAGCGAAAAATGTAACAATACATTTAAGTGTTTGTTCACCAATGCCAGAAGCCTTCCAAGCAAAACAGGTGAGTTGGAAGCTCTGGTGCATGAGGAGAGCTATGATGTAATCGGTATTGCTGAAACTTGGCTTCAATCCTCACATGACTGGGCTATTAATATTCCTGGCTATGCTCTCTTTCGGAAAGACAGGGTAAAAAGGAAAGGTGGAGGGGTCTGTCTCTATGTGAGAAGTGACCTCAAAGCAAGCGTGAAAGAGGACCTGGTTGATGGAGAGTGTGATGAAGTTGAAGCATTATGGGTGGAACTGCATACAGATGTGCGTAGTTCAAAGCTAATCATTGGAGTTTGTTATAGACCACCCAATGTTAATGAGGAGGTGGAGACTCGGCTCCTTGCACAGATGGAAAGGGCTGCAAGGGCAGGGACGGTGATAATAATGGGGGATTTTAACTACCCAGAAATTGACTAGAATAATGGAATTTCTGGGACAGTTAAAGGACAAAAATTTAAAAACCTATTGCAGGGCAAATGTTATGGTCCAGTTTTTTGAGGCCCCAACTAGGAATGATGCTCTGTTGGACCTGGTAATCTCAAACCATGCAGAGCTCATTACTAATGTTCAGATAAAGGAACACCTGGGTAGCAGTGATCATAACATGATTTCGTTTAATGTAAACTATAAGCAAGAAATACATACAGGAAAGATAAAAACACTTAATTTCAAGAGAGCAAATTTTCAAAGCATGAGGACTGCTCTCCAGGGCTTGGACTGGGAGGGAATATTGGCACCGATGAACACAGAACAGAAATGGGAATTCTTCAAAAAGACTCTTTGGAACCTCACTGCAAAGTATATTCCCATGGGCAATAAGTTTAAAAGGCTAAAGATAAAACCTATGTGGCTCACGGTCAAAGTTAAAAAAGCTATAAACAATAAGAAAATAGCTTTTAAAAAATATAAAAATGAAGGAACACTAGTGTCGTTTAAATGTTACAAAGAATATAATAGAATATGTAAAAAGGAATTCAAGGATGCAAAAATTCAAAATGAACGACAGATTGCAAAAGATAGTAGGGCAAACCCCAAAAAATTCTTTAAATATATTAATAGTAAAAAGGTCAAGTCTGAGCATGTAGGCCCTTTACAAAATAATCTAGAGTGGGTGACTGAGGACATAGAGAAGGCAAATTTATTAAATGATTTCTTCAGCTCTGTGTATACAATGGAGAATGGGGGAGCTCATGTCGATATAGGGGGTGGGAGTGACACAGCCCCAAATCCACAATGGCTCAAAAGTGATATGGTCCAGAAATATTTAGACAGAATAAAGGTGGATAAAGCACCTGGACCAGATGGCATCCACCCACGGATCCTAAAAGAATTGAGCTCTGAAATTTCAAAGCCACTGTATCTAATATTTAGGGACTCATTAATGACAGGAATAGTACCACTGGATTGGCATAGAGCCAATGTGGTGCCCATATTTAAAAAGGGAACAAAGTCTTTACCTAGTAACTATAGACCTGTTAGTTTAACTTCTATAGTTGGGAAGATACTGGAACGTTTAATAAAAGACCACGTGGATGAGTTCTTGCTGGAAACAAACTATTTAAGCAGCAGACAGCATGGATTCATGAAAGACAGAAGTTGTCAGACAAACCTGATTTCTTTTTATGAAGAGGTAAGTAAAACCCTGGACAGAGGCGTAGCAGTGGACGTGGTATACTTGGATTTTGCAAAAGCGTTCGATACAGTTCCCCACACACGGCTCATGTGTAAGGTAAGGTCTACAGGATTAGATATATCAGTTTGTAAATGGATAGAAAACTGGCTGAAAGACAGAATTCAGAGAGTTGTGGTTAATGATTCTTACTCTGAATGGTCCAAGGTTATCAGCGGTGTACCCCAAGGTTCGGTGTTGGGTCCCTTACTTTTCAATATATTTATAAATGATATTGGGTCTGAGATCAAAAGTAACATTTCTGTTTTTGCAGATGACACCAAGCTATGCAGCGGAATAACGTCCTTGCAGGATGTCTCCAATTTACAAGCCAACCTCAATGCTCTGTCTAATTGGGCGACTAAGTGGCAGATGAGGTTTAATGTTGATAAATGTAAAGTTATGCACTTGGGGGCTAAGAATATGCATGCATCATACATGCTAGGGGGAGTACAACTGGGGGGATCTGTAGTGGAGAAGGATCTGGGTGTTTTAGTTGATCATAAGCTCAATAATGGCATGCAATGCCAAGCTGCGGTTTCCAAAGCGAGCAAAGTCCTTTCTTGTATTAAGAGAGGTATGGACTCCAGAGATAGAGATATCATTTTGCCCCTGTACAAATCATTAGTAAGACCTCATCTGGAATAGGCAGTCCAGTTTTGGGCACCAGTTCTCAAAAAGGATATCGGAGAACTGGAGAAAGTGCAGAGAAGGGCAACCAAACTGATAAGAGGCATGGAGGAGCTCAGCTATGAGGAAAGATTAGAGGAACTGAATTTATTCACTCTTGAGAAGAGGAGAATAAGGGGGGATATGATCAACATGTACAAATACATAAGAGGTCCATATAGTGAACTTGGTGTTGAGTTATTCACTTTAAGGTCAACACTGAGGACAAGGGGGCACTCTTTACGTCTGGAGGAAAAGAGATTTCACCTCCAAATACGGAAAGGTTTCTTCACAGTAAGAGCTGTGAAAATGTGGAACAGACTCCCTCCAGAGGTGGTTCTGGCCAGCTCAGTAGATTGCTTTAAGAGAGGCCTGGATTCTTTCCTAAATGCACATAATATAACTGAGTACTAAGTTTTGTAGGTAAAGTTGATCCGGGGTAAATCCGATTGCCTTTCGGGGGATCAGGAAGGAATTTTTTCCCCTCCGGTAGCAAATTGGATCATCACTCTGCTGGGGTTTTTTGCCTTCCTCTGGATCAACTGTGGGTATGGAGTTGGGTGTATGGGAGGATGTACTGTGTTTTACTTTGTTTTATTTTTATTTTTTTTTATGGTTGAACTGGATGGACTTGTGTCTTTTTTCAACCTGACTAACTATGTAACTATGTTATTACAGTGCAGGTTAGGAGGATAATTAATTATGAGCTCCGAGCGAGCGTCGTGTGTTGCCGAGTGTGGAGTCGAGAGACACAGATCCTGGCTTTCGGAAGCTGCAGCGCCTATGATGGACGTCTTACTGCTCCAATCTGTGACTATGTGACGTGTGACGTTCATCATTAGGCACTGCAAGCTCAGAAGGCAGGTATTACAAAGCCGCCTGGCGCGCCATGATGTCAAATGATCCATCCCCGCTCAGGGATCAGCTTGGTACAGCGGCTCTTCTCTCCTCGCCTCATCGCCTCCTCCTCCATGTTGACACACAACATATGTACACAGGTTAGCCATTGTTTTGAAAAGCTTCTTTGTCACGTTTTTTCTTTTTATTTGCGTTGACTTGCCAGGTATTTTTTGGGGGTAAAATCAGTGGCTTCAGTGTTTATATCCAATAGCATAGCATTGAAGTTGCCTCCATTTTTGGGAAAATAGCCTTATCGGAAACGAAAAATATCAGCCTTATGGTCCCATTAATGTAATTGGTGATGAGTCAAATTTTTACTGGATACGTGGCAATCTTACATAGCATTGGTGTAGGCAGAATGTCAGATTAATCTTTACATAGTAACATAATAAGGTGGACACCTTCCAGGACAAAACGTAATAGAAAATTGCATACTTTCTTATTGCAAGTTTCAGAAGTATTATGCTGAAAGAAAATTTTCTAATAATTTTTAATCAAAGGCATGTAGGTATGTGCTATTGCTGGATTACATTGTCTGCTGCTAGTGTTCTTCACAGAAAAGATGAAGGTTACCCACAAATTGGGGTATCATATTGTGTTTTGTTTTAATTAATTGAACCACTGTGCAAATAGCAAGTGGCATAACTTTTTTTTCAAATTTTTGGTTTGGTGTGCCTCGAGATTCTGACAGATTTTAAAGTGTGCCTTGGTTGAAAAAAGGTTGAAAAACACTGAAGTAACGTTGCCTAAACCTATGGTGGATACCAATTGATGTCAATATAGTGGAATATCGTCGCCTGGTCTCACTGCCTGGCCCCATTGGAAGCTGCGCTTGCTGTACCTCTCCCTGGGTGTGTTACACCAACAAGCTCATTCGATCCTTCAGGCAAATGTACTGGGTCCATCTTGTCTGGTAAGCCTTTGATCTTCATGGTGGTGGATTGCCTACAGACAATTACATACAGAGTCCCTTTTATCACAGTGAATCAATTTTGGATTTTATATTTTCATTGTTCACTAGCACTTTTTTGGTTTATTTCCATCTTTGGTGCTTCAGTTTTTATTTATTTATATAATACTGGTTATTCACTATATTCATTTGATACACATGTTATTTTGGATCATGTTCAAATTTTCAATGATTGCGTTATATTATCACTTTGATTAATCATTTGCATAGTTTTTATATTATGGGCCAGATTCAGGTAGATGGGAGCATCTTTGCTCTGGAGTAACGCTTCTCATTTACGTTACTCTGCCGAAATTTTAGGAGCAAGTGCTGTTATTCATGAAGCACTTGCTCCTAAAGTTGCGGCAGCGCATCGCAAATGAGCCGGCGGAATTCAAATTGGGCGGGTACGGGGCGTGTATTATTTAAACTAAGCGCGATCCCGCGGCGAACGTACTGCGCATGCGTCGAGTGTCAATACATCCCAGTGCGCATGCTCCAAATTCTGTCAGTGAACGTCAATGACGTCACATCCCCATTCATGAACGTTTTACGCAAGCAACGGGATTTTTTTTTTTTTCCGACGCGATGACGACGGCTATACTTAACATAGGATACTCCACTAGGGGGCTGCTTTATCTTTACGCCGCGTAACGCTTACGGAAACGTCGGAAAGTCACTGCGTCGCGCCCGAATACAATCGTGAATTGCCGATTCCCGCTGATTAACATATTTTTAAATTAAAGTTGCGATGCGATGGCGAAATTCAATTACGCCGATCGCATCGGAACTCCAACCCGGCGTTTCTTGTTTTCTGATTACAGAAAACAAAAACGCCGGCTTAAAGTGACAGTTAGGCTGGAGTATCACAGATACTCCAGCCTAACTCTTCCTGAATCTATGTGTGCAATGTAATCAATTTATTAAGTATAACACAGAGGTTTTATGTACACTTATATCTTTTGAGCATACCGAGAGTAATATTTTGAGTGCCGCACTTTCTCTTTTCCTCTTGCTTTATATACAGTATATCTGTTGTGCAGGCAGCTACTTACATTCATTGACAGTGCGGTTTTCCTTTCACCTTTTATATCCAAAGTAAAACGGATGCATTAAATCGGAGCTCCATCCTAAAGTGGAGTCGCGCTGATCGGAACCCTCCCCCCCTTCGGTGTCACATTTGACACCTTTCAGGGGGAGGGGGGTGCAGATACCCGTCTTGGGCAAAAGACGGATTTTTCTGACATCCCGTCGCCCCCCCGTTGTGTGCTGGGAACACTCGGCTCCCAGCACACAGCGGGAGCCAATCAGCGCTTCACTTCCTGGTTCCCTCACCGTGGATGGAGGGGGGAGCAGCAGGGTGACGAGCAATCGCTTGTCCTCTGCTGTGGACGCCGCTGGACTCCAGGACAGGTAAGTGTCCTAATATTAAAAGTTAGCAGCTGCAGTATTTGTAGCTGCTGGCTTTTAATATTTTTTTTTTTTAGCGGACATCCGCTTTAAGGTGAAAAAACATTTACCTTTACAACCTCTTTAGGGTTTACCCGTAGGTGCTGGAAATATCTCCTAAACCTCCATGGTTTAGGAGATATTTACAATAGAGCTGTGTGCCAATGTCTACGGCACATACTAGCCCATTATGCTTTACCTTTGCAGGGAAATCAATAGGAAGTAAAACCCATCAGGATTTACTTCCTCTTTAAGTACCCAATATTGCAGAAATAGTACATTTAGGGCACTGATAATAATTTTCAGAAATGTAGTATACAAGTGTTAATGGGTCATTTATCTTCTGTGAACTAAAGATAACTGAGTAAATCTATCAGTATAATGAAAGGAGATGAACTTTGTGCCAAGAGAATATCCTCACAGACCTTGTCATCAAATAGCCTACAGTTGCTCACACAGGTCAATTTTTTGGCAAGGGCTGCTGTGTTTTCCTTTGGCTTAACAAGTGTGAATAGATGGCAGGTTGAAACCTTCTAGAGGAAGTTTCTGGTGAAAGCGTCAGACATAGGAATACTAGCAAGAGAGAATTTGGCATTGGGAAAGCCATTATGGGTGACGGAGTTGCAAAAATCTAAACGGCAAATGTTTAAAGACCTAAAAGTCGCAATAATGATACCTATGGGAAAACCTGTTCTTCCAATGCCGGCTCACTTCCACCGTTGTCTGTACAATAGTCCTAGAATCTTTTTCATGCTGCCGCCAGCTCCCTTATTTAATAATAGGCTGACCTATGCTGATAATGATCACATGATTTGAAAAAAAATAAATGCTGGTTATACTGGACATTATTCCTCATGTACCTTTTTTATATACTCTTTAATTTTCTATTAAACTATGTGGAATTGTTTCAAAGCTCTAGTTCAATTTCAACAAACAATATGCAACCTTTTAGTGTCCATACATCCATATGTAGACCTCATTCACATTGGACTATCTGCAGCTGCTCCTAGGGGGTGTCGGCGTTTTTGTTTTCCTGCCTCTAAACTCCCTGCACATTAGTATGTGTGTCCATGCAGAGTCTTTTGGAGGCCAAAAGAAAAACAAGTGCATCCAGGGGGCAGCAGAGTTTTGACAGAAAAACTACTGGATGCTGCTACATGTGATTAGAGCTTGAGCATTATTTTCCATAGCCAGAATAAATTATAATTCTGGCCAATAAAATGAATTAACGTCCAAACTCTTGAGGCCTATAAACGTGCCTGAAAGCTTTAGACACTACAAGCAACATGATTTTGTTTCTGCCACAACGCTTCTGCCAGAAGGAAAGGCATCTAGGAGAGTTTGCATTGGGTCTTATGGTGGTGGAAAAAGCTGTTAACATTTTAAAGAAACTGAGGGGAAAGGGGGTGAGCTGCTGAATGTTTGAAGTGTAGACACCTAAAAGATACCAACAGGTGTCATCCAGTCTGTGATAGGCATCACTTGTGGCTGTGGGGCTTAGCAAACCTAAAAATTGTTTAAACATTGGGTTTCATTCACAGAAATAAATCGCATGCATTATTTAGGTGTTTTTTTCCCCCAAATATGGCATGCGATATTGAAAATTTAAATTCACTACTGCTTTATGCGGTATTTGCGGCATAAAGCAAAACTGCACAGTAAATACCATATAAAGCAGGAGTGAAACTCAATTCACAAAAAAATTTAAAAAATGCATGTCGTAAATAAGTAGTTATGCAATATTTAAGGAACCAGCTGCTACTGGTAGACAACCTGGTTGTTAAAGTACCTTTTTCCCCAGACAAGGGCCTCTTCCCCCACTACCCTGGCCAGTGGTTGTGGGGATTTGCCGGCAGGGCTTATTCCTGTACATAGTACCAGTACTCGTTCACCTAAAAAAAAAAAAAAGTGTATTGTAAATAACTAAGGGGTGGGGCCTGTTGGTGACCCTGCACCCTTGTGAAAGCATTGACCCAGCATGTCCCTTGCCTGCAAGAGGGTGGGGGATACCTGATGTTGTCCCCCATGTTGAGGGCATGTGCATTGTATGGTTCAGGGGAGGGGACATTTCTTCTTCTTCCTTTTTTTTTTTTTTTTATAAATCCAGCTGTCAGCAGACTACCCTGCTGACCGCTGATGACTCATCAGTTGTTAAGGACTCTCTGCCACCTGCTCCTTAACAGCCAGTAACTGTCATGGTTGTTAAGGACACCAGCAGCCGCCTGCTCCTTTAAAACCAGCTAGTGACAGCCAGTGGTAGTGATAATACTGGCAGCGGTAAATTACCACAGGCTTCCACTTGTAAAATACCGCATTACTTCACAGAATAACTCATGTGGTGTTTAATAGTGAGTTTTTAGTGAATGCTAAAAAAAACACTGCAGTATCTTACCGTATATGCGGAGGCGGTAATATACCACTTTGTGAATAAAGCCCACTGCCTTTAGAATGGCTTGCTATGTGGCCATGGCAGAAAGGTTGAAGAGGTCTCTTAGATGCTTTATGCCTTCAGCAGTCGCCCCCCCCTCCCTACTTGGTAATATGGTCTCTTATGCTTCCCAAACTGCAAGGACTCACTGAGTCAATATTAAGAATTAGGAGGCTTGCATAATGTTTGCTAGCCAAAAGTCTGTACCTTCAACAGTAAAAAGTTGTTTAGTGTTTGTTTCCTTAAAGAATCAAAGTAATTGGAGTAGGTTTTATAGCTGAACCCTGGGCACAAATGTGCATGTCAGTGTTAGTGCTTCCATACTATCATCAAATATGTTTTTCTTTGTATCCATCAGGCTAATATCACTGAGAAATTCATACTTCATGTTTATGATTGACAGGCCTCAGTCCCTACCACATCGATCTTATAAATCCAGTAGTTGCTATGGCCTTTATCCCACCAGTCACCGGTCTTGCCATTTCTGAGGGGTGATGTAAGTTTGTCCCAGCTCACTATAGAGGGTGGACCCGTCATTTGATTCACAGGCCAGGAGCCTTCCGATCTGTCCTATTTCTCATGACCTGGCTGTGACTGACAGGCCAGGCGACTCACAATCTGTCCCATGTCTCATGGTCTTACTGTGACTGACAGGCCAGGCGACTCACAATCTGTCCCATGTCTCATGGTCTTACTGTGACTGACAGGCCAGGAGTCTCCGGATCTGTCCGGTCTCCCACAACCTTGCTATGACTGACAGGCCAGGAGACGTCTGATCTGTCCGGTCTCCCACAACCTCGATGTGACTGACAGGCCAGGAGTCCTGATCTGTCCCATCTCCCTTGACCTCGCTGTGACTGACAGGCCAGGAGACGCCTGATCTGTCCGGTCTCCCACAACCTCAATGTGACTGACAGGCCAGGAGTCCTGATCTGTCCCGTCTCCCTTGACCTCGCTGTGACTGACAGGCCAGGAGACTCCCGATCTGTCCCATCTACCACAACCTTGCTGTGACTGACAGGCCAGGAGACTTCCGATCTGTCCCATCTACTACAACCTCGCTGTGACTGACAGGTCAGGAGACTCCAGATCTGTCCCGTCTCCCTTGACCTCACTGTGACTGACAGGCTAGGAGATTCCTGATCTGTTCCATCTCCCATGACCTAACTATGACTGACCG
The DNA here is from genome assembly GCA_029574335.1 of Rana kukunoris. Lineage (NCBI taxonomy): Eukaryota > Metazoa > Chordata > Amphibia > Anura > Ranidae > Rana > Rana kukunoris. The sequence continues at coordinate 67,108,471 of CM056050.1, read as the reverse complement.
GCCAGGAGACTTTGGATTTGTCCCGTCTCTCTTAACTTCTTTGTGACTAACAGGCCAGGAGATGCCTGATCTTTCCTGTCTCCCTTGACTTCGCTGTGACTGACAGGCCAGAAGACTCCCGATCTGTTCGATCTCCCAAAACCTCGCTGTGACTGACAGGCCAGGAGACGCCTGATCTGTCCTGTCTCCCTTGATCTCGCTGTGACTAACAGGCCAGAAGACTCCCGATCTGTTCGGTCTCCCACAACCTCGCTGTGACTGACAGGCCAGGAGATGCCTGATCTTTCCTGTGTCCCTTGACTTCGCTGTGACTGACAGGCCAGGAGACTCCCGATCTGTTCCGTCTCCCACTACCTCGCTGTCACTGACAGGCCAGGAGACTCCCGATCTGTTCCATCTCCCACAACCTTGCTGTCACTGACAGGCCAGGAGACTCCTGGTCTATCATGTCCATCCATGCCTGTGATTGACATGTAAATGAGCTTTAGGCACAGTGTAAGTGCCCCTCTATACAGTCACATGTGATATTGGATAGTTGTTGGGTGGTTGATATGCAGCCCCATTCACCTAGGGGTATACTTCAAGGGTCCTGACTGGATAAAGATTTAGAAACACTGGCATAGAGGAACCGATCTCTCCATTTTCCTCTTGCAGCCGCTGAATGCCTGTTGGAGGGAAAGGAGGAGACGCGGGGGGAAATGGAGAGACTGGTTCCTTTTTACTGGTTCCCCCCCCCCCCACAGCGTATTCTATCCAGTTTCTTTCTGCTGCCCCCTGTGTGCTCTCCAGCACCCCCAGTGCCTTTTCCTGCCCCCTCCTCATCTCCACAGCTCTGCAGGGTCCTCCTCTCTCCTGTCGGCTGTTACAATGGATCTGTCAGGATGAAGCTTTTTTTTTTTTTTAATGGAGAATCGGTGATCTGTACTGATCACTGACTCTGTCCATTCACAAACTAAGGCATAGGAAACACAGTTTACTATGTTTCAGTTATGAATAAATGGGAAGTTATGTACAGAGCTATTTCTGTCCAATCATTGTACAGCTAAGGCTGTGTCCTCAATCTCTTTTTTTCTGTCTCAAAGGTGAAAACTCTGAGGTCTTTTTCTACCCCTGATATTTCACCAAAGCCCCCAATGGGGCTCCTAATATAAAAATTTTTTTTTTTAATGAATAAAACAAATGGTAGGAAGAAAAAAGAACTACCACACAAACATCGCACTCGCGACTGAGCCCTGGCGTTCTGCTACTGGGCTCGGAGGGAAGGGGCCGTTTCTAGTTTCTTACATTGGGGGCTCTGAAGGTTCTAGAATATCAAAAGATTCAGAGAGTCTGGTGAAATCTCTGCTCCAGGGATAATGATGAAACACAACATTGGATGGCCGTAACCTCCGACCTACTGATGGCACTGCATTAAAAATAAAGGCATGGTTCTGCGAAGAAATTTTTATTTTTTTTTAACCACTTAAAACCCAGACCAATATGCAGGTTAAGGACCTTGACCCTTTTTGCAATTCGGCACTGCATCGCTTTAACTGACAATTGCGCGGTCGTGCGACGTGGCTCCCAAACAAAATTGGCGTCCTTTTTTTCCCCCCCACAAATAGAGCTTGGTGGTCTGCGTTTTTTATTTTTTGCGCTATAAACAAAAATAGAGCGCCGATTTTGAGAAAAAAAACAATATTTTTTACTTTTTGTTCTAATAAATATTCCCAAAAAATATATTTCTTTCCCTCAGTTTAGGCCCATGCGTATTCTTCTACCTATTTTTGGTAAAAAAAAAAAAATTAGCAATAAGCGTTTATCGATTGGTTTGCACAAAATTTATAGCATTTACAAAATAATAGGGGATAGTTTTATGGCGTTTATTAATATATATATATATATATATATATATTTTTTTTTTTACTACTAATGACGGTGATCAGCGTTTTTTTTTTTTTTTTTTAATGACTGCGACATTATTGCAGACACATCGGACAATTTTGACACATTTTTGGGACCACTGTCATTTTCACAGCGAAAAGTGCTCTAAAAATGCACTGATTACTGTGAAAATGGTCTAAAGTGTGACCTCATATGACCTCATATGTCAGGGATATGCACTGTCATTTTCACAGCGAAAAGTGCTGTAAAAATGCACTGATTACTGTGAAAATGGTCTAAAGTGGTCTAAAGTGTGACCTCATATGTCAGGGATATGCAATTAGCGGACCTCCAGCTGTTGCAGAACTACAAGTCCCATCAGGTATAGCAAGACTCTGACAGCCACAAGCATGACACCCAGAGGCAGAGGCATGATGGGACTTGTAATTTTGCAACAGCTGGAGGTCCGCTAATTGCATATTCCTGTCATATGTGTTTCTAACTGTAGGGGGGCGGGGCTGGACGTATGACGTCAGTGGTCGTCTTTCCCTATATCAGGGAACAGACGATCACTGACATTGGCACAATGAAGAACGGGGAAGGTGTGTTTACACTCACCTCTTCCTGTTCTTCAGCTCCTGAGACCAATCACGGGACACTGGCGGCGATTGGGTCTGCGGGTGCGGTCACGGAGCTTAAGACCGGGTCGCAAGCTTGCGACCCCGCGGCTGGGTTTTTAAAGAGGACGTACAGGTACGTGCTTGTGCCCAGCTGTGCCCTTCTTCTGACGTATATTGGTGTGAAGGGGTCCTTAAGGCTGCATTCACACTTGGGCGACCTAATCGCGGCGTTTTGTCCCGCGATTTGCGGCGAGAAATTAAGAGCGTCTTGTGCCGCGATTTGCGGCGACAAAACGCCGCGATTTCAGCCCCCATTTTTGTTCCAGGTACACATCTCTATGCCGAAAGCCGAAGCCGTCTGAAAAAAAAGATCCGGGACTTGTTTTGAGCTTCAGGCGTTCGGCGTGGAGATGTGAACCATCTCCATAGAGGGGAATGTTAAATTTCCCCTCTAGCGTCTTTGGGCTGCATTTGCGTCCTGCTTCAGGCGACAAAACGCCTAGGTGTGAATGCAGCCTTAGTGGTTAAGTCTTGCTATCTATTCTGCTATTCCCAATGCACCGCCTATAACCTATAACCCACAGGGTAAAGGTCTCTTGTGTTATCTTTGCTGCACTTGTTTGCCTTGTGACTTATGTCAAGGTTGCCTGCCTCGGAGTGACACCATGAAGGGCTGAGTGCAGGCCAATGTATTCTTCTTTCCAGAATTACTACCATAGTTATCACCTTGCAAAATAGCTAAAGGTATCTAAAGTCAAATCTTTTGTTTAGCTTTGTACGGTGTATGGAAAGTGTAACTAAAGTTTTGGATAGAGTGGAGAGGGACTAGAACAACCGATATATTTTGTTGCTGTCTTTGCCCCCATTAGGGACATTCATCCTCTCTATTTGTCCTGTTTACTGTTATCATCAAAAGTAAAAATACAAGAAAATCACACATTTTGGGTTGACATCAGAAAAGTTATAGAGGGAAAATTCTTCCAATGGGGACGTTAGTTCTGGTGATCCTGGTGACATACCGGGATTCCATCACTTTTGGAGGGTTTTACTCTCACTTCCTGTTTTGGCTATGGGACAGGAAGTGAAGGGAAATCTCCCCAATAGGACACAGATGGCAAAAAACTGATGAGTTTTATAACCCTCCCTGAGAGTCGGTTCACACTGGGGCGATCCGACTCCGGGGGCGGCTCTGCAAGTCGTCCTAAAGAAACGACTTCAGAGGCGACCTGCCAAACGACTTCTGTATAGAAGTCAATGGAGGTCGCCCCGAGTCGCCCCCAAAGTCGTACAGGGAGCATTTTCTAAGTCGGAGCGACTTGCGTCGCTCCTTTTAGAACGCTCCCATTGCATTCAATGGGAGGCGACTCGTCAGGCGGCTGAGCCGCCTGACGAGTCGCCCCAGTGTGAACTTTTTTTCTGGGTTTTTTAAGCTTTTCTGCAGCCTTTCATAAGCTTTTTGATGAAAACATGTTTGTATAGTTATAAAAAGAAAAAAAAATGATAAATGCCTTTTTTCACTTTTTTCCAAATGATCACGTTCCCTGTTCTCAGCTACATAAGAGCTAGGGGGAGGAGCAGCACACTGAGCTTCCCAGTGAATGGCTGTGCAGTGGGGGTGTCTTAGGACAAGTCAGACTATTGGAGGAGAGCACACCGCATTCCCAGCATAGCTAGAGAACTGACCACGATGTGCTATCCTGTTTAGTATGGTCAGTTTTTAATAGGAAAGCAAGGGAACTAGAAGGAACACCAGGGATTTCACATAAAGGAAGCAATACAAAGAGAACAGGAAACTTTGTTCTACGAGTACATGGTACAGCAGGCACATTTCAGGAATATGAAAAATGTTGGGGTTACAAACGCTTTAAAGGGGAGTTCCACCCACAATTTCACTTTTTAAATATAAATACCCCTGTAATACACAAGCTTAATGTATTCTAGTAAAGTTAGTCTGTAAGCTAAGGTCCGTTTTGTTAGGTTGTTATAGCATTTAGATCGTTTATAATCTAGAAATAGACCGTGGCCATCTTAAGTGTGGGCATCATGAAGCCAGACTGTATGACTTCCTGGATTTCAGCTTTGCATATCTCGCACATGCTCAGTGCTCCACAAGCAATGTAATGGGTTTCAGTCAGGTTTGCAAGGACTACTGGGAAACATGATGCCTGTCCCAGAAACCCTTGCAAATAGCCATGTGACTTAATAGCCTAGGGCCTAGGCTAATAAGGAGGAGGAAGTAATGAAGGACTACAAAATAAAGGTATTTACAAGCAACAAAATAAATAAAAATTGTCCATTCTGAACACTATGAGATTAGGGCATGCAGCACAGACAAACATAAAACAATGGGTGGAACTCCACTTTAAGTCCAATGAGGTGCATATCACCTCATTGACTCATCTCCTGGACCAATGTAAGCATGCTTATGTCATACTATGCTACTTCAGTGATCGCTGCTGTCTTCCCTGCTGCATAGTAACCACAGGGGGTTGTTCACTTGGTATGGGAGCCATTTGCATTCATCCAATCGGAGAACACCTTGCATTTTTCTCAATAAATGCAAGGCAAGGTGTTCTCTGAATGGTTAAGATAGAAAGGCAATGCAACAACGTCTCGTCCAATTAAAGTGTTTTAGTTTTTTTTTATATATATTTCTTTTTAGCCACTTCAAGTGGGTCATATGATGTCCTGGACTTTGAATGAAGAGAACAAAGAGAACGAGGCCTTCTTGTCCACATCAGTGCCTGACCTCACAAATGTGCTTCTGGAAGAATGGTCAATCATTCCCATAGACACACTTCTAAACCTTGTGGACAGCCTTCCCTAAAGAGTTGAACTGTTAAATCTGGATGGGCCAACTCAATATTGAACCCTATGGACACTGGGATGCCATTAAAGTTTATGTGAGTGTAAAGACAGGTGTCCCAATACTTTTGACAATATAGTATATCTGGATGATGCCTGCAGCTACGGGCATCATTCTGATATGTTTTTTTGTTCAGGCAGCCATTCCCTGTGTTGTAAAAGCCACCCTAATGGCTGATTAGCCGCTGGATTGCTTTTACAGGCAGCGAGAGGGGACACCCACCATCCTCTGGGGCTCTCCCGTTCGATCACGTCCTGCTCTGACAGATGTAAACACTGATAGTTTTTTTATTGCTGGAAAGCCTGAGATTTTTTTTTGTATCTCATGCTTTCCAGCATAGAGGAGAGATGTGGGGTCTCTCCATAAAGAGGACCTGTCATGCCTTATTTATATTACAAGGTAATAAAGTTTACATAAAAAAAGGAAAGTGTAAAAATAAAATAAATGCTTTATTTTAAAGCGGCCCATCTCATATCAGCATAGGTCGCGATAATACAAACATTTAGATGAATACACCTAATGGGACTATTGCAGCCTATATTCCTGGTATATTCCTGGTACTGGACAAAATAGAAAATCCTCAAAAAAAGGAAAAAAAATAAAAAAAGGAAAAAAAATAAATCTTTTACTGTAATCAATGCATGCAGTGCAAACAAAGATAATGTGCAAAATAACAGTGATATGGACCTTAAATGTCCCACATGATATGCCAATAATATGTCCAAAAACACAATAACAATCAATAAATCTAATCAAATAATAGTCCATAGATATGTGACAAGTGCTCGATGTGCAATATGCTCTGAAAGTGCTGAAGTTCTCCTAGGTGCACCTTTAGAGAAGATGGCTGCTCTTTTAAGAGACATAGCAGACCCATTGTGCGTAGCCGGCGGGCACGATCACCACCGGCCACTTGCTATCGTGGGCACGAGAGCCAGAACGGATTTGTAACCACACAAATCTCTGTTCTGACAGGGGAGGAGAAAGAGATTGTGTGTTTCTACTAAGTAGGAACAGCAATCTGGCTCCTCCTCTTGTCAGTCCCATCCCCACACAGTTAGAAACACACACAAGGCAACACTTAACCCCTTGATCACCCCCTAGTGTTAAACCCTTCCCTGCTAATCAGTGCATTTTTATAGCTGTATAAATGTTTGTGGTCCCAAAAAAGTGTCCGCTATGTCCGCTGCAAGAATAACCAAGGGAAAGGGGAGGGGGAGTGGCCTAGGGTGGCTAAAGGGGTTACTTATAGCAACAATAAATTGATCGGGAATACTCTGATACAAAAAGTATTTATTAATTAATAGTATCAAAAAAGTACAGTAATTGATGATCACTATTTATAACAAATTATTGCCCGAATGTCACAGTACCGCTAAAAATTGCAGGACGCCGCCATTACTAATAAAAAAATATATATATATTTTTTTATAAAAATGCCATAAAACTATCCCCTATTTTGTAGACACTATGGCCCAGATTCACAGAGCGATTACGCCTGCGCAACAGGAGATGCGCGTGCGTAAGTCGAAATGTGCGCGTGTGCGTTTCGATGCACGGCATCCCCAGAACGAGATACGCAAAAAATCTACTTTTTTTTGTCCCGCGTAATTTCGTTAGACTGGCCATCCGTCCACGCAAAAGTGCGCTAGACAGACCATTGATTTGCTAGTCAAATATGCTAATGAGGGACTTACGGGGATCCACAAAACAACGTTGGGGCAGCGCAGGCTACGCGGTGTGCGCAACAGCAAAATGTCCTGTCTAAAATTAGAGCATATAAAAGCTGGTCTAAAAAGAGAAAAAAAGTCTACTTGTTAGATAAAGCAACACTGTTAGTATGGAGCTCAGCAGTCACACGTGTTGCACAACAATCTGTATGCCAACATGCCAGGGGCATCGTCGCACATAGCTATACTACTGACTTTAGATGAACAAAGAAGGATGAGGGCACGGAGGATGGCACGGGAGAGGATATACCGCACCCGCATAGACCTGTTTGGCATGAGTGATTCTGAGGTGTATCGCATCTTCAGATTCACCCCTCATGCCATCCTGGAATTAACCACAACCCTGCAGGATGACATCACCAGCCCAACACACCGCTCACATGCAGTGCAGCCACTGGTCAAGGTCCTGGCAACACTCCATGACCTTGCCAGTGGCTCTTTTCAGCGTACAAGTGGAGTGGTGGCTGGGATGTCACAATCCTCCATGAGCAGATGTGTGCACCAGGTTGTCCCCGCAATCCTCACACGCATGGCCAACCAAATCATCAAACCCACCACTGAGGACCTGCGACTGAAGGCAATGACAGATTTCTACAGAATTGCCAGATTCCCACGCACTGTGTGGGGGCCATTGATTGCACACATGTGGCACTCCAGCCCCCCCAGGAGTCAGAGCACATGTACCGCAATCGGAAGCATTGGCATTCCATCAATGTACAGGTGATAGTCGATGCCCAAGGCCTCATATGGCACGTCCGTGCCAAACACCCAGGGTCCAGCCATGACAGCTACATATACAATCAATGCCACATCCGAATGAAATTCGATCAGAACGTGTATGGGGCCACCTGGCTGGTTTGTGAGTGACATGGGTGGCAGGCATGACTATCCCCTCCCATGATGCACACCTCACAAGGGGCACATGCATGACTAACATCCTCCTGTCTTTTCCCTTACAGGTGACTCTGCATATCCACTGGGACCCCATCTCATGACTCCTATCCGGAACCCCCAAACCCCAGGAGAGGAAAGATACAATCAAGCACATGCCCAAACACGAGCAGTGGTGGAGCGCACCTTTGGTTTTTCTAAAGTCACGTTTCCGATGCCTGGATAAGTCTGGGGGTACCCTCTTGTATTCCCCAAACTTTGTGTGCCATATTATCGGTGCCTGTTGCATGCTGCACAACTTCGCAGTAAGAAAGGGCCTGCAGATTGACCTACGTGATGACCTGACCTGAACCAGACAATCCCCCCTAACTGAGGCTACCCCGTCTTCTGAGGGAAGAGCAGCCAGGAGACAGCTCGCATTGGGCATCTTTGCACGTTAAACACACACATTAATCATGGCACAATGAGAATGCATGCATGCACACCACTGTGGTCCCTAGCACAGACACATCACATCCTCATCAAATTGGATTGGCACCAGTCCACCATGCTGGACTTGTGAGCAGCAACGCCACGCCAAGGCTCCAATTATGTCACTGTACATTCATACACCATTTACACGGACCTGGGGATCACTTCTCCCTGGTCCTGGGGAACCCTTCTCCACCAAAATTGAGGGTGACACCCCTTTTCCGGCAGGAATGTCACCCCCACATTCAAACAGCATTCACAACCCAAAAAAAAAAAATTACCTGCAAAAGCAAACATTTTCCAGCAACAAAAAAAAAAAGGGGGGAAAAAAATAATTATTGCCCTTTACGTGAGCCACGCCTGGGGCGCCCCCGACCACGGCCCCGGCTCCTCAGGGGAGACTCATGGGGGAGGGGTAAAACCGGGGAAGGAGGAGCAGTCCTTGATCTCTGCCCACCTGGCGGCCTGCCCTCCAAGGCCACGGCTATTCTGTCCAGGGCACCACCTAGTGTTGCCGTGTTGGCCTGGATAGCCTGGGTAAGGGCCCTCACATCCTGCCCAACGCCTGCTGATGTCGTCTGCAGTTCGTTTAGGCAGTTTGTGAAAGCCCGGGAGTGGGAGTCCAGGTTCCCCAGCGTATCCTTGATGGAGGACAGGCTCTCCTCCATCCGCACCAATGTCTGGCTGACCTGTCCCAGATGGCGGGTCTGGAGGAACTGGTCCCTTCTCAGAGTGGCGGGCAGGAGATCGGCCAACCCCCTGGTGTTCTGGGATGAAATCCTGCCTCCAGCTGATGCTTGTGGCCGGGGAGAAGGGGAGGCCCTTGGGAGGGGAGCCATGTTGGGGGAGGAGGGGGGGGCTCCCCCTTAGGTAGGGCTGCCTGCTGCCAGCCAGAGGGGAAGAGTCCTCAAAAACCAAACGTCCAGTGCCTGACATGGACTCCTCCTCATGATTCTCCTCCTCCTCTTGAACCTCCTCCGCGGACTCCGGCCTTGTTGGGGGGGCCTCATTAGGCTGCTGTCCTGGGGATGGTGCGGTCAGGCCAGATGGCCCTGCACCCTCCTGCACATCTGTGGATGACACAAAACATTCACAGGTTGGAGGATCCACACACTTGCCACATATTCCCTTTCACCCCCTCCCCCACACATGCTACACACCTGATATTAAAAAAAATACTTACCTGGCACCACGGGCTCCGGACTTGAGTCAAAGCCGGGCAGGCCCTCAACTTCATGCCGATGAAAGGTCAGGGCCACCGCACGCTCCTCCGCTGTCAGCCTAATACGGCATGGTGGGCCCCCTCCTGTGCCCCTGGCATGGGCATGCATTCTGGCCAACTTCTGTTTGACCAGACACCGGAGGTCATTGATTTTTTTGTCAATCCCAGACCGGGTCCGTGTCTCCCCCTCCCCCGCTGAATTTACCTGCTCAGTGATGAGGTCCAAAATCTCCCTCCTCCTGGCCGGGGTGGTGTTGGCACTGTCTGGGCCGTGGAGGAAACGCCCATATTCGCTAATGGCCCGGGCAAGAATTCTTTTTTCCCCCACAGTAAAATTGAGCTTTCGCTTTCTCTCTGTCATACTTCCAAAAAAACTCACTCCCAGTCAACAAAAATCACTCACAAAAACAAGCACAACCAATCAAGCAAGAACACACACAAAGAGAAAACTACTCAGCAAGAAACAGTCACAAAAACAAACAGCAAAAAATCAGCAAGAAAACAAACGAACAGAAATATATCAATCAAACAAACAGTCTCTCAAACACTTATCAAAAAACACTTTCAAAGATCTACTAACAAACACTTGATCACACAGAACACTAACCTGACAACTACAAAACACACCGCAATGAACAACAGGACAAAAGCACTTGGTTAAATGGGAAGGGACAAAGGGATGTACTTTTGCAATGCAAGTGCGTTTGTGTCTGTCTATTTATGCTGTCTGCGTAGTTCACAACGTTGCCCTAGTCCATTTCCAATTTCACTGATTGCGCCGCTCCCGAGTTGTGAGCATGCGCACAGCGGAGCTGACCATGGTCTCCTTCAAGCGCGCATGCGCGAGCCGGCCGGCCCTTCATTTGCATGGGGTCACGGCTCATTTCAATGTAACCCGCTCACGTCCTTCCCAATTTTTATTACTCCGCCTTACGCCTCTGAAAAAACGTTACGCATTCGCAATTTTCTGCGCAAAAGCTACGAGAATAGGGTGATTACGCGGCAAAATTGCGCAAGTCTAACGTAAAGGCGGTGCGCTACGCCGGTCCAATAATGCGCAGATGTACCTGAATCTGGGCCTATAACTTTTGCGCAAACCAACCGATATACGCTTACATTTTTTTTACCAAGAATATGTAGAATACATATCGGCCTAAACTGCTGAAGACATTTATTTTTTTACATTTTTTTGGGGATATTTATTATAGCAAAAAGTTAAAAATATATTTTGTTTTCAAAATTGTCGCTCTATTTTTGTTTATAGCGCAAAAAATAAAAACCGCAGAGCTGAGTAAATATCACCAAAAAAAGCTCTATTTGTGGGGAAAAAAGGACATCAATTGTTTGGGTACAGCGTCGCACGGTCGCACAATTGTCAGTTAAAGCGACAGTGACCTATCGCAAAAAATGGCCTGGTCATTAAGGGAGTAAATCCTTCTGGGACTGAAGTTGTTAAGATAAAAAAATTCTGTGTACAGCAGCCCCCCTATTACTGACCTGAGCCCCGTCTCTATCCTTTCGCCTGATTGGCTAAGAAACAGCCGTTGGCTCTGGCTGCTTTCAATCAAAGTCAACTAGCCAATCAGAAGAGAGAGGTGGCGGGGGCTGAACTGTGACTCTGAATAGATACAGGAAATTGCGGCTTGGCTCGGGTGCCCTCGCCCAGGGTGTATACTAGGTGCATAGCAGCATGTTAGGCTCTTTACTGTACTGAACTTTCAGGATTTTTTTGGTTTACATTTTGTTTCCCAAAGTTTTGTGTGAATATGGTGTAACCTAAAAAAAATGGAACTGCCACCATTTTATTCTCTGGGGTGTCTGTTTTCACAAAATCTAGAATGTTTGGGGCTTTTATCATTTTTTTTTTTTTACACACAAAAGCAAAACCGCCTTTTGCAGTGAAAGGGTTAATGTAACATGTTCCAGAAGTAAGAAGTCGGATCTCCTGCATTGTCCCGGGGGGAGAATCACATTTCCCGCACAATAATCAGATCTCTCACTATCTCTCCAGCAGGCTGGCGGGTGGGCGTGGCCAGAGGTCGCGTTTATGAAGAGTGGGCGGGCTACACATGGGGAGATCCTGAGTCCAGTCGCTTTTTATTGGCTAGGATCTGGGGGTGTGTACCTTGCCGCACAGCGCCCCGCCTCCTCCGTATTCCAGCCGCTGCCCGCAGTGTAGTATTCTGTGGTATAGCGATATTGGCAGCTATGGCGGACGGAGCGGCTCCGGCACTGCTGAGCTCGGTCACCTTGTACTCCCTGGCGGCCTGTGCGGCACAGCTGGCTCTGGGCTATGTCCTGGCACAGCGGCTGGGGGGGAGGAGCTCTGCGACGGACAGATGGGTGCTGGTGTGGCTCTTCTATGATGCTATCGTACATTTCACACTGGTGAGTGTCACTTCATGGCAGTGCTAGAGTTCCGCCCACAGGGAGTGTCGGTGCGTAGATGTGCTAGAGTTCCGCCCACTGGGAGTGTCTACATCGATGTGCTAGAGACCCCGCCCACTGGGAGTGTCTGTGCATAATGTGCTAGAGGTCCCTGTCCACTGGGGGGGTGTCTGTGCATAGGAGTGCTAGAGATCCCACCCACTGGGAGTGTCGGTGCATAGATGTGCTAGAGACCCCGCCCACTGGGAGTGTCGGTGCATAGTTGTGTTAGAGATCCCTCCCACTAGGAGTGTCTGTGCATTGATGTGCTAAAGATCCCACCCACTGGGAGTGTCGGTGCATAGATGTGCTAGAGAACCCGCCCACTGAGATTGGCTGTGCATAGATGTGCTAGAGATCCCACCCACTGGGAGTGTCTGTGCATAGATGTGCTAGAGAACCCGCCCACTGGGAGTGTCTGTGCATAATGTGTTAGAGATCCCACCCACTGGGAGTGTCAGTGCATAGATGTGCTAGAGAACCCGCCCACTGGGAGTGTCTGTGCATAATGTGCTAGAGATCCCACCCACTGGGAGTGTCAGTGCATAGATGTGCTAGAGAACCCGCCCACTGGGAGTGTCAGTGCATAGATGTGCTAGAGATCCCTCCCACTAGGAATGTCTGTGCATTGATGTACTAGAGATCCCACCCACTGGGAGTGTCTGTGCATAGATGTTCTAGAGATCCCACCCACTGGGAGTGTCTGTGCATAGATGTTCTAGAGATCCCACCCACTGGGAGTGTCAGTGCATAGATGTGCTGGAGATCTCTCCCACTAGGAGTGTCTGTGCATTGATGTGCTAGAGATCCCTCCCACTGGGAGTGTCATTACCTAGATGTGCCAGAGAGCTCGCCCACTGGTGTGGCTGTGCATAGGAGTGCTAGAGGTCCCACCCACTGGGAGTGGCTGTTCATAGGCATGCTAGAGATCCCGCCCACTGGGAGTGTCTGTGCATGGGAATGCTAGAGATCCCGCCCACTCAGAGTGGCTGTGCATAAGAGTGATAGATGTCCCGCCCATGGGGAGTGTCTGTGCATGGGAGTGCTAGAGATCCCGCCCACTCAGAGTGGCTGTGTATAAGAATGCTAGATGTCCTGCCCATGGGGAGTGGCTGTGCATGGGAGTGCTAGAGATCCCGCCCACTGGGAGTGGCTGTGCATGGGAGTGCTAGAGATCCCGCCCACTGGGAGTGGCTGTGCATGGGAGTGCTAGAGATCCCACTCACTGGGAGTGGCTGTGCATGGGAGTGCTAGAGATCCCGCCCACTGGGAGTGGCTGTGCATAGATGTGCTAGAGATCCCACCCACTAGGAGTGTCTGTGCACATATGTGCTAAAGATCCCTGCCAGTTGGGAGTGGTTGTGCATAAGAGTGCTAAAGATCCTGCCTACTGGGAGTGGCTTTGCATGGGCGTGCTAGAGATCCCACCCACTGGGAGTGCTAGAGATCCCACCCACTGGGAGTGCTAGAGATCCCACCCACCGAGACCATCACGGACAGTTCATAGTCAACTACCAATGATTGGGAGCTGGAAGGACGGGCTCGCAATGATGTCAGCACTGTGCAGCCAATCATGATCAGGAACCTCTCTTATCAGCCCCAGGGGTCATTGGCCCATTTAAAGCGCCTCTTCCTGCCAGGGGTTAACAAAGGGAAATGCTCTTGTAAATTGCCTCACTTATTCCTAATCTAGATTCTAATGAGTTTGATGTGTTGTTTGTAGGAGGGGCCTTTTGTTTACATGTCTCTAGTGGGAACGGTGGCCACTTCGGAGGGAGCGCTGGCCGCATTGTGTAAGTTTGGTTCTTTGTACTTATCAATTACAGGTATTTGTTTTACTACCACAATGCACACAGCGCTTTACATACTGTACATTCTGATTTAATTTGCACATTTCAACCCTTTTGCGCTGACAATATGCGGTCTCGCTGGACTGGGCTTACCATGGTGCGGCACATATATGCGTATCTGTCTTTGTGCTGTGAGTGCACCGCACAGACACCGGGGTCTCACTGGGAGCCCTAGGTCCCATACTAATGATCGGGCCCTGGAACTCCCGATTCCAGGTCACCTGATCGTTGTGATAGCCTCTGATTGGCTTTTATGGTGATTAGTCACTGTGAAGCCCACACCAGTGATTCTCTCTCTGTGAATTGAAAGGAAATATACATTGTAGAGAGAGATAAACAAACAAATGTGTAAAAACTAAAATGTAAAAAAAAAACGAATGGAAAATAAAAAAAATACCTAGATCTAGGGGTCAGTGCCAGGGTTAGTGTTTGGATCAAATAAGGTTCAAAGGTCACAGTCAGTATATTTTGGGCAGGATAAAAAAATAGTATCAATGACAGTGACCAGCCCCCCAGTTTTACTCACCTGAGCCTTTCGATCCCTCGGCAGAGACACGCTCTTCCTCTCTGCCCGGGGTTCTCGGCTCTTGATTGTATAGATTGCTATTGGTTCCCGCTGCTCTCAATCAGATCCAATGATGAGGGGGGCAGGGCCGAGTCTGACATTTTGTGTCAATAGATGCAAATTCTGAACTTGTGAGAGCAGACAGAAAGGTATCCCCCCGGGAGAGCGCTTCTCCCAGGGGGTTTATCAATGTGGGAGGAGCTTTGAGAGCTGCCGGGGAACCCCAGAAAAGGAGGATCGGGGCCTCACTGTGCAAAACAAACTGCACAGTGGAGGTAAGTATGACATGTTTGTTATTTAAAAACAAAAAACAAGGGTTTACAAACCCTGGGCCAGATTCAGTAAAGAGATACGACGTCGTTTCTCTGCGTCTGAGCCCTCCTATCTATGCGCCTGATTCATAGAATCAGTTACCCTAGATTTTGATTAGATCCGACTGGCGTAAGTCTCTTACGCCGTCGTATCTAACTTGCATATTTACGCTGGACGCTAGGTGGCGTTCCCGTCTAAAATATGCAAATTAGCCTAATACGCATAATGTTACCCCTACTGTATGAGGCGCAGCCAATGTTAAGTATGGACGGCGTGCCGGTGTATTTTTTCCCGTAAAACGTTCGCAAATAGAGCTTTGCGTAAGTGACGTTCACGTCGTTTTTATTGAGTATTTGCGTCGTGATTTGGAGCATGCGCACTGGGATGCGCAGTACGTTCGGCGCGGGTTCGCAACTTTACTGGCAGGTGCTTTGTGAATACAGCACTTGCCCGTAAAAGTTGCGACGGCGTAGTGTAAACAGCATACGCTACTCCGGAGTGGAGATACGCCGCTCCTACCTGAATCTGGCCCCCTTTGTATAAAATCTAAAATTGGATTCAATTAGGTGAATCACTACAATAGGAGACGCTTAGAGGAAACCTGTACTTTTTTTTTATTTTTATTGCAGAGCTCCCTTCTAAGGTCTGGTTCATACCTATGCATTTTTAGTGCGTTTCCAGTTTTGCAGAAACACTGTATCTATGGATGTAGTTCAGGGCTTGACAAATTTGCTTGGAATCTAGGAGCCAGCTAAAAAAGTTAGGAGCCAGAAAACGCGCCCCATTCCGACGAGCTCGCGCGCAGAAGCAAACACATACGTGAGTTGCGCCCGCATATGTAAATAGTATTCAAACCAGTGAGGTATCGCCGCAATCGTTAGATCGAGAGCAATAATTCTAGCTCTAGACCTCCTCTGTAACTCTAAACGTGCAACGTGTATATTTTTTTAAACGTCGCCTATGGAGATTTTAAAGGGTAAAAGTTTGACGCTATTCCACGAGCGGACGCAATTTTGAAGCGTCACATGTTGGGTATCAATTTACTTGGCGTAACATTTTCTTTCACAATATAAAAAAAAAATTGGGATAACTTTACTGTTTTATTTTTTAATTAAAAAAATTGTATTTTTTTCCCCAAAAAGTGCGCTTGTAAGACCGCTGCACAAATACGGCGTGACAAAAAGTATTGCAACGATCGCCATTTTATTCTCTAGGGTGTTAGAATAAAAAATGTATATATATATATATAATGTTTGGGGGTTCTAATTAGAGGATAGGAGATGGCAGTGAAAATTGTGAAAAATTACATTAGAATTGCTGTTTAACTTGTAATGCCAACGGCCACCACCAGATGGCGCCAGCTCACAGAAGGAAGAGCTTGGGACTTCACAAGGCCACAAAGCCGCGGCCTCAATTACCGGCCGTCGCGGACCCACCGCGATCGGGGGGCAGGGGAGGTGGGGGCGCACGGAGACACAGGATCCTATAGACTTTCAATGGATCAAGGTAGTATATTGAAAACGCAAAATGCACCTGGAATATGCAAACTGCAACTTGCATAGGTGTGAACCTGGCCTAAAAAAAAAAATGTTGTTGCTGATCTTATGGCTTCAGTGCTTTTGGAGTGTCTAACCTGGAAGAAGGTCTGATGCTCCAGATCAGGGGTCTCCAAACTGCAGCCCGAGGGCCAGATGTGGCCCTTTGCTAGCCTTTATGCGGCCCTTGGGGCACTTTTCCTCCCACTGACACCAACAAGGGGGCATTATTTCTTCTACTGATATTAATGATGGGATACGATTAGGACGGTGTCATTACAAGGCAAATGCCACCAATTTGACATGTCAAATCGCATGTCAAAACGCAGCAGTATGAACCAGGGCTCAATCACTATGGCAGCCAGATAACTTCAAGTTTAATTGCTAGCTAAGCAATGGCAGTCTTTTCAATTCAACTATTCTTTGTTGCACTTGTATCCCTTCCAGCAGATGAGGTTCTCTTCTTATTTTCCAGGGAAGGAGTATGGGAAAGCAGATGAGCGTTGGCTGCACTCAGACCCCACCGTTGTATCTCTGGAAATCCTCACTGTAGTTGTGGACGGTTTGTTGGCTGTAGCATTAATTTATGCCATTGTGAAGGATAAGTATTACAGGTGAGTGGCGATTAGTACGCCAAAGTTTGCAGTTCTCCTCTCTTCCCAGGCCCAGACCTTGGAGTCTTTCTTGGTGCTATGCAATAGTCTAAGGCTGGCCATACATTATACAATTTTCCTTTGGATTCACCAATATTATATAATATGAGATCAAACCTACACTTTCAATTTGTATGCAATCAGGCAGTCTCTTGCACTAAAGTACATAGTTAAGGGAAAATCTAATAGAAATTGAAGGAGAAAATTAATATAAGTATAATGTACGGCCAGCCTTAAAGGGGTTGTAAAGGTACAATTTTTTTTTCCCCTAAATACCTTCCTTTACCTTAGTGCAGTCCTCCTTCACTTACCTCATCCTTCCATTTTGCTTTTAAATGTCCTTATTTCTTCTGAGAAATCCTCACTTCCTGTTCTTCTGTCAGTAACTCCACACAGTAATGTGAGGCTTTCTCCCAGGTGTGGAGTGTCGTGCTCGCCCCCTCCCTTGGACTACAGGAGAGTCAAGACGCCCACTAACACACAGCTCCTTTCTCTATCTGCAATGTAGAGAGTGTCCTGACTCCTGTAGTCCAAGGGAGGGGGCGAGCACGACACTCCACACCAGGGAGAAAGCCTCGCATTACTGTGTGGAGTTACAAACAGAAGAACAGGAAGTGAGGATTTCTCAGAAGAAATAAGGACATTTAAAAGCAAAATGGAAGGATGAGGTAAGTGAAGGAGGACTGCACTAAGGTAAAGGAAGCTATTTAGGAAAAAAAAAATTGTACCTTTACAACCCCTTTAAACAGGTTTGAGCAAAACATTGCTTTGTCTGAATTGTGACATAAGCAAAGATCAGGGTGGCTAAAAAACAAAATATAGCCATGTGCAACATGACTCAGAGCAAGTTCCAAAATGATGGAATAGTCCAGTAGGAATGTATTTAATAAGCCGCTCCCCCAGGGCACTGAGCAGAATAAAAAAAATTTCTGGCTGGTGATTGGGTTGTAAAGCCTTAAGCTTTTTCACGTTAATGCATTAAGGTGAAAAACCTGTGCTGCAGCTCCCCCCAGCCCTTCCCTTTTTCATTACCCGAGCCCGAACCAATCCAGCAATGTGCATAACCGCAGCGGCTCCAGCCGATATCTCTCTCCTCATTGGACAGATTAATAGCAGCAGGAGCCATTGGCTCTCACTGCTGTCAGTCAAATCCTATGACGCGGGGGATGTGGCCAAGTCCTGCTGTCTATGTCAATGGACGCAGCAGCGGGACTTGGGAGCGAGCCTGCGCTGGTGCCCCCAGGGAAAGTGGCTTTCCGTGGGGTCACCCGATGAAGAAGACAGGGAAAATGAGGATTGAGGATGCTCTGTGCAAAACCCTTATAGGCTTGTTTTTTATTTTTATATAAAAAAAACCTGAAGGTTTACAACCACTTTAATTTCAGAAGGGTCAGGAGTATCAATTAGTGGATAGTGGTGGTCCAGTTGTGTTTTTTTTTTTATTAATCATACTTACTTAGGTGGATGCAGCATTGACTCTCTGCTCTATAACCCCTCCCGCTCTCACTGGAGCGCTGGGCCGTGGAGGGGTGCGGGAGCTGAGAGGCTGAGCCAGGTGAAGGTTCATGCATGTGGGCGGATCCCCACTGCATTGTCGCGATCTTGCCCGAGCCTGTACCAGCTCTGTGACGTCAGCAGACAGAGAGCTTTAGCGGGTCACAAGAGTGCAGAATGAACTGCATTTAGCCCTTTCAGTGCAAGCTACATCTGCCTTATTCCCAAAGTTCAGCTATTGATTGCTGTCAGATAATTAGTGCAATCTACTTGTTGGTCGTTAATGAAAAGATATGATGAATTTTCAATGAGTACACATATTGAATTATGGAAAAGTTCACCTTGTGATAACTTATATGTGATTTGTTGTTGTTTGTGATGCATAAATTATTTTTAAAGCGTCGCCTATGGAGATTCTGAAGTACCGTAGTTTGTCGCTATTCCACGAGTGTGCACAATTTTAAAGTATGACATGTTGGGTATCTATTTACTTGGCGTAACATCATCTTTCACATTATATCCAAAAAATTGGGCTAACTTTACTTTTTATTTATTTATTTTCCCCAAAAATTGCATTGGAAAGACCGCTGCACAAATACAGTGTGACATAAAATATTGCAACTACCACCATTTTGTTCTCTAGGGTCTCTGTTAAAATATATATATATATATATATATATATATAATATATTGAAAAGAATATAAATTGCGCTACCTCTAAACCGTGTGAAACAAATGTTTGAATCACAAAACACACAAAACTATGTGATATATATTGATATAAATCATAAACTATGTGGTATATGATGGTGTATATATAAATCACTAATATACCAAAAAACAAGAGAGGTTGATAACCACTAGAGGGCACTATATAGCGCTCTCAAGTCCCTCAATAACAGTGAAACAGTGATAAATGTACATTAAAAAAAAAAAAAAACATTTAGATTATATCATTAGATCAATAAATATTAACTAAAATATATAGACATATAAATAAAACAAATATTGTAGCAATAAAAGTCCATAAATGTTTAACACATGAAATGCCAAACGCCCGTGCTCTGTGTCAAATTCCAAAATCAGTCCAAAGAAAAGTGATGTATCCTCCACCAAACTATAGATTGGCTCCTTACCAAATCGCCACGATCCCTTATGACAGGTGATCATGAACAGCATATAATAGGTAGTCGCTCCCAGGCTTGCAGTTCAGACAGATACGATCCCTAACATTGGGTCTCATCCACAAGTGATTAAACTTCAATGCCCACCATGTAAAAAACAATAACAGCTCCACATAGCGCATTAAATGAGTAAAAAAATATTTATTAAAAGTTGTGTTGCACTTACAAACATGCAGTAAAAAAATGCCTCGAATCTGATGTGCCGGCTGGTACACAGTGGAGGTAAGTATAACATGTTTGT
Source organism: Rana kukunoris (assembly GCA_029574335.1). Taxonomy (NCBI): domain Eukaryota; kingdom Metazoa; phylum Chordata; class Amphibia; order Anura; family Ranidae; genus Rana; species Rana kukunoris. Next base: position 67,088,547 of record CM056050.1, on the reverse strand, counting down.
TATTTTAAAGAAAAAGAAAATTTGTATATTGACCCTTTAATATGTCCTATAATTTCTTATCTATCTTTGGTGTTACAGACACTTTCTACAAATCACACTGTGTGTATGTGAATTGTATGGAGGATGGATGACATTTTGCCCAGAGTGGCTAACTGGCAGCCCCTACCTTAACACCTCCAACTGGCTCTATCTGTGGGTCTACTTGGTGTTCTTCAATGGTTTATGGGTGCTCATCCCTGGCCTATTACTGTGGCAGTCCTGGTTGGAGCTGAAGAAACTTCATGTCGGCAAAAGAAACCCTGGAAAGAAGTCTCGATAACAAATACAGCATACTAAAAATGTTTTAATCACTTAATAATAATTTCCTTGTAACATTTTATTTTTGGGAATGAAAGTAATTTTTATATTTTTTTATAAACAATTTCCAAATGTCTTGGTATTCAGTGGTATTTATTTTTTCCAGTTCTGTTTCCTTTACAAAATAATCCACAGTACATATCTAAGCAAGGTAATGACAGAAGAAGATAGGAGCCCAAGCAGCAGAAATTGTTTCTTCAAAAAGCTTACTGGACGCAAAGCTGCTATGAGAATCACAGTCACACATAGAAGTTTACTGATCTCTTTCTGTATATAGTATTAAAGTCAGATTGTCACTTTGGCTTTTGTGGAGTTTAAATAGTTCCATTGGACCAAGCTGGTCCAAATGAACTATTTTCTTCACCAAGACATGCAGTGGCTCTCAGCGCTGTATGGACTGTATGTAGCCTCACAGTGGTGGTGCGAGTATAGGGGGGGACGGAGCGCCGCCCCCTCTGGCTTCCGCACGCGCCACTGACACAATATACATAGATTCATGCATTGCATTGCATGAATCTATGTATTGCCGAATATAACGGCGATTGTGAAAGTGCCTATCAGAGCCAGCGGCTTCCAGATGCTTATCCTCGGGACGCACGGGGGGTGCGTTCCTTGGGTAAGAGTAACAGGTGTCTCAGCCAATCAGGTTCTCCAGGTCTGGTTACCGGTAACCTGATTGGCTGAAGCGTCATCGAGGGCGGGAGAAGACATCGAGGGACGTTAGAAGCACGGCTGACCCCAGAAAGGTAAGTGCCAGGCGAGGGGGGGCATTTTACAGGGCACAGTGGCGACAATTTCTAGGCACAGTGGCAGCATTTTACTGGGCACAGTGGCGACAATTGCTGGGTACAGTGGCTACAATTGCTGGGCACAGTGGCTACAATGGTAACAATTGATGGGCACAGTGGTAACAATTGATGGCACAGTGGTGACAACTGATGGCACAGTGGCTGCGTTTAATGGCATGGCATAGTGGTGACAATTGCTGGGCACAGTGGTGACAATTGATGGCACAGTGGCTGTGTTTGATGGCATGGCACAGTGGCGACAATTGATGGGCACAGTGGCTGCATTTGATGGGCACAGTGAGGCTGCAATTGAAGAGGTTTCTGAAGGTGGGGTGGAGTTTCTGATTATGTGACCGCCGTGATTGGCTATCATATGATCGTAAAGCTCCCATTCGCAAGCAGAGACTGGGAGCTTTCGGTTAGCTGCCAGTAACTGTGTCGGCAGGGCGCGCACTCTCGGCACAGCTTTGTATATATTTATTTATTTATTTTTTATTTATTTTTATTGTAAAAAATATACTTTAGGCATATGCACACAGGATGTTTTGCAAACTCTCCTAGAAGTCTTTTCTCCTGGCAGAAAAAAAACAGCCGATGCTTGTAAACATGTGTAGCACGTTTACAGGTGTCAAATGCTTGGGCGTTACTTAATTTAATTGGCCAGAATAATAGTCTACTCTGGTCACGTTGCAGATAGAGAAAGGAGCTGTGTGGGCGTCCTGACTCTCCTGTAGTCCAAGGTAAGGTGCGAGCACGACACTCCACACCAGGGAGAAAGCCTTCCATTACTGTGTGTAGTTACAGACAGAAGAACAAGAAGTGAGGATTTCTCAGAAGAAATAAGGACATTTAAAAGCAAAATGGAAGGATGAGGTAAGTGAAGGAGGACTGCACTAAGGTAACTCAGGACTCAGGTAAGTGTTTAGGGATGTTGGGGGGGGGGGGGGACAAGGTATTAGAAGGTCTTCTAACTTAATGCAGGTAATGTATTATTGTAAAAAAAATCTTTTAAAGCTTAGAATTAGTTTAAGTACACTGAAATCACTCCACCCTTCCCTAACCACTGTACAATGGGGAGGATATGTGCCAATCAGAATAATTTTTTCATTGTTAGTGGATAATATTTATTATGTATGTAGCTAAATATTTTTCAGTGATAAGGTTGATAGCAATTTACAGTGTATGGATTTTCTACAGTTAACCAATTTCCATTAAAATCAATGAATGCTTTCACAGTGGGGCAGGGCAGTGAATAAAATGCCCCTCTCCATTGAGAATGAATGGAAATCCCTTCAAAAGCACCTGAAAAGCGCTCAGGCTACTTTCATACCTAAGCGCTGGGGGCTTCGGCTTTTTGCAGTGCTTTTTTGGCTGCTAGCTGGGCGCTTTTATCCCCCGCTAGCAGACGAAAAAGAATTAAAACCGCCCGCAAAGCGACCCTTTTCCAACCATGGGCGTCCACTCCATAGGGCAAGGGGGGTCGTTTGCCCCCCCCTGGAATCACCAGGGAGAGCCAGGAGCAGGGTCGAATTGGCCCTAGGGCAGCTTCAAGCGGAGACTGCAGCGCTCCCCTCCTTCTGTCCTCCGGCGCTCTTATCGTATGTCATGGAGCTGGGTCTGTGTGCAAGGTCCCACCCCCCTAGTTCGGCTCGTCTGATAGTCTTCTAGTGTTCCGCCTATCACACGAGCCGAACTAGAGGGGCCGCACCTTGCACACGTGACATACGATACGAGTGCCAGAGAACAGAGCGGAGCGCCGTTTTATATCGTTTACCAGGCTTTTGCTTTGTTTGTTCCTACATGTGTTGCCACAGTTAACACTAGACTATTTTCTGATGTGTTTTTAGCAAGTCTGGAAAAGCAGAGCAAACACAACACAGAGTTGTGGCCTACGGCACAGTTTCTAGTTGTCCCTTATTTAGAGTGCCTGTCCCTCTTCTGGAATCAAATCCATTTGTACCTCATTCCAAAAGGTTCCTCTTTTAGACCTGAAATAAATATACTATCAATATAGAGTAGTGTTTCAGTCAAGGGAAAGGGGTGCTGTGTAATGTAAAGGGGTCCAGTGATGCAGGGTGCTGTGTAATGTAAAGGGGGCCAGTGATGCAGGGTGCTGTGTAATGTAAAGGGGGCCAGAGCTGTGGGGTGCTGTGTAATGTAAAGGGGTCAAGAGGTGCAGTTGTGGAGAGGGGGTACACAGTAGTGACAAAGAGATATTGAAAGATGCAGGGGGCACAGTGGGGTGTTTTTACATTTTAACTTGGGGGGGCGCTTTTAACCCCCGCTAGCGGGAGAAGAATGGGTAAAATGCGACTGTGTATCTCTGCTGCCGAAGTTCGCCCTCGCCTGAAAATTTTTTAGCGGACGCCCATGTTTCCAACGGTTTGGCGGCGATGCCCAATTCATTTCAATGGGCAGGGGCGCTGTATACACCGTTCCTACAGCGCTGCAAGCATGTGGCTAGCAGGACTTTTTTTACCGTCCTGCCAGCGCACCACTCCAGTGTGAAAACTCTCACTTTCACATTGGAGTAAAATTAGAGGCACTTTCAAGGCACTATTTTTAGTGTTATAGCGCCTTAGTGTGAAAGCAGACTTACTGGCAGTTTAGAAGCACCTCACTTTGAAAGAGGCCTAACAGTTTTACTGACTGATACAGTTGTCACTAGATGGCAGAACAACCACCAGGAACATTTGGTGAACAAAACGCAATGAAATATCCAGTTCATGAAAATGTCCATAGTAATCAACCAACTCATCTATTCCACCGCAAATGATTAGTGTTTTAGAAAAGATTATATAATTTGCTATGTATGAATAATAGTAACTATTGCACGTTACTACACTTGAATGGTAAGCAGAGGTAATGTCACCTACTAAAGAAATATGAATAATAAAAAAGAAAAAAAATTCAGACGGAATGTTAGCTCAAACTTGAGTTGCATACACACGGTCATACAAATACTGCCGGAAATTCCGAACGTCAAGAACGTGGTGATGTACAACACTATGACGAGCCGAGAAAAATTAAGTTCAATGATTGCGAGCATGCGTAGGATTTTTGTGCGTCGGCATTGAATACAGACAATTGGAATTTCCGACAAAAACTTTTCCCGTCGGAAAATTTGAGAACCAGCTCTCAAATTTTTGCTGTCGGAAATTCCGACAGAAAAAATCAGATGGGGCCTACACATGGTCGGAATTTCCGACCAAAAGCTCACATTGATCTTTTCTTGTCGGAAATTCTGATCAGCTGTACGCGGCATAACAGGTTTTCTTCTAATATTGCCCTGTATTTGGCTCCATCCATCTTCCATTAAAGGAGTTCTCTAAGCTAAAACTTTTAACCCCCGCTGTGCCCGGGCTGTAAAACTATACAAAATAAACTTTCACTTACCTGCCTACGATCTCCCGTTATTCCGGTATCGCCGCCCGTGCACCGGTCCCTGTCAGCTTCCTCTTCCTGCGGGTCGGTGACTCATCCTGCGCTCAGCCTATCAGCGGCAGCAGCAATGTCCCGCCGCGGCCGCTGATAGGCTGAGCGCAGGATGAGTCACCGACCCGCAGGAAGAGGAAGCTGACAGGGACCGGTGCACGGGCGGCGATACCGGAATAACGGGAGATCGTAGGCAGGTAAGTGAAAGTTTATTTTGTATAGTTTTACAGCCCGGGCACAGCGGGGGTTAAAAGTTTTAGCTTGGAGAACTCCTTTAACGCTGACCAGCTGAAGAAAAGCATCCCCACAACATGATTCTGCCACCACCATGTTTCACCCTGTGTGTGCAGTATTCATTTTCTGCCACACAAAGCGTTTTGCTTTTAGGCCAAAAAGTAAAATTTTGGCCTTATCTGACCAGAGCACCTTCTTCCACACATTTGCTGTGTCCCCCACATGGCTTATAGCAAACTGCAAATGGCACTTCTTCTGGTTTTCTTTAACCACGTCCATACAGGGCATTTTCACCCCCCTCCTGCCCAGACCAATTTTTAGTTTTCAGCGCTGTCGCACTTTGAATTACAATTGTGCGGTCGTGCAACGTGGCTCCCAAACAAAATTGACTTCCCTTTTTTCCCACAAATAGAGCTTTCGTTTGGTGGTATTTGATCACCTCTGCGGTTTTTATGTTTTGCGCTATAAACAAAAGGAGAGCGACAATTTTGAAAAAAACACAATATCTTTTACTTTTTGATTTGATAAATATCACATTTTTTCCCTCAGTTTGAGCCGATACGTATTCTTCTACATATTTTTGTAAAAAAAAATTGCAATAAGGCCATTTGATCGGTTTGCACAAAAGTTTTAGCATCTACAAAATAGGGAATAGAATTATGCAATTTCTTTTTATTTTTTACTAGTAATTGCAGTGATCTGCACCATCTGGGACCTTTCACATTTACACAGCGATTAGTGCTATAAAACTGCACTGATTACTGTGTAAATGTGACTGGCAGGGAAGGGGTTAACACTAGGGGGCGCTGAAGGGGTTAATATCTTCCATGGAAGTGATTCTAACTATTGGGGGAGGACTGACAAAGGAGGAGACCGATGTGTGTTCCACTGTACTGGGAACACACATCGGTCCCCTCACCTCTGACAGGACTGTGGATCTGTGTGTTAACACAGGACAGATCCATTGTCCTGCCGTGATTGCGGGCCATTACGGGTGCCCTGCGGACACCGGGCACGCACAACGGGCCCCGAGCAATGTGACGGGTGCACGAACGCACCCCCTAGATGGCCGGGAATGCCGGGACGTCATATGACGTCTGCCCTGAGGGACAAGGGGTTCCTGCAGACATCATATTAGTATGCGCTGGGCAAGAAGGGGTTAAACAATGGCTTTCTTCTTGCCACTCTTCCATAAAGGACAGATTTGTGAATTACATAGTTAGTCACATAGTTAGGGCCCTTTCACACGTGCGGACCGTTTTTTAGGTCCGTTTTTTTCATCAGTTGATCAGTTTTTTCGTCCGTTTTTTATCAGTTTTTCGTCCGTTTTTCATCCGTTTTCCATCCGTTTTTTCATCCGTTTTTTCATCCGTTTTTTATTTTATTTTTTATTTTTTTTAGAACTTTTTTTTATTACATATTTTGATGAAAAACGGATATTAGCGGATCGGATGTTAAACGGATCGTCCGCTAACATCCGTTTTTCGTCCGTTCCGTTTTTTTGACGGAAGAAAAATAGGGTTTTCTTCCGTTCAAAAAAACAGAGCTTAACGGAGACGGATGCAAATGGACGTTAGCGGATGCTCATCCGCTAACATCCGCTATCCCATAGGGATGCATTGCGGTCCGTTTTTCATCCGTAAAAAAACGGACGAACGGTCCGCACGTGTGAAAGGGCCCTTAGTCAGGTTGAAAAAAGACACAAGTCCTTCCAGTTCAACCATAAAATAATAAATAAACCAACAAAATTAAACACAGTACATCCCATACACCCAACTCCATACCCACAGTTGATCCAGAGGAAGGCAAAAAACTCCAGCAGAGCGATGATCCAATTTGCTACCGGAGGGGAAAAAATTCCCCGAGAGGCAATCAGATTTACCCCGGATCAACTTTACCTACTAGTACTCAGTTATATTATGTGCATTTAGGAAAGAATCCAGGCCCTTCTTAAAGCAATCTACTGATCTGGCCAGAACCACCTCTGGAGGGAGTCTGTTCCACATTTTCACAGCTCTTACTGTGAAGAAACCTTTCTGTATTTGTAGGTGAAATCTCTTTTCCTCCAGACGTAAAGAGTGCCCCCTTGTCCTCAGCGTTGACCTTAAAGTGAATAACTCAACACCAAGTTATATATCATATCTTATGCATTAATCTTTCTTTATTAATGCCCATAGCAGAACAATTAACATTCAATTAACATTCAACATTCAATTTAACTGTAAGTGAAAACAGAAAAAACTGTATAGAACTACAATTCCCAGCAGTCCTAGGGTCGCAGTAGCCCCTCCTATCCTGTCGCTCTATATAAGGATTGCCCTATCTAGGATCTTGCTCTTTCTTTCTGCTCATGGCAGAGCACTACAAGATAAGTGTATTTTATATTTCTTAATCTCTTGATATTGTTCCTGTTGTGGGAAATTGGGGGCTTCTCCCTAGTTTTTCCCCCGATTTACATTTACATTTTTCTGTCTGCCCCTGTTACCGGGTGTCCCGGTGTCAGGTATTTTATTTTTATTTTATTTGACCTGTATTTCGTGGGTATCCACTACCTGCTATATTCGCTCACTCCTTCAGCGGCCGCCATCTTGGATGGCCATATCCCTCTCTCCCTTCCTTCACAACTCTCCTGCACACGCACGGAGGGGGGGTCGGAATCTCCGCTTCGCGGCGCCTCCGAAGACCCCCCCCCCCCTCCATTCTCGCGCGCCGTCACGAACGATGTTTTGTTCCCATGCTAGGAGACACTAAGGCGTCCTCCAATCGCCGACCAGAGCGGGAAGGAGAGGGGCGGATCTCATTCGCCCGCTCTATCCCTCACATCTGCAGCCCAATGGGAACTCAGGAGCCGTAGTCTCGCGAGACTTCGCCTACGGAGTGAGTTTCCTCATCCGGCTCTCCTCCCACCGCAGGCTATTCTACGCCTGCAGTGTCGGAGGTAGGGGCCTGAGTTAGTCAGCTAGTGAGGAAATTCTCTGATCACTTAGTTAGCTAGCTAACGATTATAGAAGGGTACTTATAGCGCCTTAATATTACTACTGTAAAACTGCTGGTGGTTCAGCAACTGCGTGTCAGCCCTTCAACTTTTCAACACCCAGTGTCCAGAGTTCACTCCCCAGTTAACCTCGGTCTTGCTGTTTACACTAATCTATATATATATATATATACAGTGCTTTAAGTGGGCCGGAACGCGGCGGTACTCCGTACCGCCACTTCCAAAAATGGCCCTGGAGAGTACCAGCACCTCTACGTGCGCCCAGTACGTGGGTTTCCCGTACCGGAACGCACTGGCGTAGCGGGGGGGGGGGTCTCCTGCACCGGGCGAAAAATTGCAGGGGGGCAAAATCCTGGCGTCCGCGGAATGCGCCGCTGCAACCGCCGCCGCCTTAGGAAAGGCCGCGGCTTTGGCCTAGCTCTGGAGCTATCGGCCATCTTGGTACACCCGGCAGTGGCGCGCAATGATTTTTTTTTCAGCCCTTCCGCCTGGTTGGCTGGTGGAACTGTCTGTCTCCCTTGATGTGGGAGTAGCGGGGAACACCAGCCAACTAGGCAGAAGGGCTAAAAAAAAACAGATAACGGCGCAGGAGATTGGCGGGCAGTGGAGTGGGAGGCGCTGTACCTCTGTGCTGCGCTGATTGGCCTGGAAGTTGGAACATGAGTTTACAGCACGGCGGCAAGTTTCTCCATCTCCAGCAAGGTAAGCAAAACACTGCTGTACCACAGGGGAGAGAGAGAAGGGGGGCGGTGTAAATCTAAAGGGGTGCACTGCCTGATCCCCACCTATCCACCTCAGAGCCTGTCATTTTAGTAAGACTGCTGGGACTTGTAGTTCTCCATCTTCTCCTGGGGCTCGTGGAGATTGGAGAACTACAAGTCCCAGCAGGTTATACATACAATAAGGCTCTGAGGTGGATGGGTGTGGATTGCATGTCTTGGGCGGAAAAAAAACGTTCTGCCCCGGGGGGTGGGGGGGTTTTGGGCACCGGCGCCTAATAGAGTACCGGCACCTCTTTTGGCCCACTTAAAGCACTGTATATATACACTATACAGTATGGCTGGGGAAGGTTCAATTCCCCTTCTGGGCGATGAGCTGGCGCTGGACTCAGCACAGTTTTTGAGCACAGCGCAAATACAGGATTTGATCACTAAATCAGTGCAAGCTGCCCTGGCTGCAGCTACCACTCCCTCTGGACCGCAACAAGTCCTGTCCCTCGCCCCTGTAACGTTACCACACAGCGGTGATCCGCAAATAAAAAGAGGCAAGTCCTCTCATAAGAGAAAACACGTTGTGGCGACCCGTGACTCCCCGGCAGGGGAAGCAAATAATGTGCATAAGGCAGTTCCCCACACGGACTGCCACCCCACGCATTGCTCGGACTCCTTTCAACCCCTGGGCCTCAGGGAGTCACCAAAGAGGCATAGTTCCGCTAAGCGGGCAAAACCTGACTCATACGTGGTCTATTCAGACGAAGATTCGTCTGCTGAGTCGGGCGAGGCTGAGGTCTCAGAGTCCGAATATGAAGATGAGGAGGATGCGGGGGCATTGCCGCTCTTACAAGACGCCACCCCTGGAACTCAGGGCGAAATCATTGTAGATACGCAAGACGAACCTCTGTTCCATCCAGATGCTATATCCCATCCCCGTTCTGGGGACTGGTCCCCCTTACCCCATGTGTCACAGTATGTCGAATTCTGGGCACGTAGATCCCTTGAGAGGTCCAATCGTAACAAATTGCGAGCTGAATGCCCTCGACCACATATCCCTAAGAAAGTGGTCCTGACACCCGAGATAGACCCCATTCTATCTAAATATTTGTTAAAAACTGGAAAATTCCCCAAAAAGGGGATAGACCGCTCCTTTAAAGCCATACAGGACCGGATCCTTGACCTCCTTGGCCCGCTGACAAAGATCTTAAATCTATCAGAACAGGCTGCGACTTCAGACCAAACGGTCGACATAACCCAGCTGCGTGGGTGGGCCCAAAGGGCCATATGTCTAGTGGGCAGCGCTAACACCACCTGCTCTGTCGAGCGCAGACGCTCCATTTTGATGCGGCTTGACCCGCAATTAGCTCACCTGGCAGAAACTGAGCCAGGTCCAGCAGCAGAGGGGATGCTGTTCGGTGAATCCTTGGTTAAGGATATTAATAAATTCGTAGGGCTCTTTAACAGCCTCAACAAGGCTCAAACCTCGCTCAAGAGATCTGCAACGAGTAAGGTTTTCCCCCGGGCCGGCAGAAGTAGGGGCCGTTCTGCCGGCCGCAATATCAATTTCAGACCTTTTTGCAAACCCCTATCAATACACCCAGGCTCCCCCTCCGTACACCACCGTGGCGCAACCAGCACCTTTTTTCCCGCCCCGTGGTAGACCGTGGAGAGGACGTGGTAACAGAGGATATCCCCGCTCCCGTCCATATACCAGTGAGTACTACCTACACTCCAACTTTTCACACATCTGTGGGGGGTCGACTAAAACTTTTTACCCACGCTTGGTCTGCGATTACGGCAGATACGTGGATACTAGACACCATTTCAGGTTTCCACATAGAACTTCTGTCCCCACCGAATTTTGGAGTAATACCACCCCCTATTCGATTTGCGAAACAAAACGTTGTTGTCAGGAAAGGTTCCATCCGCTGGTGCTATTTATATTCTTTCTTGCAGTGCTGCGTCCCACCAGCAGGGGTCTCGTGGCAGTTCGGAGCTGTCAGGGGAACTTCCCCCTGCTGGTATATCACCTTTGGGACGCAGTACTGACCTCCACCAGCGGATGGACCCTGGCAGTGTGGAGCACCTGGCCCTTGCTACGTTCAGGTGTGACCTGAACACAATCAACACGCCCTATTTATACCCGACAGGTTCAAACATAACTTGCCCTGGTATCCGTCTATCAACCAGACCCTGAGCCTGTTATCTGGACCCTGTACCTGTTGTCTCCCTCCTGGACTTCTGATCCATCCTGATCTGATCCCTCTCCTGGACTTTCCCTTCCTGTTCATTCCCCGTCCGCAGCTACTTCCTGATCCCCCGTGTATGGCCTGGCCTGTTTATGATTCTGGTATTTCCCTTGCTGTACATATTGTCTTTAGTGTTATTTTTGTCACTGTGGATCTTTGTTTGTTGCACTGAGCTTGTTGAAGGTGGTGGGGTGTTACCCCCCTCTTCTTAAATAAATCACCCTTTTTACCTATATCTGTTTGGATTCCTCTTTTGCAATCACACAGTACTGGTCTATTTCTAATCACTGACAGTATACCAGGGCCATCCTAGACCAGACGTGCTTGCATTAAGGAATCACCCTGTTGTTGTGCATTTTTCTGAAGCATGGATTTCAATGAAATCTGTTACTTTTCCCTACTGGCTGAGGAGGATGGGGAGTATTGTCGCCAGGTTTTTGAGGGGTGGACAAGGGATCAGCTGATGGAAACCATCCGATCAGCTCATTCTTTGGTGGATCAGGGTTATATGTCTTTTGACGATATTCACTCACTGATTCAGTTATGTGTTGAATTGGCTCCGTCTGTTATTCCTGATGGTAGTGACGACTTCTCTCCCCCCTTCAGTCCTGACCACGTTGAATCCCTGGTATGGTTGATGGAGGATGATCCAGCCTCCTTTGATGAACACTATTGCTCTTGTTCCCAGCAGAAGTTATCTGACTGCATTAGTTCAGTGCAGTCCTTGATTAAACAAGGTGTGTGTGAACCAGCCTTTGTTCAAGCTGTGCTGCAGGCATGGTCAGATCTCCTGATCCCAGCCAAGCCACTGCATCTCAGCCCTGCCATTAACCATTTACCTTCCCAAGGATCTAGCCGTCCATTGCCAATGACAACCTCAGCTATAGTGTTGCTCACGAATATTCGCATTGCGAATATTCGCTACGAATATTGCATATTCGAGTATTCGCGAATATCTCGAATATCGCGGCGAATATTCGCTATTTCGAATATTCGATATTTTTCAAATTTCGCAAAAAAAATCGCAATAAATTCGCAATAGCGAAAATTCGCAATTTTTTTTTTTTTTATCAAATATCACGAATATTCGATATTAACGAATATTCGCAACCGCATATGTGAAATTTCGCTTTTTTTTTATATAAAATATACCGAATATTCGTAAATATCGAATATTCGTGATATTTTATAAAAAAAAAAAAAAAAAAAAATCGCGAAATTTCACATTAGCGAAAATTCGCATTAGCGAAAATTCGCATTGGCGAAAATTCGCAATTTTTTTTTTTTTTTATAAAATATCACGAATATTCGATATTAACGAATATTCGCGAATATTCTTCGAAATATTCGCGAAATATCGCGAAATCGAATATGGCGTATTCCGCTCATCACTACTCAGCTATAGCCCAGTTAATTCCGCTTCCTACCAAGTATTACTACCCAGTTTCTACTTGTACCTACCCTGCCTTTAATCCACCTGTCCGTTCCAGTCCTACCATTAACCACTTGCCTTCCCAAGGACCCATCTGTCCATCACCAATGGCAACTCCAGCCCAGATAATTCCACATCCTACCAAATATTACTACCCAGTTTCTACTAATTGTACCTACCCTGCCTTTAATCCACCTGTAACTCCTCCACAAAAACCTCCTCCAGTCACCATCCCTGTGTCTCTGCCATATTCCAATCCTTCCTCCTACTTTATTCCATCCTCTTCATACATCACTTCTGTTAGCAAACCTGCAGTGTCTAAATCTAAAAAGAAACGGAAGTACTTCCCAACCCATACCATTGTGCCAGTTACCCAGCCTGTCCCAGTGCCCTCTGCTCAACCTGTTCCAGTGCCACCTGTTCCAGTGCCAGTCTCCCAGCTTGTTCCTGTGCCAGCTGTTCTACCAGTTCCAGTGCCAGCCGCCCAGCTTGTGACATCCGCTCTGCCTGTGCCAGCTGCTCTGCCCGTTTCAGTGCCAGTTGCTCAACCTTTCAACCCTGTGTCAGCCTGCCAGCTTGATGTTCCTGTGCCAGCCTGCCACCCTGATGTTCCTGTGCCAGCCTGCCAGTCCGATTAATTCCAGCCTGATGACTTCCAGTCCGCTGCCCAGCCTGATGACTTCCAGTCCGCTGCCCAGCCTGATGACTTCCAGTCCGCTGCCCAGCCTGATGACTTCCAGTCCGCTGCCCAGCCTGATGACTTCCAGTCCGCTGCCCAGCCTGATGACTTCCAGTCCGCTGCCCAGCCTGATGACTTCCAGTCCGCTGCCCAGCCTGATGACTTCCAGTCCGCTGCCCAGCCTGATGACTTCCAGTCCGCTGCCCAGCCTGATGACTTCCAGTCCGCTGCCCAGCTTGATGACTTCCAGTTCGCCGCCCAGGTTGATGACTTCCAGTCTGCCGCCCAGGTTGATGACTTCCAGTCTGCCGCCCAGGTTGATGACTTCCAGTCTGCTGCCCAGGTTGATGACTTCCAGGTTGATGACTTCCAGTCTGCTGCCCAGCTTGATGACTTCCAGTCTGCTGCCCAGCTTGATGACTTCCAGTCTGCTGCCCAGCTTGATGACTTCCAGTCTGCTGCCCAGCTTGATGACTTCCAGTCTGCTGCCCAGCTTGATGACTTCCAGTCTGCTGCCCAGCTTGATGACTTCCAGTCTGCTGCCCAGCTTGATGACTTCCAGGTTGATGACTTCCAGTCTGCTGCCCAGGTTGATGACTTCCAGTCTGCTGCCCAGGTTGATGACTTCCAGTCTGCTGCCCAGCTTGATGACTTCCAGTCTGCTGCCCAGCTTGATGACTTCCAGTCTGCTGCCCAGCTTGATGACTTCCAGTCTGCTGCCCAGCTTGATGACTTCCAGTCTGCTGCCCAGCTTGATGACTTCCAGTCTGCTGCCCAGCTTGATGACTTCCAGTCTGCTGCCCAGCTTGATGACTTCCAGGTTGATGACTTCCAGTCTGCTGCCCAGGTTGATGACTTCCAGTCTGCTGCCCAGCTTGATGACTTCCAGTCTGCTGCCCAGCTTGATGACTTCCAGTCTGCTGCCCAGCTTGATGACTTCCAGTCTGCTGCCCAGCTTGATGACTTCCAGTCTGCTGCCCAGCTTGATGACTTCCAGTCTGCTGCCCAGCTTGATGACTTCCAGGTTGATGACTTCCAGTCTGCTGCCCAGGTTGATGACTTCCAGTCTGCTGCCCAGCTTGATGACTTCCAGTCTGCTGCCCAGCTTGATGACTTCCAGTCTGCTGCCCAGCTTGATGACTTCCAGTCTGCTGCCCAGCTTGATGACTTCCAGTCTGCTGCCCAGCTTGATGACTTCCAGTCTGCTGCCCAGCTTGATGACTTCCAGTCTGCTGCCCAGCTTGATGACTTCCAGTCTGCTGCCCAGCTTGATGACTTCCAGTTGATGACTGCTGCCCAGCTTGATGACTTCCAGTTGATGACTTCCAGTCTGCTGCCCAGCTTGATGACTTCCAGTCTGCTGCCCAGCTTGATGACTTCCAGTCTGCTGCCCAGCTTGTCTGCTGCCCATGACTTCCAGTCTGCTGCCCAGCTTGTCTGCTGCCCATGACTTCCAGTCTGCTGCCCAGCTTGATGACTTCCAGTCTGCTGCCCAGCTTGATGACTTCCAGTCTGCTGCCCAGCTTGATGACTTCCAGTCTGCTGCCCAGCTTGATGACTTCCAGTCTGCTGCCCAGCTTGCCCAGCTTGATGACTTCCAGTCTGCTGCCCAGCTTGATGACTTCCAGTCTGCTGCCCAGCTTGATGACTTCCAGTCTGCTGCCCAGCTTGATGACTTCCAGTCTGCTGCCCAGCTTGATGACTTCCAGTCTGCTGCCCAGCTTGATGACTTCCAGTCCGCTGCCCAGCTTGATGACTTCCAGGTTGATGACTTCCAGTCTGCTGCCCAGGTTGATGACTTCCAGTCTGCTGCCCAGCTTGATGACTTCCAGGTTGATGACTTCCAGTCTGCTGCCCAGGTTGATGACTTCCAGTCTGCTGCCCAGCTTGATGACTTCCAGTCTGCTGCCCAGCTTGATGACTTCCAGTCTGCTGCCCAGCTTGATGACTTCCAGTCTGCTGCCCAGCTTGATGACTTCCAGTCTGCTGCCCAGCTTGATGACTTCCAGTCTGCTGCCCAGCTTGATGACTTCCAGTCTGCTGCCCAGCTTGATGACTTCCAGTCTGCTGCCCAGCTTGATGACTTCCAGTCTGCTGCCCAGCTTGATGACTTCCAGTCTGCTGCCCAGCTTGATGACTTCCAGTCTGCTGCCCAGCTTGATGACTTCCAGTCTGCTGCCCAGCTTGATGACTTCCAGTCTGCTGCCCAGCTTGATGACTTCCAGTTCGCTGCCCAGCTTGATGACTTCCAGTTCGCTGCCCAGCTTGATGACTTCCAGTTCGCTGCCCAGCTTGATGACTTCCAGTCCGCCGCCCAGCTTGATGACTTCCAGTCTGCTGCCCAGGTTGATGACTTCCAGTCTGCTGCCCAGGTTGATGACTTCCAGCACGCTGCCCAGCTCGATGACCCGGAGCCCGCTGCCCAGCTCGATGACCCGGAGCCCGCTGCCCAGCTCGATGACCCGGAGCCTGCTGCCCAGCTCGACGACCCGGAGCCTTCGTCTGCTGCCCAGCTTGATGACTCGGATGTACCCACCTCTCGGTTCAAGCCTCCCATTGCCCAGTTAGTCACCCTGGACTTTTCCCGGCAACGGATAGTTTGAGCTTCCGGAGGCCGCTCCTTTGAGGGGGGGTACTGTCAGGAAAGGTTCCATCCGCTGGTGCTATTTATATTCTTTCTTGCAGTGCTGCGTCCCACCAGCAGGGGTCTCCTGGCAGTTCAGAGCTGTCAGGGGAACTTCCCCCTGCTGGTATATCACCTTTGGGACGCAGTACTGACCTCCACCAGCGGATGGACCCTGGCAGTGTGGAGCACCTGGCCCTTGCTACGTTCAGGTGTGACCTGAACACAATCAACACGCCCTATTTATACCCGGCAGGTTCAAACAGAACTTGCCCTGGTATCCGTCTATCAACCCGACCCTGAGCCTGTTATCTGGACCCTGTACCTGTTGTCTCCCTCCTGGACTTTTGATCCATCCTGATCCATCCTGACCTGATCCCTCTCCTGGACTTTCCCTTCCTGTTCATTCCCCGTCCGCAGCTACTTCCTGATCCCCCGTGTATGACCTCGGCCTGGCCTGTTTATGATTCCGGTATTTCCCTTGCTGTACATATTGTCTTTAGTGTTATTTTTGTCACTGTGGATCTTTGTTTGTTGCACTGAGCTTGTTGAAGGTGGTGGGGTGTTACCCCCTCTTCTTAAATAAATCACCCTTTTTACCTATATCTGTTTGGATTCCTCTTTTGCAATCACACAGTACTGGTCTATTTCTAATCACTGACAGTTGTTCTTATAGACAACGAAATCCGAGATCTGATTGTCAAACAAGCGGTGGTCGAGGTCGATCCATGCTCCCCGGGGTTTATCAGCAACCTCTTCCTAGTCAAAAAGAAAGGGGAAGGCTACCGTCCCGTGATAAACCTTCGGGACTTGAACCAACATGTCGCATATCGGCATTTCAAGATGGAGGGTATCCACTGCCTCCGATCTCCTCCATCCCGGGGATTGGTTGGTGAAGGTAGACTTAAAGGACGCCTATCTCACCGTCCCCATACACCAGGAGTCCCAACACATGCTCTGCTTCAGATGGGGGGGACGCACTTGGCAATTTACATCCCTTCCGTCTGTCGTCCGCCCCGTGGTGTTTCACCAAACTCTTGAAACCGGTGGTGCCATCACTAAGGAGCATAGGTGTACGTCTAATTATCTACCTAGACGACATCCTCATTATGGCATGCTCCAAATCACCAGCTCACTGCCACATGGTTTGGACGATCGATTTGCTCCAAAATCTAGGTTTCTTGATCAACCAAGAAAAGTCGATTCTTGCACCGGCTCAAGAAATGGAATACCTGGGCTTCGTGGTGGACACCAAACAAGCTGTCCTCTGTTTGCCCAAGACAAAATTAGCCCTGATCCGCAAAGAGATCAGAGCGGTGCTACGCAAGAACTATCTATCATTACGCGTCTTGGCCCGTCTGGTAGGCCTGCTTGCGGCCTCCATTCAAGCCATATTTCCGGCCCCCCTTCACTACAGGGCCCTCCAACGGCTCAAGATCCTTCCTCTGCGACAGGGTCTCAGATATGCAGACAAGGTGCCTCTATCTGCGGAAGCTGGGGTCGAATTGCAGTGGTGGCTTTGTCATGCCGTCGAGTGGAACGGCAAAACGATCTTCAACTCATGTCCGGATGTCATTATAGAATCGGACGCGAGTCGTCGGGGCTGGGGCGCGCGCTTGGGCGAGACAGTGACAGGAGGGACCTGGTCCAACAGGGAGTCCCTCCTACACATCAACGCATTGGAGCTTCTAGCAGCCCTGTTCGCTATCCAGAGTTTCCTAACAGAAATGTCCGATTGCTGCGTATTATTACGCATGGACAATATTGCAGCAGTGCAATACATCAACCGCTTAGGGGGCACCAGATCCAAAATCCTGGCGGATATTGCCAAAGCCATTTGGCATTTCTGCCTGTCCCGCAACATCATCCCTATGGCAGAATACATTCCGGGTATTTCCAATACTTTAGAAGATTGGAATTCCCGTTATCTTATCGACTCCAGCGATTGGCGTCTGGACCGTTCAGTCTTCACCCGATTGAATCTTCTTTGGGGTCCCTTAGGCATAGATCTTTTCGCCTCTCGCCTCAACCACCAACTTCCCCGATTCTTCAGCTGGAGACCGGATCCGGAGGCCTCAGCAGTGGACGCTTTCCATCATTCCTGGAAAGGGGAGACGCATTACGCGTTTCCTCCATTCTCCATGATCCCCAGAGTGTTATTGCAGATAGCGAACCAGAGAGCAACGGTTGTGATAGTCACCCCGTGGTGGCCGTCTCGACCATGGTTCCCCCTACTTCTGGAAATGGTCATAGACTGTCCCAGACTTCTGCCGTCTTTTCCACACATCCTCTCCCATCCGACCAAGGGCACTCATCCTTTGGTGGCGGAAGGCACACTGACCCTCCTGGCGTCGTTGGTTTCGGGGTGCCAGACGCGGACAGCAACCTTTCTAGATCAGCTAGAGATCTCCTCGCCTTGGCCTGGGCCCCTGGGACTCGATCGGCATATCGATCAGCCTGGAGACTCTGGGTGTCATGGTGTGATCAACGGCAGGTTGATCCCGTACAAGCACCTGTAACTGTCGTACTAAATTACCTGGCAGACTCTTTCGATTCAGGTAAATCATACAGTTCCATAAATGTGTACAGATCAGCCATATCAGCTTACCATTGCCCGGTGGATGCGTTGCCAGTCGGCAAACATCCCCTGATATGTAAAATGTTGCGGGGCATCAAATTCAAACGGCCTCCTCGCCCAAAATATCAATCCATGTGGGATGTCGCCAAGGTTCTCGATATGTTCTCTACATGGGAGGATAATGAGGCGCTGTCTCTCAGGCTTCTGTCTTATAAACTCACAGTCCTTTTGTGTTTGGTCTCGATCAAACGAGTCTCTGACGTTAGGGCTTTGGACATTTCCAGGCGACAGTTTTCGCCTCAAGGAGTAAAATTCTCTGTGGTTCGTAGGACCAAGACAGACCTCCAGTCGGTATTTTACCCTTATTTCCCTACACACCCGAGACTCTGTGTGGTTAGATGCCTTCAGGCCTATGAAACACATACCGCTGACCTGCGCTCCCCTGTTTTCTCCCAGCTTCTAGTGTCATATGTCAGACCTCATCACCCAGTCACCTCCGCCACTTTGGCACGTTGGGTCAAGTCAACCATGGCAATGGCGGGCATAGATATAACCCTGTTTGGAGCACATTCTTCCAGAGGAGCTATGGCTACCAAGGTAGTTATGGCGGGCGTTTCTCTTGCAGACCTCTTAATGGCGGGCGATTGGTCCTCTGAGACCACCTTTCGCCAATTTTATTTTAGACCGGAGGATCATGTCTCCATGTCAGTTTTACTATGGTTAGATTACACTTCTACTTAGGGTCTGTATAATATAGTCCTCATTTGTTCATATTAATTTATACTGTGTTAAGCTTTGAACCTGCATAAGATATGAGCCTCCTGTCTGATATATAAATCGAGATTTTCCTAGCTTGTGACGACAGGAGGCGAGTATCTTCCTCCCTACCCCACCCTGTCACGATTTTGCATTTTCTTTCAGGTTATTGATCGCAACCAGGTTCCTGTGTGCTGACGACCTGCTGATCGGGAGGAGTTCTTTTTTCCTGTATGCGGATGGCCGGCTGGCCAAAAACGTTTGGTTGGTTGGTCCCCATTGGGACGGGTTTGCTGTTACTCCAGTTACCTCCGGAGGCTGGGATGTCGGGCTGGCTGGCCGAAGACTCCGGTGATTATTGAACTGTTCAAATGATGATCCTGGTTCCAGCTCGTTTAGGATTTGCATAAAGAAAGAGGAAGATCCTAGATAGGGCAATCCTCATATAGAGCGACAGGATAGGAGGGGCTACTGCGACCCTAGGACTGCTGGGAATTGTAGTTCTATACATTTTTTTCTGTTTTCACTTACAGTTAAATTGAATGTTAATTGTTCTGCTATGGGCATTAATAAAGAAAGATTAATGCATAAGATACTCGCCTCCTGTCTTCATATAACTAATATTTTCCGTCAAAAGCTAGGAAAATCTCGATTTCACTATATGGACCTCTTATATATTTGTACATGTTGATCATATCCCCCCTTATTCTCCTCTTCTCAACAGAGAATAAATTCAGTTTTTCTAATCTTTCCTCATAGCTGAGCTCCTCCATGCCTCTTATCAGTTTAGTTGCCCTTCTCTGCACTTTCTCCAGTTCTCCGATATCCTTTTTGAGAACTGGTGCCCAAAACTGAACTGCATATTCCAGATGAGGTCTTACTAATGATTTGTACAGGGGCAAAATGATATCTCTATCTCTGGAGTCCATACCTCTCTTAATACAAGAAAGGACTTGGACTTCCGTTTCCGGGGGAGTGTGATGAGCATGGCGGAGTGAGCTCGAGATGAGAAGGAGAGTCTAGTATCTGAAACTACGGTGCACCTTTACAGGAGAACGGCGGCCCCGTAACCCCCAATCCCAGCCCCGACGGCGGGTGGAAATAGCGGATGTCGCGGCGAACCAGGAGTTCTGGAAGGAAACCCGGGGGCATACACCTGCCCAGCCACTCCTATATTACCCGCTACATGGTAGCAAGGACGCAGCAGGGAGACGCCAATGCCGGGAGAAACTCGCGGAGAGAGTCCTTGATAGAGAGCTCGCTCCCAGCAGCGGCGGTGACACTGACGATACCTCCCATCTCCCACTGCGAGCCCAATAGTAGTGGAGAAGAGCGAGCGCGCGGACCAATAGAGTCGCCAGCCCTGAGCCCGTGGACAGCAGAAACCACCAGAGAGACGGAGCAGTGGAGACGGGAGGAGGGAGCTGCGCAAAGCGTAAAGGAGAAGGAGAAGTCCCTTACTGCTAGAAACAACGAGCGGAGCAGTGACAGGCTACAACTCTACATAGAGACACCTTTAGCTCCCCTCACAACTTTCCCAAACTCAGATTCTACAAGACCTGGGAGGAACTTTCATCATCTCCAGGCAGTGGACACACAGACGCCTCAGTCATCCCAGGAACTGTGTATGGAACCTGAGCTACCTGAACCGTCAGAGTCGCGGGTCCGGAGAGAAGCAATGAATAGCATTGGAGAAGCTACCCTAACTCCTACCTTGGTAACAACAGATCAGGTATGTCTACCTAATATGCAGGGTACACAAGGGGGTGCACAGAAACCCCCCATAGAGCTTACCCCGGACATTAGACAGCTCAGTATGCTCATACAGGCCCTCCCCACTAAGGAAGATATCCAGTCTATGCTAATGAATATAACAGGTATATTAAGAGAAGAAATCAAGGAGGTACGCACAAAGGTGGAGGAGAGTGAACAAAAAATAGCGGGGGTGGAGAGGCGCCAGGGGAGGACAGACTCCAGATTGTTAGCCCTTGAAGACAAATTGGAGACACAGCAGCAGCACATGATTAGACTACAACTATACGCAGAAGAGGCGGACAATAGGAGTAGAAGAAATAACATACGGATCAAGGGGATACCAGAAAGCTTTGAGGGGCTGGCGTTAAGAGAAACGGTTACATCTGTACTGAATAAAATCTTAAAGAACCCCCCGATACCCCTCTGGAGCTGGACAGAGTACACAAGGTCCCCATAGCAAGGAACCTAGAGCAGATCAATCCGCGCGATGTACTATGCAGAGTGCATTTTTACAGAGTAAAGGAGGAGATACTAAGGGCAGCATGGAAAGAGGGAACAATACCTTGGGAGGGGATGAACATTCAGGTATTCCCCGACCTCTGCTGGCAGACCAGAAATCGAAGGCGTCTGTTAAAACCGTTATTGGAATTTATACGCGATAAAGGAGCCACCTATCGATGGGGATACCCGTTAGCTGTCACCATCAAAAGAGAGGGAAGGAGCTTCAATCTGAGGGAACCATCGCAGCTTCCGCAACTTTTTGAATTTTTTGGGTCGGACCCTATAGAAGTTCCAGACTGGCTGGAACTACCTGGACTAAGAGAGCGTAACCCCAATAGCTGAATAATAGCTGAATAAATTAACAAACATTAATAAACAGTAAGAAGACCAGCTTAAATCTGAAGAAGTAGCGTGACTAGGAATGGGTGGCGGGGGGGGGGGTAAGAGAGGGAAAGTAAGCAGATTATAATAATATAATAATAATGTAATAACATAATAGTAAGATATTGTCTGCTTGAATTGATGAAGATATTCCCAGAGGGGAAGGAGGGGAGATGGGACAGTAGGGGAGTGCCAGATGCTCTAGGAGATTAAACAGTAGACATGATCTCGCACGGGGAATGACTGTCCTCCCGTCCCCTCCTCTTCCTTTTTTTTTTTTCTCCCCATTTTTTTTTTTTTTTGGAGGCCCTGTATCTGCCCAAGTTCATCTGGCCCTTTTATATTATTTTTTTTTTTTTGGGGGGGGGGGGGGGGGGGTGGGGTGGGAGACTAGATTTTTTTTTTTTTTTTTGCTGTGACGTAAGGGGGGGCGGGTTTGGGGGGGGCTAGGAAAAGGGGTTCTCCTTTTTTTTTTTTTTTTTTCTCGCTCACATTTTTCTCTCATATTTTACGCACAATTAAAAGGAAGGGACCACACTATATACATATATACGCACATACACACTATATCAAACAGATATATAATAAACACATACCACAATTTAAATAATACACACACATATACACACATATACACACATATATCACATAAATCACATATATATATCACATATATGTCACATATATGTCACTTAGTAAATACACACATACACTGTACAAGACTATTAAGCACCTTTTTTTTTTTTTTAAAGAGGGTCCGGGGATCTAGGGTGGGGAATTGTAGCGATAACAGGTATAAGGTAACAGGAAGGCCATGATATAACATATTGTATACTACAAAAGCATATTATAAAAGCTTTTAGAATCTCCGGGAGGATAGAACAAGGTGGAAGAGGACAATATGTAGACAATATGTAATAGTTGACATACAGATGATAAGTGGAGAAGAATTGGAAGAGCAGGGAGGAAATAGAAAGGAAAGAACTTCTATGTGTTCTTCAGGAGTTTGTGTTTTTTTTTTTTTTTTTTTGGCTGTCTTGTTTATGTGCATCATGAGCTGGTTTATTTTTTATTTCCATTTTCTTGTGCCTTTCTAATATGTTTATCTGATATTAAGATATTAAGATAGAAGTTTGGCTTCCTACCCTGTTAGCTTGTTAACCTTTTTTTTTTTTTTAGAGGGGTTTCTCCTTTTTTTTTTTTCTTTCTCCCTTTCTCTCTTTCTCCCTCTCTTTATTGCGGCCCCCCCCCCACCTCAAGATGGGGATGGGCGGAGGAGGGCTGGGGCTGGGACTGAGACCGGGGGGGCTGGGATAAATTAAATTGGAATTGAAAACTAGAAGGTTAGAAGGGGTGCACCAGAAACAACACCTAGACGAGACTCTCCGCAATGCTTACGCAAGTACCCCCACCAGAGCGCCTCTCCTCCAAGTGGAGGGAAGTCGGAGACGCTCAATTGGGTGTTTTTTTTTTTTTTTTTTTCCTTTCTCTTTTCCTTCTCCCTAATAAAGTGGGAACCCACAATAAGGTGGAAGTGGGTCCCAATAGGGAATAAGGGAAATGTAGTGAATACTTGGGGACTTGGACGGAGGACAAGCCCCCGAGGTATTGGGGTGTTTTTTTTTTTTTTCCTTTTTTCTCTCTTTTTTTCTCTTTCTCTCTCTCCTCTCTCCCTCTCTCTTCTCTCTGGGTTTCGCAGGGGGGAAGCACCCCTCTCCTCCTCCTGTGTTCCTTTTGTACTGGTCCTCTCGCTCCCCCTCTCCCATCCCCCAGTGTTAATTTCGGTGTGGTGGACCACTGGGAGAACGGCGAGAGAGGTGCTCTCTCTCCTTGCTCTGCTCGCCCAGGTGCCATTGGCCAAATACTTGGTCTCTCGGTTTTGAAAAACAAGCGTCTAAAAAACAACACTTGAACAGGGGACCCTGATAGGGAGAACGAGAGGTCAATAGAAGATAGGATAAAAGATAGAATACAAGATGAACAGAGTAAAAGTTACTACATACAATGTAAAGGGGTTAAACATCCCAGAAAAAAGATCAAAAATACTAATGGAACTGGGGAGACTTAAATCACAAATTATCTTTTTGCAAGAAACACATTTTAGGAAAGACAAGGTTCCAAAGTTCAAAAGTTTGAGATTCCCGGTGGTGTATCATGGTGCCTCTCAGACCTCAAAGGCAAATGGAGTAGCAATTCTGATGGCTAAAAAGATAATATGGAAGGAATCTAAAGTAATAACTGACGAGGAAGGACGCTTTCTCCTTGTGAAAGGGATGCTGAATGAACAAAAAATTACCTTAGTGAACATATACCTACCAAATGAGAACCCAGTATTTGCGTTAGAGAAATACCTGGATTTAATAAATCAAAATAAGGAGGGGGCCCTAATCTTGGGAGGAGACCTAAATATGGTCTTGGAACCCAGTCTGGATACTTCTAAGGGATCCTACCATATATCAAATATAAAATTGCGTAAAGCGAGGATAATGCTGCAAAAACTACAGTTAATAGACAGTTGGAGGATCCTACATGCCCATGAGAGAGATTATAGCTTCTACTCAGCCAAACATAAAACATACACAAGAATCGACTATATATTTGTAGATCAAAGCATAGTGGGGAATCTGAGAGAAGCTTCAATGGGATCATTTACAATATCAGACCATGCCCCAGTAAACTGCTCCTTGGAGTGGGGGGAAACAGGTCCGAGGGTATGGAATTGGAAGATTAATGAAACATTATTGAAAGATCCTGTATATGAGAGCAGGATAGAGCGAGAAATAGAATCCTTTTTTTTAACAAATGACTCAGACGGTACAGCTCCGCTGTCCAAGTGGGAGACACACAAATGCTATATAAGGGGAATTCTTATCTCCCTAGGAACACATCGAAAACGCGCTTTAGATGCGAAGCTAAACACCCTGCTTGGCGAGATTCGTATATTAGAGAACGAACATAAACAAATACAAAGGTTACATATCGAAGAGAGACTAATGGGCCTACGAGAAAAGCTGAATCTATTATTAATGGATAAGGCCAAGGCCAAATTAAGTCGCTGCAGGAGGGCGTACTACGAATACGGAAACAAGCCAAGCAGGATGCTAGCAAACGCATTGAGAGAGTCAAGAGCTAAGAACCATATTGAAAAAATAAAAACACAAGGAGATATTGTAGTCAGTTCCTCACAATTAATAGCGAAGGCCTTTAGAGAGTATTATAGTAAATTGTATCAATTGGATAAACAACCTAACAAGGCAGGAAGTCAGAGTAGAGAAGAACGAATAAAGGCATACATATTGGCATCAGGGATGCCTAAAATACCGGAGGAAAAAATCGGGACCATAGAGGGCCCGATAACAGCAGAGGAATTAGCAGTGGCAATTAAGGAAATGAAGCCAGGTAAATCTCCAGGGCCAGATGGCTACACCTTGCTGTACTATAAAACGTTTTACGAAAAGTTGTCACCTCAATTTCTGAAGGCATTTAACTCATTAAAAGAAAGACAACAGATGTTAAGAGACACACTAATGGCTCACATAACCGTAATTCCCAAAGAAGGGAAAGACCCTGCGCAATGTAGCAGTTACCGACCGATCTCTCTGTTGTAGACTTATACATTTTACGAGCAATGGTCAGGGTGGAGACGTGGTGGAGAGGGAGGAGAGACTGGGGAGGACGCTAGATATAATGAGACAAATGCAACTGAAAGCAGCTATACAGGCAATTAGACCACGGGGGGAGATAACTCGTGAATTAACGGTTTTTGAAAAAGTCTGTAATAAAGGCGAACCAGTGAGGCACAGTCTATCGTATATGTATAGCCTCTTAGCAGAATCGGAAGCCCCGCAAGACTTATTATTTATCCAGGCATGGGAAAGAGACTTGGGGACCAGATTCTCGGAGACCCAGAAAGAAAAAATGTTTAGGTTTACTCATAAGGCCTCACTGGCAACAAGATACCAAGAGGGGGATATAAAATTCTAACTAGATGGTACAGGACCCCGGAGGTATTAAAACGGATGTTCCCCCAGGTGTAAGATCAGTGTTGGAGATGCGGGGAAGCAAGAGGCACCATGATACACCTATTCTGGGAATGCCCGAAACTAAAGGAATACTGGGAAATGGTAGTCGAAACAGTAAATGTAATTACTAAGGAGAATCTGAGAGATAACCCAGCTGCACTGCTATTAAATGATTTCCCAATGTCAACGGCAAAATACAAAAAATCATTGCTTAGGCATCTGCTTACAGCAGCAAAGGCTTGTATTCCATCTCTGTGGAAAAGTACGACATCTCCGACGCGACAACAGTGGCTCGGTAGAGTAACAGAAATCCAGTCGATGGAATACCTGACAATGGGAATGAGAGAACAGGAGGAGAAGTATAGACAAGTGTGGGAGCCTTACATTCACTATAGGGAGAAGAACCCCTGAGTGCGGGGGGAGGGGGGGAGAGAGAGAGAGAGAGACGGAGAGACATATTTAGGTGTTTTTTTTTGTCTTTTTTTTTTTTTTTTTTTTTTTCTCTCGCCCTGTTGCCGGTGGCGACAAGGGGTATCAACCAGGGAGCGGACCTGGTGGGGGAGGGGGTAACTGTAATTAGAACTTTTGTTGAGTATACAGTAAATTAATAACAAGATGTAATGATGAAAGAAAATGCTACCTGTATATCTCAAAGCTGGACTCAGTGCCTTGTTTGTGTATGAAATATGGAAAAAATTATAAAATAAAGAATTTATAAAAAAAAAAAAATACAAGAAAGGACTTTGCTCGCTTTGGAAACCGCAGCTTGGCATTGCATGCCATTATTGAGCTTATGATCAACTAAAACCCCCAGATCCTTCTCCACTACAGATCCCCCCAGTTGAACTCCCCCTAGCATGTATGATGCATGCAGATTCTTAGCCCCCAAGTGCATAACTTTACATTTATCTACATTAAACCTCATCTGCCACTTAGTCACCCACTTAGACAGAGCATTGAGGTTGGCTTGTAAATTGGAGACATCCTGCAAGGACGTTATTCCACTGCATAGCTTGGTGTCATCTGCAAAGACAGAAATGTTACTTTGGATCTCAGACCCAATATCATTTATAAATATATTGAAAAGTAAGGGACCCAACACTGAACCTTGGGGTACAACGCTGATAACCTTGGACCATTCAGAGTAAGAATCATTAACCACAACTCTCTGAATTCTGTCTTTCAGCCAGTTTTCTATCCATTTACAAACTGATATATCTAATCCTGTAGACCTTACCTTACACATGAGCCGTGTGTGGGGAACTGTATCGAACGCTTTTGCAAAATCCAAGTATACCACGTCCACTGCTACGCCTCTGTCCAGAGTTTTACTTACCTCTTCATAAAAGGAAATCAGGTTTGTCTGACAACTTCTGTCTTTCATGAATCCATGCTGTCTGCTGCTTAAATAGTTTGTTTCCAGCAAGAACTCATCCATGTGGTCTTTTATTAAACGTTCCAGTATCTTCCCAACTATAGAAGTTAAACTAACAGGTCTGTAGTTACTTGGTAAAGACTTTGTTCCCTTTTTAAATATGGGCACCACATTGGCTCTACGCCAATCCAGTGGTACTATTCCTGTCATTAATGAGTCACAACTAATAGTTGTCCTGCGGACAAATTCTCCCATCTGAGCTGTGGATCTCTGCAGCTCCTCCAGAGTTACCATGGGCCTCTTGGCTGCTTCTCTCATCAATGCTCTCCTTGCCTGGCCTGTCAGTTTAGGTGGACGGCCATGTCTTGCAGTTGTGCCATACTCTTTCCCTTTTCAGATCATGGATTGAACAGAGCTACGTGAGATGTTCAAAGCTTGGGAATAACCTAACCCTGCTTTACACCTCTCCACAACTTTACCCCAGACCTGTCTGGTGTGTTCCTTGGCCTTCATGATGCTGTTTGTTCACTAATGTTCTCAAACCGCTGAGGGCTTCACAGAACAGCTGTATTAATACTGAGATTAAATTACACACTGGTGGATTTAGTAATTAGGTGACTTCTGAAGGCAATTGGTTCCACTAGATTTCAGTTATGGGTATCAGAGTAAAGGGGGCTGCATACAAATGCACAATACACTTTTCACATATTTTTTAGTAAAAAAAAATGGAAAACCATTTATCATTTTCCTTCCACTTCACAATTATGTGCCACTTTGTGTTGATCTATCACAAAAAATCCCAATAAAATACATTTACATTTTTGGTGGTCACATAACAAAATTTGGAAATTTTTTAAGGAGTATGAATACTTTTTCAAGCCACTGTATTGTATCTTCATCTGTGTAGTTAGGTGTTTTCCTGGAGTTCATTTTTAAACAAATTTTTATAGCTGCATTAAAGTCAGATTCAAAATGAATCATGTATATGTCAAAAATGGGTGTTATTTCAGCTGTAAATTAACATACACTGTAATTACCTGTTTGGTTGGAGTTTATATATAGTTTATACAATAAATGTAACTAGTCACATTGTGATATAGCGATGACTAACGTAGAACTGACATTATGGTCATGTTGATGGAATTATGTTTAGTTAAACGAAACCAAACAGCTATGACTGGCTCTTCCTATGGCTCCTCCAACACATACAATACACCTACACACTCTACTGTGTTCCTCAACACTGAAAATAAGCAGCACCACAATGAATAACAGCTTATGGCTGGGTGGACTGGGACTCTGAGGGAACATGTGGGCCCACCTGACCAACCCATCAAATTTTTCAATGCCACTCACCTACAGCGAATTACCAAACCTTTATTTCTAATGCCACAAAGTATATGTGAGACCTTATCTTGTAAAACAAATATATTAATATATAGTGTGTGTGTGTATATATATATATCTATATATACATAAACACATATACAGTAGTGTATTTAGGCTTTGTGTTGCCCTAGGCCTCACTAAACTCGTGCACCCCCTAATTTAAATATGACCCACCCCTTGCTGTCAAGGCCACACCCCTTGCTGTTTAAGACCTGCCCTAAAATTTCTGAGGGCCTTGGGGGTGGGGCAATGGATTTCCCTAATTTGCATAGATTTCCTCTCACTTCCTTTTTGGCTATGGGGCAGGAAGTGAAGGGAAATCTCTGCAACAGAGGTGGTAAAAAATTAACTGACAGGGGCTATAACCCTCCCTTACTCTATCCAAAATGAAAAAAAAAAAGCATTGATTATAGTTCTACTTTAAACACATTTCTGATAATCATATTGAGAGGAATAAGAACATTTTAAACATGCCAATGGTGCAACAGAAACATAGCACAGTGAGGAAGGTTTGTGGTCCAGGATGATAGGACATTCAAAATTAGAAGCGACCCCCCCACAGTTGCGTAATGCCGGCCGAAAGCAGTCCGTCCACTTTATGGGGGCGCTAGACTAATTTGCCTAACAGTGTAGTGCAAGCCGGAAGGGACTCTTTCTGTGCTGTCCCCCTGCAAAGTGCTGCCCTAGGCCTGGGCCTTGTTGGCCTTGGCCAGGATACAGCTTTCCACATATACACACACAGTGCTGTGCAGTGCAGGTGTATATAAAAGTTTTAATCATTTACTTTTATCAATTGCCAAAATAGAAAGTGAATGAACAGAAGTGGAATCCAAACCAAATCAATATTTGGTGTGACCACCCTTTGCCTTCAAAACAGCATCAATTCTTCTAGGTACACTTGTACACAGTTTGAAAAAAAAATCTGAAATAACCAACTATTAACCGCTTACAGACTGCCGCACGATCATATACATCGACAGAATGGCACGGCTGGGCAAATGGGCAAACATATACGCCCCCTTTAATCTGCCGCTGTGTGGTCGCATGCACGCGCTGCCAGCGGTGCGCGCACGACCCTGTTGCAAGCTCTGTGACCGTGCCCACGGGATCCATGGACTCGATGCCCACCAGCTTCCTGGGATCGGGTCACGGAGCTGGAGAACGGGGAGATGTCAAAGTAAACACATCATCTCCCCGTTCTTCCTAGGCCGTGTAGTCCGTGTTCTGACGGACCGTTTCAGCAGACAAATTCGATCGTGTGTACGGGTGAGCAGACAGGTTTTCCCAGCAGACAAATTTTAAAGCATGCTTTAAAATCTGTCTGCTGGAAACCCGTCCGTCCGACATGTCCGCTGGTTAGAGAGTAGGACGCTCTCAAACGAGTCTCTCTCTCAGGGATAGCTCAGCCAGGCAGGGTCCTCCCACTGTGCGGCTCCAGGCCTCGCAGGCAAGCAGGGCTTCCACCTCCCTGTCTTTGCTGTCTTTGCTGCCACTACCTGCAATTTACCTGTCCCTGAGTACCTCTGAGTACCTCCGGTTCGTTGATCCAGGCCTCCCCTGGATTCTTCTCACTCCAGGTAAGAGCCTTACTGGGACCATTGACGGCCGTCCTTTTGAGGACAAGCCGCCACAAACATCCATGCCCCACGGCTCTCCCCTGCTCCTTCTTCCCCTCCACGGTTGCTCCCCCGGGTGCTTTTTCCCGACAACCGCGCCAGCCTGTGGGGAATCGCGGGCGCCGCGATCTAGGAAAGACCGCGGCTTCACTTGCGGCCTAACGCCGCGCCGATCCCCACACGCTGCTATAGGCCAAGAAACCCCCCCCCTTACCCCAGAAGCATCCCCACACCGCTACCACCGCTCGGGCGTCCTTTTCGCCATCCAACCCTACTAGCCTCCGATCGCGGCAGCCGCGATTCAGGAAAGGCCGCGGCTTCATCCGTGGCCTAGCGGCGCACCGCTCCCCACCCCCAACCATCGGTACCTTTTGCCCTAATCGGGCCAGGAAGCCCCCCCCTACCCCTGCAGAGTCCCCTTGCCCCCGATCATCCTTTTCAGCCCCCCAGGCGGCACAGACAGTAGTCTACTTAGCCTGGTACCCCCCCAGCCTGGATCCTGCTGCCAGGTCGGTGGCCAGCTTGCTCCACCCAGCCCTATCTCCCCCCTTTCAAACTCATTTAAAACTTGATCCAGGGCTAAACCCGATCGCCTCTTTAGGGGTCAGGAAGGAATTTTTTTCCCTACCACAGCATATTGGCGCAGCGTGGTCAGGGTTTTTTTGCCTTCCTCTGGACCAAGCTAGGATCAGAGGATTCAGTTATCCTTGAGAATCCACCCCCCCCACCCCCGCCATGATTAATCGGCAATACTCGGCGGAGAACATTTGGGATCTGGAGCGATTTGCCGCAATTCTGTCGGCCGCTACCAAAAAGACCCTAGGAAATCTGCGACTTTTGAGGATCGAGCGACGATCGACTACAAAAAATCGCAGGCAGTTACCACAGCCGAAGCACATATCATGTGCTTTGATTAACACTAGATCGGCAGTAAAACACCGATTAGAAATCCATGATTTCTTATTGCAACATGACTTAGACTGCCTCTTTATTACAGAGAGCTGGCTCACAGCCGACTGTAACACCATTCTAGGAGAATTGGTGCCAGAAAACTACCGTATTATAACGGAAAACAGAATAGGGCAAAGAGGAGGAGGACTGGCGGTGATTCATAAGACACGTCTTGCGATCACAAAACCAAGCCTCCAAAACCCTCTTCCATTCATGGAAACCCTTACTCTTCAACTGCAAGTAAACGGTCAGGAGACCATCCGGATTCTACTCTGCTATAGGCCACCTGGCCCAAAGTCGCAGCTGCTCCCATCCTTGACGGACTTTGTTTCCACCTATACCCTGAACAGCAAACACCTTTTGCTGCTCGGGGACTTCAACCTCTGGGCCAACTCCCCGCAAGATCCCATTGCCGACGCCTGCATCGACCACCTGGAAGGATTAGGGCTTCAGCAACTAGTATGTGGGCCCACACATGCTTCAGGTCATACGCTCGATCTTATTTTCAGACAAGATCTGGAAATAAAAATCTTGGAAAATGAACCATTGCCATGGACAGATCACCAGGCAATTAAATTCATTATTTCCGAATTCCCCCCCTTAACAAAAACATCAAATCCAGTGACAACACACTGGACCAGATGTCAGAAGAAGCTCCACTCGGAACTCTTCAAAGCCACGTTAGGGGAAAAAATAAATACAATTCAGCCGCACCAAACAGCGGAAGAAACACTGGAGGCCATAAACACGGCACTATTGCAGTCAGCTGACTTGATAGCGCCGAAACGAAAGACCCAGATCAGGAAAAATAACTCCGGCTGGTTCAACAACCAGCTGGCGTTACTGAAGCAAGAGCGCAGAAGGGCAGAAGCAGCCTGGAAAAGAAACTCTTCAGATGAGAACCTCTCGATCTACAAGGTAATAACTAGAAAATACTACAAGCAAATTTTTGAAGCCAAGAAAAATTATTTTTCTGAGGCTATCAACGGTGCCTTAAATCGCCCCCGCGAACTCTTCAAGCTGGTCACTCAGACCATGAATCCAGGATGTCTTGAAGCCCCCAACTTGGATTCACAAGAATTTTGCGATGAGTTATCGGATTGCTTCATTAACAAAATCGGGGCTATCCGGCAAAGCATTCAGCAAAACAATCGCTCTCCCAGCCCCCCCGTAGTAATTTACACTGCACTGGCAGTAATTCACCACAGTTAGGTGAGTTCACGCTGGAACCCATCTCCATTCAGACCACTAAAAATATCATCGGCACTCTGCGCAACAGCACTGCGCCAAATGATATTATCCCCACCAAACTGCTGAAGGAATGCGCCGACATCTTGGCACCTCCTGTCACGCAGCTTATCAACCAATCCTTCAGGGAGGGCATAATGCCCTCCCATTTGAAGGAGGGCTTCATTCAACCCATCTTGAAGAAAGCCACCCTGGATCCTAAGGATCCACTCAACTGGCGCCCCATAACAGGCCTAAATGTTCTCTCCAAGGTAATGGAGAAAGCAGTGGTACAGCAGCTGCAACAGCATCTAGATACCCACAACTTACTCGACCCATTTCAATCAGGATTCCGTCCCGGACACGGGACGGAAACAGCATTGCTTAAGATATGGGACGACGTTCTCGAGGCCGCAGACGAAGGAGAATCTTCTCTTCTGGTTCTGCTGGACCTAAGCGCAGCCTTCGATACTGTAGATCACAAGCTGTTACTGACTCGGCTGGCTAAAATAGCTAAAGTCGCAGAAAGCGATCTATCCTGGTTCTCCTCTTTTTTGGAAAACCGATCGCAAATAGTGAAGCTAGGACCCTTCACTTCTGAACAACGCACATTATCGTGCGGGGTCCCTCAAGGATCTCCCCTGTCGCCGATGTTATTCAACATCTATGTGTGTCCTCTTTTCGAAATCATCAGCAGCCAAAAACTGCTATATCACTCTTACGCAGACGACACGCAACTGTACTTCCGCATTTGCAATAAAAAGGATCACCACCTCAATCTAGAGACATGTCTCTCTTTGATAGAGGACTGGATGACAAAGAGTTATCTCAAACTCAACGGAGCAAAAACAGAACTTCTTCTGTTTCACGCCAAGCGTAGGAATCTATCGACAACAACCTGGATCCCGCCGCCCATTCTGGGCAAAATCATCACCCCTAGCGCCAAAGTCAAAAGTCTTGGGGTCATCTTTGACTCCGACATGACAATGAACGCACAAATAGGGTCAGTAGTCAGCGGATCTCACCATCTGCTGCGCCTACTACGCAGACTCACGCCTTTTATTCCCAAGAAAGACATAGCGGTCGTGGTGTGAGCGATTGTAAACTCCAGACTGGACTATGCAAATGCCCTTTACCTCGGACTCCCCAAGTACCAGGTCGCTCGTCTTCAAGTCGTTCAAAATACGGCCGCCAGACTTGTGACTGGGAAAAAACCCTGGGAATCAATCTCACCTTCACTGAGATCCCTTCACTGGCTACCAGTTAAAGACAGAATCTCCTTTAAAGCTCTCTGTCTAACGCATAGATGTATCCATGGGAATGCTCCCCATTATCTATGCGAAAAATTAAAAGTTCACAATCCCAATCGTATTCTACGATCCACCAATCAAAATCGGCTTCAGATACCGAAAGCCAGATTCAAGTCCAAAGGAGACAGGAGATTCGCTGTCCAAGGCCCCAGACTATGGAACGCCTTACCAGCCAGCATTCGGCTGGAGGAGAACTATTTAGTCTTCAGGAGAAAGATTAAGACGCATCTCTTTTGATCTCAAAGGAGACAGGAACAACAAGCGCCCAGAGGCGATTTACTTTGCATGTGCTGCGCTATATAAGTTTTCATTCATTCATTCATTCATTCATTCAGTACACTAACCAGCGGACATATCTGTCCGCACATGCGTCGAATGGATTCAACGCATGCGTGAAAGTATTTTACTTTCTGGTGCGGTGACGTGGCGGCGTCAACGCCACCGCCACGTCACCGCGCTGTCTGCCGGCGGGGATTTTGGTTTGATCGTGTGTACACGATCAAACCAACATATCCCAGCAGACAAATCCGATCAAACGGTCTGTCAGACCGATTTGATCGGAATTATTTAGTCGTGTGTACTCGGCCTTAGTGACATGTCACTGATCGTCTGTTCCCTCTCATTCCCTCTCAGTGACGTGTCATTCGTAGCCACTCCCCCTAACAGTTAGAATCATACCCTAGGACACGCTTAACCCCTTCAGCACCCCCTACAGGTTAACTCCTTCACTGCCAGTGTCATTTTCACAGTAATCATTGCATTTTTATAGCACTGATCGCTGTAAAAAAAGACAACGGTCCCAAAATGGTGTCAAAAGTGTCCGATGTGTCCGCCATTATGTCGCAGTCACGATAAAAAACGCTGATCGCCGCCATTACTAGTAAAAAAAAAAAATATTAATAAAAATGCCATAAAACTATCCCCTATTTTGTAGACGCTATTACTTTTGCGCAAACCAATCAATAAACGATTATTGCGATTTTTTTAATAAAAATATGTAGGAGAATACGTATCGGCCTAAATTGAGGAAAATAAAGTTTTTTTATA
Source organism: Rana kukunoris (assembly GCA_029574335.1). Lineage (NCBI taxonomy): Eukaryota > Metazoa > Chordata > Amphibia > Anura > Ranidae > Rana > Rana kukunoris. Next base: position 67,054,134 of record CM056050.1, on the reverse strand, counting down.
TATTTTTTGGGGGATATTTATTATAGCAAAAAGTTTAAAATATTGCAGTTTTTAAAAAAATGTACGCTCTATTTTTGTTTATAGCGCAAAAAATAAAAACCACAGAGGTGATCAAATACCAAAAGAAATCACTATTTGTAAGAAAAAAAGGATGCCAATTTTGTTTGAGAGCCACATCGCACGACCGCGAAATTGTCAGTTAAAGCAACGCAGTGTGGAATCGCAAAATGTGGCCTGGTCTTTGACCAGCCAAGTGGTCCGGGCCTTAAGTGGTTAAATTATAAGTATTGGGATTTCCTTTCAAATTTAGATGTTAGTGAAGTTACGAATTATCCAAAATCACGAATGCCGCATCTAAACTAGTGGAACGTGGAAGAAAAGAGATCCCCAGCTGCCTAAAAGCCCCACCTGGTGAACTCTTCTCTTCCATGTAACTTTGGGGCGAGCAGCCCTTTCATCTCTACCCCCCATGTGTCCTGTCCCTATCGAACTAGTGGAACGTAACAGATTTATAATAACTAACAATAATAAAAACGTTTTATTATTATTAATTAGTTCCGTTCCATTTGTTTCGATGTGCCATTCGTTATTTCGGATAATTCCTAACTTCGGATAAATTTGTATTTGTTAGGTTGACTAACATCCAAATTTGAAAGGAAATTCAAATACTTATAATTTAATAGTTAGTTATTATTTAGAATTATTTACATTTGGTTTTTCAAATTTTCTTTTTGGATTTTTGAATTTACGAATTCTCTAATTTACGAAATTCCGAATTTTCTAATTGCGATCATAACGAATGACTGGAAAAAATTTAAATGAAACGAAAACAATTTTTTTTTTTCCGCCAGTGCACATGTCTAATATGTAGATGCCAATATATATATATATATATATATATATATTTATCATACAGACTCCATTACCTATGGATGTAACGCAGTAGAGTCTAGTGCGTCATTTCCATGGGTAATGGGGTATGTATGATAAAAAAATATATATATTAACTAGACATTTTTCCTTTATTTTCATGTTGTGATTTCACACTTCCTGTCATAAAGTGGATGTAAACCCCAAAAAAAAAATTTTTTGTTTTGATGTCACAATGTAGAGTATAAGATTTCCTATCATCTGTGCCCAGTCTTGCACACAGAGTTAATCCAGATCTGAGAAATCCTCTTTTATGTTCAGTGAAAATGAACAGCCTTCCAGATAAAACCCTGCCTAAAGCAAAAGTCTGTTTTTCTCTCTTCTTGCTTTGAGTGACAGGTTATTTACAAATATAGCTAGGACATGTTTATCATATGTTATGTTTTGTTTATCATAACATGAGGTGATATAACATCATAACACATCCTAGTAATATACAATGAACTTTGGATCACCTCTTGTTATGATAAACATGTCCAAGCTAGATTTGTAAATAACCTGTTACTGAAAGCAATAACAGAGAAACGGACTTAACCTAATTTGGCAGGTTTTTATCTGAAGTCCGGTTAATTTGCACTGGACTTAAAAAGAGGATTATTTAGCGCTGGATTAACTCTGTGTGGCAAGACCGGGCACAGATGGTAGGAAATCTTATACTCTACATTGTGACATTAAAACAAAAAAAATTTTTTTTTGGGTTTACAACCACTTTAAGCCTCATACACACGATTGAAATTCAAACAAACTTTTCCGTGGATTTTTGTTCAAAGGGCGTTGGCCGTGAACTTGGCATGCATACACACTGCAGGACTTTTTCAGCCAACAAACATGAACGTAGTGACGTAATTTATGTACTACGTGTTTTTTCTGCTCTTTGGTGCCACCCTTTGGGCAACATCTGCTATTGGTGGTTGATCTTTAGTTCTGAGCATGCGTGTTTGTACATTGGACTTAAAGGGTCTCTAAAGGAAAACTATTTTTTTGCTGAAATGACTGTTTACAGGGTATAGAGACATAAAAGTTAACTGATTCCTTTTAACAATGATTAAAAACAAATAAAATTAATCATATAATGTGCCTGCAGTTTAGTTTCACTTTTAAAATGGTTTCATGTTTCTGTGAAGTAGAGAGACACACAGAACAAAAACAAACAAATCCAGGTCAGTGTTTTGTTTTTAAAATGAATCTGATTGGTTCTGAGGAGTTTTAGACACACAGTAATGACAGCTTGGACCACCGTGAAAAGCTGCCATGAGATTATTCATAAGGAGCCAGACAAGCAGGAAGTGTAGAGATCAGAGCAGAACTACAGCAACTTCAAAGCAAAAACGAACAATGAGGACATGAAACCAGGACTGCAGTAAGATAAAGGAAGCTATTTAGCTAAAAAAAAAAAATTCTTTTAGTGATCCTTTAAGTCGGATGGACTTCTGTACACACAATTAGACTTTGCTCCATCAGACTTTTGTTGCCAGAAAGATTGTCTTGTTTGCAGAGCGAACATTTGTCCGATGAAAACCAGAAAAGTTTGTCCGATGAAGCGTAGACACGGTCGGATTATCTGAAAAACCTGTTCATTTTGAAGTTTGTTGTCAAAAAGTCAGATCGTGTGTATGGGCTTTAAGAGTGTCTCCAGAATTCATGGAGAACCAATGTAGACAACTTTGGACAGCAGCAACAGCGGTCTGGAGGAAGGGAGTGTTAAGCCTTGTACACACAGTAGGTGAGCAGTAAAGGAGGTATCTGTACTAATTATTCGATGTTAGTACAGCGATCGCCCTGCAGTGTTTTGACAGGGGGCATTGGATGAGAGCGCTGATCAGATGCTGATTGGCTGCTGGTTTTCCAGAATGCTTGTTCGACAGTAGCTGCTCGGGAGATTGGCTTCTATCAAACAAGGACCTGTACATACGGGCCGAATGTCAGACAGTTTCTACTGTACCAGCTGTTCGGCCCGTGCTCTGAAGCCCCAGCTTACAGTGGCGGACCTTCAGAGCCCGTGCTGGAAGCAGCTGCTCCCGCACGCATGCGCAGGAGTGACATCATCGCGGCTCTGGCCACTCACAGTGCTGGAGCCCACAAACCTGGAATAAACACTGGGGGAAGATGTCAGCTGTCTTAATGGTGAGCGAGCCCCACTGGAAAGGCTTTGTTCTAAAGTAAGTATTTCATAATGTGCTAGTATGCGATGCATACTAGCACATTTTGCCTTTGTCTTATAGTTTTTTTTATTTTTTTACAATCATTTGTTGAAACATTATTATCATTCACACATTGTCCTCTAATTGAATACCTGCAAGGTTTTATTACTCCTTTATAAATGCTTGAAAAATGCTGAGCTTGGCATGAGTAATGTCTGCCAAGCTTTCATATCATATATAATTAGCCAATCAAACTTTTTTTTTTCTCTCACAGTGAGTGCTATTTATATGAAATGTATCTACATATATAAAAAGTCCTGAGTCTTTTGGTACAAACTATAATATAAAACAAAAAACAAAGACCTGTTTTAACCACTTCAGCTCTGAAAGATTTACCCCCTTTCATGACCAGGCCATTTTTTGCTACTTTAACTGACAATTGCGCAGTCATGTGACGCTGTACTACCAAAAAAATGTTGTCCTTTTTCCCCTCACAAATAGAGCTTTCCTTTGATGGTATTTGATCACCTCTGTGTTTTTTTTACTGTTTGCGCTATAAACAAAAAAACAACGACAATTTTGAAAGAAAAAACGTATTTATTTACTTTTTGCTATAAAACATCAATTTAGGCCAATATGTATTCTGCTACATATTTTTGGTTAAAAAATCCCAATAAACGTATGATTGCGCAAAAGGTATAGCATCTTGAATCTATGGGATATATTTATGGAATTTTTATGTATTTATTTTTACCAGTAATGGCGGCGATCAGCGACTTATAGTGAGACTGCGATATTGCGGCAGACAAATTGGACACTTTTTTGGGAACCAGTAACACTAATACAGTGATCAGTGGTAAAAAAAATATGCACTGTCACTGTACTAAGGACACTGGCAGTGAAGGGGTTAACATCAGGGGTGTGTTCATTGGGTTAACTGTGTGCTTAACTGATGTTTTACTGTAGTGGTGGAGGTGCTTTTACTATGGGTAGGCATAGATCCGTGTCCCTTCTTTGCAGTTACACAGGATCCATGTATTCCCTACTGACAGAACGCCGTTCTGCCTGGGTATCGAATGATCAGTGAGTGGCGGCAGACATTGGGACTGCGGGCATTGTAGAATCACGGCGTGAGCGAGCTGCTGTCTGCGCACATTCACATCCGATACAATGCAGCCGCCCTGTAGCAGTAAAATTGCTATAGAGCGGTCGGCATGTGGTTAAAGACTACAAAAGAATATATCAGTATATTACAATTATATCAGAAGTATAAACAAAGAGAATGATATTGATAGAGCTGGGTACTCATTCCAATTTCTATTTTCTAAAGCACAAAACAGTTACCCACTTCACTCCCAGAAGAATTTACCCCCTTCCTGACCAGAGCACTTTTTGCGCTTTTTTCGCTTTAACTGACAATTGCACGTACGATGTTGCACCCAAACCAAATTGACGTCCCTTTTCCCCCACAAATAGAGCTTTCCTTTGGTGGTATTTGATCATCTCTGCGTTTTATTTTTTTTTGAAAAAAAGCAGTATTTTTCATTTTTTTTTCTATAATAAATATCCCCAAATAATATATAAAAAACGATTTTTTTCCTCAATTTAGGCTGGTACGTATTCTTCTACATATTTTTGGTAAAAAAAAAAAAACACAAAACACAATAAGCGTATATTGATTGATTTGCGCAAAAGTTATAGGGCCAGATTCAGGTACACGTACATTTGCGCAGCGTATCCGAGATACGCTACGCTGCCGTATTTTACCAGGCTCTACACCGAATTCTGGTAGATTTTTGCCCGTACGATACGGCGGCGTAGTCTATTTCTCGCCACGTAATCGAAATACGCGATTAGGGGGCATGAAGCATTTAAATTAGGCGCGTCCCCGCGGCGATCGAACTGCGCATGCTCCGTTCAGAAATTTCCCGCCGTGCATTGCGCGAAATAACGTTGTTACGTCATTCGTTGTTTGAGTAGCGTCGTTTACGGACATTCCTATTCCCGGACGACTTACGTAAAAAATAATAAAAGACGTCGGAAAACGTTGAAATTCGACGCGGGAACGACGGCCATACTTAACATGGGCTGTCTAATATTAGAGCAGCAAAAAGCTGGTATAGTGTTACACAAAAAAAAGATGACTAAAGGTGCCCTAAGAGATTCGATTGAAGATCGTAATTTCGGGGGTTGGACGGCAAAAGCTAATTTGCATACCCTGACGCGGAAAACGACGGGAAGTCCACCCAGCGGCCGCAATTTTATTGCAGCGTAGATCCGAAGTCGTACGAACACGTAAGCCAGTCAGATTGAAGCGCAAAGCCGTCTTTTCATGGTTTGAGGTTTCAAACTAGTGAAAAAACGCGCATAATTAGAAAGTACTCCAGTCTAACACTAGTTAGACAGGAGTTACGGCTCTGTGAATCTGGCCCCATAGTGTCTACAAAATAGGGGAAATTTATGGCGTTTTTAATAATTTTTATTTTATTAGTAATGGTGGAGATCTGCGATTTTTATCGTGACTGCGACATTATGACGGACACATCGGACATTTTTGACACTATTTTGGGACCATTGTCATTTAAACAGGGACAGTGCTATAAAAATGCACTGATTACTGTGTAAATGACACTGGCAGGGAAGGGGTTAAACACTAGGAGGCGATTAAGGGGTTAAGTGTGTCCTAGGGAGTGATTCTAACTGTGGGGGGGCTGGTCTCACTAGAACATGACAGAGATCACTGTTCCCTGTGAGGCCGTGTACACACGGCAGAGAACCTCGACGGGCAGAACACATGGTTCCGCCCGTCGAGGTTCCCTGCCGGCCGTCGAAATCGGCGACCCGCCCGTCGGGAATGGCAACCAGCCATTCTTCCAGGCGGGCCGTCGAGCAAATAGAGAGCGTGCTCTCTATTTCTGCTCGACGGGCTTCCCGACGGGAAGCTCGCCGAGAGTGTACACACGGCCGAGGTCCTCGCTGGAATGCAGCTTCCAGCGAGGTTCTCGCTGGTTTCCAGCGAGAACCTCGGTCGTGTGTACGCCGCCTGACAGTTAGCAGTAGATCTCTGTCATGTTGCTAGGCAGAACAGGGAAATGCCTTGTTTACATCTCCCCGTTCTCCATGACACGATTACAGGACACCGGCGGAAATTGAGTCCGCGGGTCCCATGGGCACGGTCACAGAGGCAGCGTGCACGAACCCACTACGCCGCGATTTGCGCAGCCATTTCATTGTGCCGATGTATATTGTCGTGCTCCGGTCGGCAAGCGGTTAAACACCATGGTATTACACTACACCACAAGTTAAATTCTTGTTATTCTTGTCCGGGGACAGTGTCCTCAATCCGGGGACTGTCCCTGGAAACCGGGGATGTCTGGTCACCGTATCCTACTCACAATGTTTAAGAACAGCTCTCCAACCAGCTTCCCGGTGAAACACTTCAGTATGACATAAAAGCATAGCTCCCACCTGTCCCTGATTTTGAGGGACTGTCGCTAATTTGGAGCAATGTTACTCTGTCCCTCTGTCCCCCTCATTTGTCCCTCATTTTGGTCTGATCTATATATATGTATATAACATTTTTATCTATCAAAAAGTGTTTTCCAGTGCTAAACCTTTCATCTGATGTCTTAATTTGCCTAAATTGTAAATTCCCAAAGCCAATATAAAGCAATAGTTGTGGTAAAAAAAAGCACTTGGGTTTAACCAATCTTGTTTTTTGTACAATTCTCCTTTAAGGGGGCGTGGCAAGGGGTGTGTCTTATGCCTGCATGCTTTTGCTGAAAGGTGTCCCTTATTTCCATCTCAAAAAGTTGGAAGGTATGTACAAAGGGTCCTTTTCTAGCTCAGCTTACTAAAATAGTGTCCTCCAGTAGATGTCTTTAAGGCTCTTAGCCAACCACACGCTAAGGCCTAATAGCAACAGATCTTCAGTAGCACTGGAGCCAAGGCCTCAGGATAAGAGACCGCTGAACAGGTCCTCTCAAACCATGGCTCCATAGGGCAAGGGGGGGGGCAATTGACCCCCCCCTGGAAATCGAGAAGGTGTTGAAGAGTTTTGCAGCCACGGGCTGTCTGAGCAGTCCCGGGTTGGATGTCACACTGGCACAGCGAGCAGAGTGAAGCTGCCTCCCCTCCAGTGTTTATTTGTACACAGGGGGAGGGAACCTGCTGTGCCTGTGCTGCGCTGATGTGAGGTACTTAATAGGATGGGGGAGGGGGGTCTGTGCTGAATGGGGGGGTCCATCTGTGCTGAAGGGGGGGTCTGTACTGAAGGGTGATAGGTGGGGTGTTTTCCGCGCCAAAAATAAAAATGAAAATTCCCAAATGGATTGGGAGTGCAAAATATAAATGAATATATAATGTGATAAGCTGCTCCTCGGGGTACAGTGGTGAACTGTGGTATTATTACGTATATAGGTGAGAGAGGGCGCTAAATATACAATGTAACCTAGAAATATTGCTAGATTAGCTATTGCAGAGTGATGTGCCCAATACTAAGGTGAATGATTACAACAATAATGACAATCTGGTAGCAATAGGAAATGTGATAATTACTCGTGAAAATACTGAAGGGTGGTGTGTGCTGAAGGGGGGTCTGTGCTTAAAGGGGGTCCATCTGTGCTGAAGGGGGGTCTGTGCTGAATGGAGGGGTCTGTGCGGAATAGGGGGGTCTGTGCCCAAAGGGGTCGGTCTGTGCTGAATGGAGGGGTCTGTGCAGAATGGGGGGGTCTGTGCTGAAGGGGGTCCATCTGTGCTAATGGGAGGGGTCTGTGCAGAATGGGGGAGGGGTCTGTGCTAAAGGGGGGGTCTGTGCTGAAGGTGGGGTCCATCTGTGCTGAAGGGGGTTCTGTTCATTCTCTAGGCCATGGGTCTTCAAACTATGGCCCTCCAGTTGTTCAGGAACTACAATTCCCATCATGCCTAGTCATGTGTGTGAATGTCATAGTTTTACAATGCCTCATGGGATGTGTAGTTCTGCAACAGCTGGAGGGCCGTAGTTTGAGGATCCCTGCTCTAGGCTATATTTATTTGGGCATGGAGTGAAGCTGAATTATCTCAAGAGCTATTTCACACTGCCAGCTGGCCGCGTTATTGGTAAAGTGGTGCTTTACCATCGTTTTACCTGCAGTATTCGGCCGCTAGCAGGGCGCTTTTATTTTTTTTTTTTTTTTTTTTTTTTTTTTAAAGTGTATTTTTGTGCGTGAACTCGAGAGAGAGGAGCCGGACTGTAGGAGTTGGGAGTAGGCAGACCCTCCCCCCGGAGGCAATCGCCATCCTTCTCCATGCCCCTGGTGGCAATGGCGGGTGTGAAGGGGGGCCTCCCACTCACCCCGCCCTACCTGCTCCTCTTGGGAGCCCAACTGGGGCCCAACGGGACCCCAATGGGGCAGAGGGACTCCCCCTATGAGGGAGTGAGGGGGCCTAGCCCACCCAGCCAGCCCCGTAGGTCCTTCGCCTCTCTTTATTTTAAGAGACCGCATGGCCAAAGTGCATGTGTTTTAAACCAATTTTGTGTGCGTGCAAGTGTGGTGGTTTTTGTGGGGGGGGGTGGGCGTACTAAGCACAGGCGTACCTTGCATAGCACACCCACCGGGAGCCGGGCTGAGACCATCAAACTCAATTCACATGTAGCCGAGACCGGGATCCGAACCCTTGGCTGCAGAGGTGAATGGCTTGTCAGCGCAGTGCCAATCACGTTGAGCCACCACAGCTCCCCATAGCATTTGAAGAAAGGTTTAAATGCGACTGTGTATCGCCGCTGCCGAAGCGCCCCTCCCTGAAAAAATTCCAGCGGACGCCCATGTCTCAAACATTTATATTCTCCCCAGCCACACCTTCTGGGCACCACCTCTCAGGGATGGAGGTCAGATAAATATTTATAGCTCAAGGATTGACCCTCCTACTCTATTGCAGTGGTCACATTATGACCACTAGATGGCAGTGACAATCATAGAAAATACTGTCAGCTCCATCTACTAATCATAATGTAGTATTTTTCTGCATCACAGTACTATTATAAATGTAGAAAGTTTGACCTAGAGAGAAAATAGCCTTATTTAATTTACGGTTCAGCATATCAAACCTTCAGGAGCTGGATTGCTGATTTAAACTATTTAAAATAGTAACTTGGTGGGTCCCCATTACTTGCTCTCAAGTATTCAAGACATTGGGTGCCACACTGCGACATTTCATCACTTTCTTCCTGGTGCTACCAAACAAATACTAGCTAAGTTGTCATTAATGATTAACTACTATTGCAAACTGACTCACATATAATAAATGAAAGTTGGGCTGATAAGTGTGTTGGTAATGGAATTCTCCAAACATATTGGACTTTGTTGTACTTGACTCAGATCTTTATGGTGCCCTTGCCTTGCATTTCTGGGGTCCCGAGTAAATTTTTACACCAGGGATATCGGCTGCAGCCTAAGTTTGCAGCCCTCTCTGTAAAGCCTCGCACACACAATCAGATTTTCAGGTGACCGCTCATCCGTTGCTCACCATACAAAACTTTTCGTACGACAGGATACAACTTCAGAAGTGACATCATGTGTTGAATCGTTTTGAATGTGTTCTGTCGTTTTGGACGTTGAGTTCACCTACGACAAAAATGTTATATTCTGCACATCCAGTTTTTGTTGTACGGAATAACAAAATTGGCTATGTAAACAAGGCGATTCCCCGTTCTGCCAGATGACAAGTCAGAGACCTTCTGTTTCCAGTGATCGGGAACAGTGATCTCTGTCATGTTCCTGGTAGCCCATCCCCCCTACAGTTAGAACACACCCAGGGAACACACTAAGGGGTTGTAAAGGTACAATTGTTTCCCCTAAATAGCTTCCTTTACCTTAGTGCAGTCCTCCTTCACTTACCTCATCCTTCCATTTTGTATTTAAATGTCCTTATTTCTTCTGAGAAATCCTCACTTCCTGTTCTTCTGTCTGTAACTCCACACAGTAATGCGAGGCTTTCTCCCTGGTGTGGAGTGTCGTGCTTCCCCCCTCCCTTGGACTACAGGAGAGTCAGGATGCTCTCTACGTTGCAGATAGAGAAAAGAGCTGTGTGTTAGTGGGCGTCCTGACTCTCCAGTAGTCCAAGGGAGGGGGCGAGCACGACACTTCACACCAGGAAGAAAGCCTTGCATTACTGTGTGGAGTTCAACGGCGGATCCAGGGGGGGGGCAACGGGGCAATTGCCCCCCCCCCCGAGGCAATCATGTCACATTGGCTTTAAAAAAAAACCAAAAAAAACAATTTTTTTTTTTTTTAGGGGTCCGGAGGCCACCAGGGCCCCAGATGGCAAACCCCTCTTTTTTTATTTATTTTTTTATAAAAAAAAATATTTTTTTAACATATTTTTATTTTATTTTTTATTAAAGGGCCAATTTTTTTTCTTTTCTTTTTTTTAGAAGTCCGGAGGTCCCCAGGGTCCCGGAGGCCGCCAGGGCCCCGTATGGCAACCCGCCCTTTTTATTTATTTTAATAAAAAAAAAAAAAAAAATATTTTTTTATTAAAGGGCCATTTTTTTTTTAGGGGTCTGGAGGTCCCCAGGGGCCCGGAGATCCCCAGGGCCCCAGATGACCACCCCCCTTTTTTTTATTAAATTTGTATATATATATAAAATTATTATTATTATTATTGTTAGTATTATTATTAAAGGGCACAGAGGTCCCCAGGGCCCCCGGAGGACAACCCTCCTTTTTTTATATTTTTTTTTATATTTTATTTATTTTTTTCTCTTTTTTTATATATAGATATATTTTTATTAAAGGGCTCAGAGGTCCCCAGGGCTCCATGTGTCAAACCCCATTTTTTTAATAAATGTTTTTTTTTATTTTTTTATATATTGTTTTATTTATTTTTTATAACTTTTTTTTATCATTTTTTTTAAACTGCTTTGCGGTGCCTGCAGCTGCTGCTGCCGAGTCTGTCACTCTCTCTCTCTCATCACCAGGGCTGGTAGGCTGCCTGTCCTGAGGCTGCTTTGAGCTGTTGCTGACTGCAGCACTCCCCTCTCTCCTGCTGACATCGGGCATCTCTGGCTGTGTGTGAGAGCTGGATCTGTGTTCGGCTGTGCTGCCTGTGCTAGACCTGCTCGTGTGATAGTAGATGGAGATGGAACACTGATTGAATCAGTGTCAGGGATTCTAAATAGACCAGTACTGTGTGCCTACACAGAGGAGACCAACACTGTATGCAGTGAAATAAAAGGTGTTTATTTACAAGGTGAACAAAACAGGTGAAGACAAACAGTGCACAAATAACAACAAAGCATATATAAGTGAAGGGGAAATGCCGTAATCATAAACCAAAAGCCAAGCCAAGGTCATATACCAGGAGATCACAGAAGAAGCTGCAGACAGGGAATGGGCAGGAAGGGAATGTCCAGGAGAGGGATCAGGTCAGGTCGGATCAGATCAGAAGTCAAAGGAGGGGACAGCAGGCTCAGGGTCAGATATCAGATCTCAGGATCAGGTTAGTAGACAGATACCAGGGCGAGGAGTGATTACACACGCCGGGTATTATAGAGGCGTGCTGATTGCATTCAGGTCACACCTGAACGCAGGAAGGGCTGTGTGCTCCATACTGCCAAGACCTTTCCTGACAATCAGTGTTTTGTCTATCACACAAGCCTGTCTAGGGGGGACCTTGCTAGAGCACACTGGCCTACCGAACACAGACCTTCAGCTCCTGTTAGTTCCATGACACACGTCGGGAGAGGAGATGCCTGCTGTGTGTGATCGAGGCAATGCCATGGTGAGTGCCGTGCACAGTGTGGCTGCATTTATAGACAAAAGCGGGGCTACATTGATAGACAAAAGTGGGACTGCATTGATATGCAAAAGTGGGGATGCATTGATATGCAAAAGTGGGGTTGCATTGATATACAAAAGTGGGGTTGCATTGATATACAAAAGTTGGGCAGCATTGATATACAAAGGTGGGGCTGCGTTCATATACATAGTGAGGATGCAATGATCTCTTGTACCATGTCTTCAGTCTCTGACCATCCCTTGTACCACGTCTGCAGTCTCTGACCATCTCTTGTACCACGTCTGCAGTCTCTGACCATCCCTTGTACCACGTCTGCAGTCTCTGACCATCCCTTGTACCACGTCTGCAGTCTCTGACCATCCCTTGTACCACGTCTGCAGTCTCTGACCATCTCTTGTACCACGTCTGCAGTCTCTGACCATCTCTTGTACCACGTCTGCAGTCTCTGACCATCTCTTGTACCATGTCTGCAGTCTCTGACCATCTCTTGTACCATGTCTGCATTCTCTGACCATCTCTTGTACCATGTCTGCAGTCTCTGACCATCTCTTGTACCATGTCTGCAGTCTCTGACCATCTCTTGTACTATGTCTGCAGTCTCTGACCATTTCCTTGTACCACGTCTGCAGTCTCTGACCATCTCTTGTACCACGTCTGCAGTCTCTGACCATCTCCTGTACCATGTCTGCAGTCTCTGACCATCTCTTGTACCACGTCTGCAGTCCCTGACAATCGTCTACAAACCATGGGATAGATTTATGGCATTCATATTTAAATATTTTTTACTAGTAATGGCGGGGATCATTGATTTTTTAGCAGTACTGCAACATTGCAGCGGACACATCGGACACCTAATTGAGTTCTGTAAGCAACACCTTATTTTCTGTCAGTGCCCCCCCCCGAGACTAGACTCTGGATCCGCCCTTGGTGGAGTTACAGACAGAAGAACAGGAAGTGAGGATTTCTCAGAAGAAATAAGGATATTTAACCACTTCCAGACGGCCGTACGAATATATGCGGCCGCCGGGTGCTTCTGAATCTCTGACTGGACGCATATATGCGTCCTGCGCTCTTCCTGGCCACTAGAGGGCGCGTGAGCGCCGCCGGCGGCGCGCGGCCACCGGCGGTTCACACATGAGCGCTGCATTCCTGAGATACCGATGCGCGTGCCTGGCGGCCGCGATGTCCGCCAGGCACTCGCAATCAGCAGTTACAGGGACAAGGACATGGATCTCTGTGTGTAAACACAGAGATCCATGTCCTGTCAGGGAAGAGAGGAGACCGATCTGTGTCCCTTGTACATAGGGACACAGCATCGGTCACCTCCCCCAGTCACCCCCCTCCCTCCACAGTTAGAACACACCCAGGGAATACATTTAACACCTTCCATGCCCCCTAGTGTTAACCCCTTCACTGATAGTCACATTTATACAGTAATCGGTGGATTTTTATAGCACTGATCGCAGTATAAATGTGAATGGCGCCAAAAATGTGTCAAAAGTGTCCGATGTATCCGCCATAACGTCGCAGTCCCAATAAAAATTGCAGGTCGCCGCCATTACTAGTAAAAAAAAATAATAATAAAAATTAATAATAATTCTGTCCCCTATTTTGTAAGCGCTATAACTTTTGCGCAAACCAGTCGCTCATTGCGATTTTTTTTTTTTTTAAATGCGCTATTTATTATAGTAACAAGTAAAAAATATATATATTTTTTTAAATTGTGGCTCTTTTTTTGTTTATAGCGCAAAAAATAAAAACCGCAGAGATGATCAAATACCACCAAAATAAAGCTCTATTTGTGGGGAAAAAAGGACGCCAATTTTGTTTGGGATCCACGTCGCACGACCGCGCAATTGTCAGTTAAAGCGACGCAGTGCCAGAAGCTGAAATTTCACCTGGTCAGGAAGGGGTATACGTGGCCAGTAAGGTAGTGGTTAAAAACAAAATCGAAAAAAAGTGAAGGAGGACTGCACTACGGTAAAGGAAGCTATTTAGTAAAAGAAAATTGTAACTTTACAACCCCTTTAACCCCTTGATCGCCCCCTAGTGTTAACCCCTTCCCTGCCAGTGTAATTTTTACATTGATCAGTGCATTTTTATAGCACTGATCAGTGTAATAATGTCACTGGTCCCCAAAAAATTTCATTTGGGGTCAGATTTGTCCACCGCAATGTCACAGTCCTGCTAAAAATCACAGATTGCTGCCATTACCAGTAAAAACAATAACAAATAAATAAAAGTCCCTAAACCTATCCCATAGTTTGTAGACGCGATAACTTTTACGCAAACCAATCAATGGACGCCTATTGCTTTTTTTTTTTTTTTTACCAAAAATATGTGGAATAATATAGATCAGCCTAAACTCTGACTTTCCCAGCAGACACTGTGTTCAGTGTTCCACCTATCACTGACGTCCTCTTGTCCGAGAATGAAAGAAGGTCCGTGATTGGCGGAACACTGAATGCAGTGCCTGCTGGGAAAGTCAGAGAATGAGAGGACCTCCGTGATAGGCGGTAGCGCAACACAGTGTCAAACGCCTATCACGGAACGAAACGGGACCAGGAGGAAGCCGCAACTTTTGAAAAATGGATGCCCACAGCCTGCCAAGAATACAGGTACACTGAGGCTGCAATGGGCACAGTGAAAATGGGCACAGTAAGGCTACAATGGGCACAGTGAGAATGGGCACAGTAAGGCTGCAATGGGCACAGTGAGAATGGGCACAGTAAGGCTACAATGGGCACAGTAAGGCTGCAATGGGCACAGTAAAAATGGGCACAGTAAGGCTACAATGGGCACAGTGAGAATGGGCACAGTAAGGCTGCAATGGGCACAGTAAGGCTACAATGGACACAGCAAGGCTAAAATGGGCATAGGAGAATGGGCACAGTAGGGCTGCAATGGGCACAGTGAGAATGGGCACAGGAAGGCTGCAACAGGCACAGTAAGGCTACAATGGGCACAGTGAGAATGGGTACAGTAAGGCTGCAATGGGCACAGTGAAAATGGGCACAGTAGGGCTGCAATAGGCACAGTAAGAATGGGCACAGTAGGGCTGCAATAGGCACAGTGGGAATGGGCACAGTAGGGCTGCAATGGGCACAGTGAGAATGGGCACAGAAAGGCTGCAATGGGCACAGTAAGGTTACAATGGGCACAGTGAGAATGGGCACAGTAAAGCTTCAATGGCCACAGTAAGGCTGCAATTGGCACAGTAAGAATGGCCACAGTGAGGTTGCAAATGGGCACAGTGAAGCTGCAAATGGGCATTGTTGACACTTTTTTCTACTTACAGTAGCTGCTGTATTCTCACCCTAGGCTTATACGCGAGTCAATACATTTTCCCATTATTTTGTGGTAAAATTAGGACCTCGGCTTATACTCGAGTATATACGGTAATATAAAATGGCAGATATGATATCAATCAAGTGATCCAAACAAAGATTGCTAAAATAATAATAATAATTCTCTATTGTTTACACCAATTATTAGACATGTGCACAACAAAAAATGTCATATTTTTTTGTTCCGTTTCGTCTCGTTCCATAGATTCGTAATTTCGTAAGATTCAAGTTTTCCTATTCGGACCCGTTCATATTTTGTAAGACGCAAGTTTTCCTATTCGTATCCATTCGTATTTTTGTAACAGTTTTATTTTCGTTTATACTGAATGATTCGTAATTCTGTCTAATTTATGTTCGTTGATTCGAAATTCGTAATTTTGTTAGATAATAATTTTCGTTTAATGGATTCGTAATTTTGTACTTTCGTAAATACATAGCAACACGCGGCTAATCCATATTAAGATATGCTTTCTCTTAGCCCCGTACACACGGTCGGACTTTTTGCCAACAATGTGACTCAGCACAAAAGAGATAATAAGCTGATTGGCTAAGATATTAAGTAAGATACATCACTCACTAACTACACTGCCCATTCAAAAGAACGTTACAACTTGCAAGTACACAAATTTACGAACAGACAAAGAAACGGATTTACAAAACACACAAATGAAAATACGAACATACGAATGAAAATACTAACAGACAAAGGATTTAAAATACGGAATGCAAATCGTTCGTTATAGATGTCATTTTCGTTCTTTTGCTTTTTCGGTGTTTCGTATTTTAGTAAGATTGTCCAATCGTACGTTCGTATTTTCGTTTGTTCGTTATTTTGCTTATTCGTAATTCCGTAATTTTCGTATTTTGGGTCTTTCAGCTGTTCGGATGTTCGAATTGATACGAATGTACGAATACTAACAAATTCGTACGAAAATCCATTCGTTACGAACGGGAACGCACATATCTACCAATTATTCGTGATAATCTTGGGACATAATTATGTTATCCCTAAGACTGAAGAAAAGTGAAAGGTTACGTGCAGTAAACTCCAAGTGTTGTACAATTACTATATGGATAAAGTGTTTTTGGTAGGACTGGTTTCATCTTGACTAATAAACTGCAGATCTCAGTTGCAGGCATGCAGGAAGAAGTATTGGGTTTGGCTCATTTTTTTTTTTTTTTCTATTGAAAAGCCTGTGGCGTGCAAAACACAACCCAAAAACTTCACCCGGTGCAGGAAAAAATGTGCACACACATAAAGAGTGAAACACAAAAAACTGCGATGAGTGCCATCGTCAATTGGTCCTCCGCAAAGGACCCAGCTCTGATCCCCCGGGGCGTTAGGCTCCAGACAGGGAAAAGAGTTATTGGAGTCCAAGCAGCCGAAACCACTAGGACCCCACTATGGCCCATGCAGCCGAAGCCACATGGCCAAACATCCTCGGAGGGACTGCCGAGACAGAACCCTCCTCGGTGAGGCTCCCCCGAAGGGAGACCCCATGAGAGCAGGTGAACTAAGCCAGAAGGCCATGTCCACCTACTCCCAAGACTTTCAGAGCCAGCCCGAGGACCAGCACCCTACTCGCCACACATACCGTGCTCCAACCAAAAAAAGTGACAAACAAGACAAACAGGGGGTAACATAAAAAAGAAAGTGGGGGAAAAGGAAGGTGGGAATGGTGAGTGGAAAGTGGCCATTGTGCAATACAATGGCCGGCCCTCCGGCCAGGAACAAAAATTCCTCTGGTCCTAGCCAAAAGGCTCGGCCCTAGAGGCAGGTGCTAAAAAGGTGTGTGTGGAGATATGTGACCTAAGGTGCCACACGTTGAGTGCCCCTCAACACTCAGTGCAATGTATGGCACCCCTGGACTTCCACTCCAGGGGCACTATCTCCACAGGCTTTTCAACGGACCCTGACCCCCGGTCCGGACCAGCAGCACCCTTCCCAGTCAGGAAGGTAGGAGAAGAGGTTGGGGAGAGCCAGCCGCAGCCAACTACTACCCACAACCCCCAGCTCTCCCACCTAATTACATTCGGGAAGTACTACCCGCCTCTCCCCGAAAGGATTAGCAAAGGTTCCCTCGCCGAACAACTGACTGGGGCAGACACCACCGGATCCAGGCCAAAGGCCAGGGGCCCAGCCCTTCAGCTTCGACCTCATGCCTCTCTGCCCCGATCAGAAGGCTTTCGCCTCTACGCCAATAGGCTTAGCGTCCACCGACTGCCATCCCTTTCCCCCTCGCCGAGTACTGGGGACAGTCAGTTTAGCACCACCTATTGGCAACTGATAAGAACAGATACTACACTTGATCTTAGCCAAAAGGCCATGTTTTGCCGATGACACCTATAAAGGTCTGGCAAGAAAACTCTCTATTGCGCATGCGCACATGTTGGGAAGATCGGTTACACATACGCGCTGATGGTGAAAAATATGCTTCATTTGTTCCAATGACAACTGTGTATATATTTAAAACATGGCCAGAAAGTAACTCATACATGTTGTCAGGGGGCACTCTTTACGTTTGGAGGAAAAGAGATGTAACCTTCACATAAGGAAAGGCTTCTTCACAGTAAGAGCTGTGCAAATAGACTCCCTCAAAAACTAAAGCCGGCCACAGAGGGTTTGAATCTTAGCCAGTTCAGCAGGGACTGACCGAGGCTTGAACCATGTATGGGCAGGCTGAATGTACCCAAGTTGGTCGATCGATCTACTTGGGTACAACCAACATGTCGCAGTTTTTTTAAATGTGATTATTGCTAGCCGCTAGAATCAATCACTGTGTGTGTGCTCCCGGCAGGGATGGCCCCCCAGAATAACACATTGGGGCAATATGAGGGATTCCCCTAATAACACTGACTGTATTGATCGGGGGAATCGGGCATGGCCGGTTTAATCCTAGCCAGCTTAGTAGATTGTTTAAAAAAACGAGTTGGATGCATTTCTAAATGCACAAATTATTACTAGATAATAACATTTGGGGATCAGGAAGGAATTCATTTTTCCATGGATCATGCTTTATATATGTTTTTGCCTTCCTCCGGGTTAGGTTTTAATTGCCCTCTGTGTTTTAATTACTTCAATACCAAGCACATTTACCCCCTTCTTGCCCAGGCCACATTTCAGCTTTCAGTGCTGTCACACTCTGAATGACAATTGCACGGTCATTCTACACTGTACCCATAATATTTTTTCATTTATTTTTTCAAACAAATAGAGCTCTCTTTTGATGGTATGTTAATTGGGAAGATTACCTTTCATTTCCTGTGCCAGGGGGTAACTGGAGCAGGAAATATCTCCAACAGGGTGAAATAGTTGCCATGCTCAAATCTGTGTCTGTATTCCTATTGGGAAGACTTCCTGCCCTTGGGCAGAAGCCCATAGATGATTTTTTATTTTATTTAACCAGCCAGAGTACACTGATCAGTAGTCCCGGCTATAGCCTTCTGTGCCGATCAAGCAGCAAAAATCTAACAGGGGCGGTTGTACAGAGATCGATCAGGAGATCGACTTCTGTACCACCACACTGCCCTTACAGAGAATGAAATTTGCATGGTCCCAAATATATTCAACTGAACCAGTTGAATTTCGATTCATTAATGGCCGGCTTTAACACCTGACAAATGTTTTCAACTCAACAAAAAATATTTAAAGTGGTTGTAAACCCCATTCATGAAACTTGACCTAAGCACATATATCTGTAGTGTTTACTTATCTCTCTCCAAAGCACTAAGTGTGGCTTCCTCTGTTATAAACAGAGTCACTTCTGACAGGTTCTCTGACACATGAGATAACACAAGCTGAAAATTTGTGTCAGGGAGGGAGCTTAGAGATAGATTAGCAGAGAGCTTGTCTACTCAGACTGCAGCTCTGCATGTTCCTTTGTTCTTCTGCCTATGTGGAGTGGGTGTGTGCCTCTCCTCCAATCAGCTCTCACACAGTGTAAGCCCAGACTCCACACCCACTGCTGAATGAGGAAACAAGATTTCTAAGATGAGCAGCACTTTCCAAAGAGCGTAGAAAGGGAAAGACAGCAGATATACATGTAAAACCTATAGAGGGAGATTTGTTTAATCTCTGTGTATCATCTGAGGCTGTTTGCTTCACTGGGTATAGGAGAGGGTTTACATTCAAAAATACAGTGGAACCTTGGAATACGAGCATCATTTCTGAAGAATTCTTGTAATCCAAAGCACTTTTATATTAAAGTTTATTCATAGAAGTCAATGGCAACTCAGATAATTAGTTCCACAGTGACTTCTATTGTATGCAGTACCGCATGTAGCCAGAGGTGGGGGGCGCTGGAGACACTCGGAAATACTAAGGCCGCCTACACACGATCGAACATGTCCGCTGAAACTGGTCCGCAGACCAGTTTCAGTGGACATGTTCGATCGTGTGTACGGCCTATCGGACCATTTTCCAGCGGACAAAAATTTCCAAACATGCTTGAAAACATGTCCGCTGGAAACCTGTCCGTCGGACAGATTCGATGGTTAGTACACAAACCATCGGACTAAAATGCCGCGCATGCTCAGAATCAAGTCGACGCATGCTTGGAAGCATTGAACTTCGTTTTTTCATCAAGTCGTTGTGTTCTACTTCACCGCGTTCTGGTCTGATCGGATTTTGGTCCGATGGTGTGTAAGCACATCAGACCAACAGACCACTTCAGCCTTGTCTGATGAAAACGGTCCGTCGGACATGTTTCCTCGGACATGTCTCATCGTGTGTACAGGGCCTCAGATGCAATTGAAAACACTAAGAGAGGCTTGAGAACGGAGTGTTTTTTCCGAGTGCATCCGAGCGGCTCTGAGTGTCACCGGCACCTCTGACCAAATGCCGTACTGCACACTGCAGAGGCTTGAATCCTGCTCGTTTTGGTATTACTGTACCCGATGTTGCATTAAAACATGCACATTAACATGCACCGCATTAGGTATTCAAAAGAAACTGGCAAAGCACCTCAATAGATTAGTACCTGCACTTTTTTGGCAGTGAACCGAACCACAGCACACATTAGTGTGTTATCCTGCGTTGTGCTGCAGAGCACCTCCATCAGCATGGAACTATGGGGGGCAGTGGTTCATTCAGAATGAAGAAGCATATAATGCCACTCTTCATAAGTTCCCTTTATGATCAATGCACTTTGTGGCACTTCCAAAATGTATATTCGTTTGGCACCTCTGTATAACTACTGTAGATAATGGCATAGATCACACTGGAATTTACACTCTAAAATCTACTGTATAAATTGTCTATAAAATGATCTTTTACCTCTTTCAGCTCCTTTTACCTATTTTTGCACAGTTCTTCAGAGGGCCTATTTAGTCAACAATAACTTTACTTATAATTAGTTTTATGGATCCAGTACAGGATTCACTGCTTGTAGGCAGGAAGGTACCATGGGACATGTAGTCCTTTTTCAAAATTGAAAGTAAACAGCAGAGGAGAAGCCACAAAGCAACAAAGCATCCTGGGAAGTTGATGTGAGAAATGGCCAGCAGAAAGGCAGCACTCATAACATGGATTTTTTTTCAGGGAAAACAAGGAATTATTTTGGTGTTATTGTCTTGCAAAATTACTTTATTATATATGCATTCTATAGACAAACATATGTAAAAAAATCTTTAAACACATTTTTTTTCTACTTTGACCACTGCTATTTAAAAAAAAAATGTAGATATAAGTTATACCTTTCATTATATAGTTTTTCCTGTTTAAAATTCTACTAATATGTTTTTGGTACAAAGCATAGCAATAATAATAGTTTTTAGAGTCTGAGCCTTTTTTTAATTTGACAACAATAAATAAATAAATGAAAAAAAAAACTAAGCTTAGATATTAGTGGTTTAGATATTAATAAGGGATAAAAAAATAAATATAACATCTGCCGAAAAGTATAAAAAAATAAAATAGTTAAGAGGGGAAGAATTTAATTATGACTGATAAGGGTTAACCTTTTTTACATTTGTTAGATTGCTTTAACTGACATCATATGCAGATCGAAACTCATCGTGTGCTATGCACGCCCTGTATACTTAGGCAAAGTTTGTTTTGGAGTAGGTAACACGCCTTAGGTAAAAGAGTGGTAAAAAAAAAAACACAAAAGCATTGTCAACAAATAATAGTTTTTTTTTTTTTGAGGCTGTTGTATTTATTTTACCATTTGAAGGGCCTCTGTACATAATCTAGCTAAAGTGGTTTTAAAAATGAAAACCAAAAAAACGTTTTAATATTCAAATCAAAATCACACATCCAGCCATATCTTTATTCTATATTTTATTGAAAAAAGATTAAAAAGCCCAGCTAGCATTTCTAGCCACGGCCATCTTGAGAAAGGGCAGATGATTCATGTAGCATTTACTTCCTGCAATCCATCTACGCTTAGCTCAGGCGTGCAGACAGAAAGGCGTGCTTATTTGAGAAAAACGCTCAACTACTCCAGATGTTATAAAAGAAAATGCAGAAGACGGCTCCTGGGATGTCTGACATCATTTTGGCCTAGGCCAGAAACCAGGAAGCAACTAAAAAAAGTTTAAAACAAGTAAATATAATACACCTTCCTATCATTTTAAAGTGGAACGTCACTCTCGCAATCAACAGTGATTATTTTTAATCAATATTCTGCTTGCATTAGTAGATACTTTTTTTTTTTTTAATATTATATATTTTCTTTAGTTACTTCCTGGTTTCTTGCTGATGTCATACATCCCAGGAGTCTTCAGGAGTGGAGGGGTTTTCTTAGCTATGCACACTCTCTTGCATGCATGCTTGAGCTAAGGGCAGATGGATTCCAGGAAGTAAATGCTACTTGAATCATTTGCCCTTACTAAAGATGGCCACGGCCAGAAATGCTGCAGAGTTGTTTTTTCAAAGTGATTTCTCAACAAAATAAAGCATGGAGACATTAATGGATGGGAGAGTTATGCTGGCCATACACTCTACGAAAAATTGTCCGAACAAACTTTCAAAAAATGAACATTCGGCGTGAGCGCAAACGATATTACCATCATTTAATGACCGATAAATTGTTTAGTGGACATAAATAAAAGACAATTGGTTCGTTTTTTTTTTTACATATACCTAGTGCAGAAAGTTTGGACGGGAAACACACTAACCTTCCGATTTATCGTTCGTTCATCAGAAAATTTCCAAACTTGTCCTTGATTTTTCGGCTGATTTTTCGTATAGTGTATGGCCAGCATTAGCTTTGAATACCAAAAATGAATTAAATAATGTTTTTGGTGTTTAGATGCAGTGAAAATCCACTTTAATAAGGCTAGCAGCATAAGGATTAAAAATAGTTAACGTTGGTGAAGTGAGTTTAGATCTGCAAAGTACATACATATTTATAGCCAGATGTGTAAGCTCCAGATATTAAAGCAGAACTCCAGATAAACAGGTACACAGTTGAAAACACACATGTAAATCGCCTCCCCTGAAAAAAAGACTTGAAATTCTGTCCAGCTTTTCCGATTCACATACCTCTCTGCCTGACAGCACAGTGAAGAGGGTGACACCACTTTTCCAGTTACAGTTAAGGAATAAAGTAGTGTCACCGACCATCCTGCAAGATGGATATTGTAGATCAGCAACTCTGCTTGCTCCCCGTTTCAGCAACGGTGCATACAGCAAAACCTGTTTGGCTCCCAGTGTTTGCTGTGTGTGGATGCCAGGATGCAGATATTAACCACTTCCTGTCCATGCCGCTTTCCGACATCCATTTAAATATGGCAGATTGCCCAGGGAGCAGGAATGATCGCGATCCATGGTCACAGGCCTAGAAGTAGGTCCTGCTGGCTACTAATCTTTACCCTGGACTGAGAGCAGGTCTTCCACAGCTCAGTCTTTGTGCTGAGAGCATGCAGTGAGAGCGTTCTCAACACAAACACCAGCTGCCCAGTGACACGTATATGCAGAATGTGGACGTTAAAGCCCATCCTTTTGCTGCTGTACATGTGTTTGGCGGTCATAAAGGGGCTAGGCTGCAGGTACTTCTACTTGTTGTATTTAAAAATACATTATTATTTTTAAAGTGAATCTTAAAGCAGAGTTCCACCCAAAAAATTGAACTTTCGCTTTCCCCCCTCAGGTGTCACATTTGGCACCTTTCAGGGGGAGGGGGGAGGAGATACCTGTCTAATACAGGTATTTGCTCCTACTTCCGTGCATAGATCGCCACAGTATCCGCGGCGATCTACACCATGCCCAGCCCCTTTGCTGTCTTCCAGGAGACACACCGGTCCCAGAAGACAGCAGGAACCAGGGAGATATCGCAGCGCGACTTGTGCATGCGCAGTAGGGAACCAGGAAGTGAAGCCGCAAGGCTTCACTTCCTGATTCCCTTACCGAAGATGGAGGCGGCAGCACCCGAGAGCCGAGGGACAGATTACCCTCGGGTGCTGACATCACAGGCGCCCTGGACAGGTAAGTTTCCTAATATTAAAAGTCAGCAGCTGCAGTATTTGTAGCTGCTGACTGTTAATTTTTTTTTCTTTCGGCGGAACTCCGCTTTAAGGAATTTTTATCCCCCCAGGACTTTTGTCATAATGTGTATGCATGTACAGAACACTTGCACATTATGGCACACTTACCTCCCAAAGTGTTCTCCTCCAGCGGTGTTATGTTTGTAGCTCCCCTTCATTTTTGGCCTCTTGAGATATCATGAATGGCTATCCAGGGGTGGAACTCCTGCACATACATGGAAGTTATTTTGCTCTGGCACCCAGAATTGTATACTGAGCTGAACATGTGTGGATAACAATGTACAATTAGTAAAGAGAAAAAAAATAGCTACTCTTTAAGGGAAAACATAATTCATTGAAGCTTAATGTTAGCGGAGGAGTGCAGCCGAATTTGTCATTATGACAAGTATGTACAGGCAGACTTGCTTCTGAGTTTGCAGGGTTCCCACCAACTTTCTTTTAGTTTTAGTTCTTTATAGTTGATAAGTTGGAATAAGAACTCTGGTCTGTTTGTCGGTACCTCTTCCCATATCCCTGTATATTGTATTCAGTAAGATGGCCATCTGAAAAATCTTTTTTTAAATGAGTGCCACTTACTTCTGAAATCACTGATTGTGGAAGGGAGTTCCAAATTCTTCCTGCTCTAACAGTAAAAAACAAACAATAAACCCTACACCATTTAAGGTTAAACCGCTTCTCATCCAACTTCATCGAGTGGCCATGTGTTCTCCTAAGGCCTGAGTCACACCTCTGTAGGTTGCAGTTTGCATTTTTCAATACACATTTTTGATCCAATGAAGTCTATGGAACCAAAAACCAGAAAAAAAAAAATACCTGGCCCTTTCCATAAAATGCATAGAATGTGAACTACATCCATAGGAAACCATGTTAAATGGAATGTAGTGTGTTTCTGCAAAACTGAAAACGCACAAAAAAAAATACATAGGTGTGAACCCGGCATAAGTGACCTGAGCCTGAATTGTTTGGCTGCTTGTCCCTGGTAAATATCACCATCAAAAACTATTTAACCCCTTGGGACTTTTGATGCAGATTAAAATATACCACACATATAGGAATATTAAAAAGGAAAAAAATACGATTTATTGTGCAAAAAAACAAACAAAAAAAAACCATACAGGTTAAAAACAGCTCTAAGAACAATGATGTGATTCACCATGTTCCTAGATTTTCATCAAAATACATAAAAATGCCTTGTACGCACACGGTCGGACTTTTGATCGTGCAAAAGACCGCCGTGAGTCCGTCGGAAAGAAAGAGAACAGGTTCTCTAAGGTCCGTCAGAATTCCGAAAAAAAAGAAAAAAAGTCCCATGGAGGCTACACACAGCTGGACTTTCCTAGAAAAAAAGCCTGTCTGACTTTTTTCTCGGAAAATCCGGCCGTGTGTACGGGGTAAAAGTCATTTAAAGCCCCAAAGGGTTCAATTATTTTCAGTGATGAATATTGCTATCATATCCCCTCTTACAGCCAGGTTCACACCTATGCAGGTTGTAGTTTGCATATTCCAGGTGCATTTAGCTTTTTTCAATACACGTTTTTGATCCCTTTGAAGTCTATGGAACCAAAAACCAGAAAAAAGTCCCTGGCCCTTTACATAAAATGCACAGGTGTGAACGTGACTCATAGGAAGCCATATTAAATGGACTGTAGTGCGTTAGTGCAAAATGCACAAAAAAAAAAAAATATGCATAGGTGTGAATCAGGCCTAAGTGTCTCTCCTCGAAGAATAACGTTAATGTATGTAATCATTCCTCATAACCGAGGTCCTCCAGCCCCCTTATTTGCTTTGTTGTCCTTCTCTGGACCCTCCAATTCCAGCACGTCCCTTCTTAAGACTGGTGGACCAGAATTGGACGGCATACTCAAGATGGGGCCAAACCAAAGTTTTGTAAAGAGGCAGAATTTTCTCCTGCTATCGTTCTAGACCTCTTCTTGTATTTGGCCATTGGGTGGCCACCAATGATGTAACGTCTTGTGCATGCACACTGAATTTACTTTATTCTGCCACTCAGCTCCTATGCTTCATATTTTAATGTCCTAAAGCACTTTACAAAAAAACAGACCAGTAAAGGAATTTTTTTGGCTAAAGAAATGTAAAAAGTAATCCACCAAAAAAAAAAACCTGTACCTGCTAGAATTTTTTAACTTTATTTCCGCTTTAAATGGTGTTTTCATATGTGCCTGGAGTTCGGCTTTAATAACACTTGCCAATTATTGAGCTCATTTGTAGGAACAAGAAATACTGTTGCCTGGTGCTCATATAGATATTCCCAGATCATTCATGAGACTTAGGCTGGGTTCACACTACGATTTTCCCGTCCGTCAGCCGCATACGATTTCAGTTTTGAAAACGTACGGGCCCGTACGGGAAAACGCATACATAGACAATGCATTGCAAATCGTATGCACTCAGATGCATCCGGGTGCGTACGATTTGCTGGCAAAACGTTTTTTAACAGTACGCAAAACCGTGTTTGACCACGGTTTTGAGGCCGTTTTTGAAACCGTATGCAAACGCATACGTTTTTTTTAACATTAAAGTCAATGGAAAACGCACATATGTGCAGTTCCATACGTATAAACCGTATGCGTTTTTCGTCTAGATGTGAAACCACTCCTACTTCCTGACAAATTTCAATAAAACAAGAAAATCTTTATTTATTAAATGACACTAATTCCAAAAACGTATGCGTTTTTTTAATCAAAACCGGATGGAACCGTACGCACTTTTTGAAACCGTATACGTTTTTTAAACGCATACGTTTCACTTTTGGGCATACGTTTACGTACGGTTCAATCCGTTTCAGCCGCATACGTTTTTTCATATAAATCGTATGCGGCTGACGGACGGGAAAATCGTAGTGTGAACCCAGCCTTAAACTGATAGGGTTAGAAAGTCATCCTACTTGAGATTCTGATAATATATAAATTATATTGTAACCCAATGAATAATTTCCCCTGGGGATCAATAAAGTATTCTGAAAATGACCAACATCTGCACACAGGTGTATTTTCACTGTCTGATGAAATGTTAATGAATAATAACTTACATTTACAATAAATGGAACATGCTATCATGTAAACAATTAAATAGTTTGTCCTTTTATGAAAACCAATTTTATAGGATCCTAGAACAGCGTAAGCACTTATAGGTCCCGATTTTTTTTTATAAGACGTAAAACTGCATTAACTGCATCCATCAATCCTTCTCCAGTGTATGCGCTACAGCCTTCTATTTCCCAGGGTCGATCATCGTAATTTTCCAGTTTAAGCATATTAACAAGCTCTTCAGTGGACAGGGCATCGGGAACATCCTGTTTGTTGGCAATAACCAAGAATGGAACGCCAGCCATATTTACATTGTTCAACACAGTCAGCAATTCCGCTGTGGCATCTGGAATCCGGGCTTTATCACTGCTGTCCACCACATAGATGAGAACATCCGTGTCCTCCAAGTACTCTTTCCAGTTGGGGCGCAGCTTGTCTTGACCTCCTACATCCCATACAGTGATAAAAACATTTTTAGCTACTTCCAGGGACTCCACATTGAACCCAACTGTTGGAAAGGTCTCCACTGTCTGATTTAGTTTAAGTTTATATAAAATAGTGGATTTTCCAGAAAAGTCAAGTCCCATCATCACCACCCGTGATTGTTTCTTATGTACAGGCTTTGAATTCTGTGCTCCCATGATGAAGTTCTAAAAGAAACAATTATATACACATATTAGGTATCTGCATAGTCTCTATGTACATGCATATTATTAAAAGAGAAGGAGCGATCAGAGATCACCTGCCACCACAGATAAACAGGAAAAATACAAACATGTGGAACTTTTAAAGTAACACTTATGCCCTGTACACATGATTGGTTCATCCGATGAAAACAGACTGATGGATTTTTTCATCAGATATCCGATGAAGCTGACTTTCATCAGTCTTGCCTACACACCATCGGTTAAAAAAACGTTCGTGTCAGAACGCGGTGACGTAAAACACAGCGACGTGCTGAAAAAAATAAAGTTTAATGCTTCCGAGCATGCGTCGATTTGATTCTGAGCATGCGTGGATTTCCCAACAGACGATCGTTTTTTTCCATTAGATCATTTTAAAACAGGTTTTAAGTTTTTTGAACGATGGGAAAAAAAAACGATGGGGCCCACACACGATCGGTTCGTCCAATGAAAACGGTCCATCGGACCGTTTTTATCAGACGAACCGATCGTGTGTACGCGGCATAAAAGGTAAATTAGAAAATAAATAAAAATAACAAACATGTTATACTTACCTCCAATGTGCAGCTCGTTTTGCACAGAGTGGCCCCAAACCTGGTCTTCTGGGGTCCCTCGGCGACTGTTTCGGTTCCTCCCCACAAGAATTCACCACCTTCATACGAGTGAGCTTGCATGGTGGCAAGTTCTTGCGGGCGCGCTCCCGTGATACAGTGAGCACTGTATCACTCGCCCTGCGTCATTGGATGTGATTGACAGCAGCGCGAGCCAATGGCTGCACTGCTTTTAATCAACCAATGAAGGGGCAGAGAAGCCGGCAGAGAAGCCTGCGCGTTCACGGCACAGGACTTTTGAGGGGTCAGGTAAGTAAAAGGGGGGCGAGCTAATCTTCAGATGTTTTTTCACCTTAATGCATATAATGCATTAAGGTAAAAAAAACTTGTACTTTTACAACCCCTTTTAAGGTGCCATCAAGCAAAACAACTATTGTATATGCTGTATGTATAAAAAAAGGTGCCACAGAGAATTGAAACAGGTCTGTACCATCTTTTACATCTATATCACATAAAGATCTGTCCTACAAATAACAAATATCACAAAAAAATGTAATTCTCAAGCCACATCTGCAGGATTTTTGTGTGCTATTGTGCAACCTGCAGTAGCGCATATGGTGCTTGGCGTGGCACCACCACTGTGGACCTTGGTTTACCACAGGCAGGGATGTCCTCCGATCACCAGGTGGTGCTGTGACTCTCCCCCCCTTCGCTCCCTATATGGCGGGCAGTGGTGGATAAGCGCCAGGAACTTGTGCATGCACACTGGCACCCGATAATCTGATGTAAGCATCCACTGATACAAATCCTTGCCTGTGACAGAATCTGTTTAAGGAGGATGTACACAATGCTCTGTGTGCCATTGCATGTAAATTCAAATAGGTATTTTTGCCCCAGCTGACCAAAAACTATGTTCAACTGGCATTTTGTTGGCTTTATTCCTAAATTCTGTTATTTTTGACTTGTAAAAATATATACATTAGTAATATACAAAAACAATGATCTTCATAATATAATACTAGGGGGATTACACAATGTAATAAAATAGAATTTGCCATTTGCCCATTACGTTATGCAGTAAAATAACTTGTATGGTATTTATTGAAAGTAGTAATTTCTATGAAAAATGTGTTATTTAACGCATGCATCATCTTCTTGTTGTTTTTTGTGTTGTTTAACAATTAGTTTAGTATATTTACCTCTTCTTATTCTCATGGGGGCAAGCAGTACATAGGAACCCCTTATTTTTAAAGGGGTTTTAAGATTCTAATGGGCCCTCTACTCCATACAACCATCAGGCTAGGGTAGTATGGATGGGGCCCCTGTACTCTGTGGCCCCTGTGGTTCACCCTGGCAAGGTACAGCCCATGCTAAGGGCATGTAGTCTTGCTTATACAGTTTAGAATTTGTGGGGCGGGGGGCACACACTCGCTTCCCCCCTCCCTTTCCTAGCCAGCCTGGTTGCATGCTCGAATAAGTGTCTGGTATGTATATGGGGGGGCAGATGAAAATTGGGGAAAAACCCATACCATTTTTTTTGTCCACACCTGAAGGGGGAGACTCCAGGCTGTTATTTTTTCATATCCTCAACCACTTAAGACCCGGATCATTATGCAGGTTAAAGACCCGAGGTGTTTTTACAATTTGGCAATGCGCTGCTTTAACTGGCAATTGTGTGGTCATGCAATGTTGTACCCAAACAAAATTTGCGTCCTTTTCTTCCCACAAATAGAGCTTTCTTTTGATGGTATTTGATTGCCTCTGCGATTTTTATTTTTGGCGATATAGACGGAAAAAGACTGAAAAAACAAATGATATTTTCTACATTTGTTATAAGAAAAATCTAATAAACTCAATTTTAGTCATACATTTAGGCCAAAATGTATTCAGCCACGTCTTTTTTTTTTTAACTAAAAAGTCAATTAGCTTATATTTATTGGTTTTCGCAAAAGTTATAGGGCCAGATTCAGAGAGCCGTAACTCCTGTCTAACTGGTGTTAGACTGGAGTACTTTTTAATTACGCGCGTTTTTTCACTAGTTTTAATCCTCAAACCATGAAAAGACAGCTTTGCGCTTCAATCCGACTGGCTTTTTGATTTCACTCCTCACTACCTATAAGGCCGTGTACACACGATCGAACATGTCCGCTAAAACTGGTCCGCAGACCAGTTTCAGTGGACATATCCGATCGTGTGTACGGCCTAGCGGACAGGTTTCCAGCGGACAAAAATTTTAAAACATGCTTTAAAACCTGTCAGCTGGAAACCTGTCCGACATGTCTGCTAGTTAGTACGCCTAACCAGCGGACCGAAATCCCCCAAATGCGTCGAATGGATTCGACGCATGTGTGGAAGCATTTTACTTCCTTGTTTTCGCAAGTCACGGTGACAACGTCACCGCCACTTCACCGCGTTCTTTGTCCGCAGGGATTTTTATCTGATCGTGTGTACACACATCAGACCAAAATATCCCAGGAGACATGTCCGATGAAAACGGTCCACGGACCGTTTTCATCGGACATGTCTCCTCGTGTGTACGCGGCCTCACAGTTTCGAAGGCCATAAAATGCCAAAATGGCACAAAACCCCCCCCAAATGACCCCATTTTCGAAAGTAGACACCCCAAGCTATTTGCTGAGAGGCATGGTGAGTATTTTACAGCTCTCATTTGTTTTTGAAAATAAAGAAAGAAAAAAATTATACATTATATATATATATATATATATATATATATATATAAATAATTAGGGCTGTTACTGATCAAAATTTTTGCATTCGATTAATCATTTTTTTTTTTAATCGATTAATCGACTAATTTCGATTATTTATAACACACATACAGATCCAACTACTTTTAGCTGATCTCCTTGCAGTCCGATTCCCAGTGCAGCCACCAACCACTAGAAACATGGATAGCAGGATACAAAAAACACACAAAGGCAGGGCTCGATGGGAATAGCATTAAAACTTTTATAGTCTTCAAGTAGGTAACAATATAAATATTGCACTGGAGATAAAAATCGTTGTAGCTACATAAACTGTAAAATTGGTGCGAGTAATACCAAACGGTAGCAAAAGCAGTCATAAAAACATGTAGCTAAGTATGACACTGGTATAAAAATGTGTACAACGATGCCACTGCTGAATCCAGATGAGGAGGGGTTAACATCAGTCAGTCGGCATGTAGATGTCCCATAAAGGGAACTATCACAACTCCCAGTGGATGGCTGTAGAATCCCAGGGTGATAGAGGGAAGAGTAACAGCCCTTGCATGTGGCAGATAGTAAGGTCCCGCCGGCATGCAGATATGAAGGCACAGGAATGGTAAGGTGCAGCACCACCTGGATACAGAAGGGCTGTGACGATCTCATCCTGGAATGTAAGGAAGGATCCAGTCTGTCCTAAAGCTCTGTATAGCACATGAGCATTCTCCAAAGCCAATTGAAATAAGTATAGAGACACTTTTTTGTACCAGCATCTCGCCTTACGGGCAATTTGATACGGCGCCAACAACTGGTCGTTGAGGTCCACCCCTCCCATATTTTGGTTATATTCGTGGACACAGAGGGATTTCTCCAAACACCAGCCACCGTACGAATTTGGACTGTCGTGTCTGTGTGAAGGGAGGCAAGAACCAAAACATTCTTATTATCCCTCCATGTCACAGCGAGCAAATTATTACACCTTGAGCAGGCTCTCTTCCCCAGCCTAAGACGGGATTCTACAAGCCACTGGGGAAAGCCCCGGCGATTAGGTCACACAGTGCCACATGCTCCAATCTGATGATCAAACAAGTGACTAAAAAGTGTCACACTTGTGTAATAATTGTCCACATAGAAGTACCTCTTTCCGAATAAGGGTGACACCAAGTCCCACACAATCTTGCCAGTGCTCCCTATGTAATCTGGGCAGTCCTCCGGCTCTACCTGACTATCTTTTCCCTCATAAACCATAAAGCTCCATGTATAGCCTGTTGCCCTGTCACAGAGCTTATAGAGCTTGACCCCGTATCTGGCACGCTTGCTGGGAAGGTACTGTTTGAAAGACAAGTGGCCAAAAAATTGAATCAGGGACGGACTCATCAACGCAGACAACTTGATGGGGAGTATACAAAGCTGCAAAATGTTCATTGAAGTGGTTTATAAGGGGCCGAATTTTGTAGAGCCGATCGTATTCAGGGTCTCCACAAGGACGACAAAGTTGATTGTCGTTGAAGTGCATGAACTGCAAGATCGCCTCGTATCGTTTCCTGGCCATGGAGGCAGAGAACACGGGCATATGGTCAACTTCAGAAATGTATGTATGCCCATGTTGAGGGAAAGGCCCATAAAGATCTTAAATTCGGAAACCGTAACTGGTTTCTATTCTCTGGCAAGGGCGGACTGGGGACAAGTGGCGATGAAATGACCAGCATACAAATTAGTCCGGTCCACAATAGATCTATAGAGAGCTTCCGTCAAAAACAGCGAATAAAACTCAAGTGACGTAAAATCAGCCGTTTCCACCTGAATACCGGGTTGGCCAGTGAATGGGGGAAATAAGAGGTTCTGCCGAAGTGGTGGGGACCCAATCAGGATTGGTGAATGCAGCAGGAAGGGCACTATGGGCACGAGTCATGGGCGTCCGCTTCATAGGGCAAGGGAGGGCGTTCGCCCCCCCCTAGAATCAGTAGTAAGACACCTTGACACACATTTAGATTTAGCTGCGGCCGCCTCTCGAACCTGCGCCGCCGATTGTCACTGTCTCTCTCATGTCTGCGGCATATCAAGTCAGTCTGTGACTGTGTTTGTTTACCTTTCGCTCCGCTCCCCGCCCCTTGTTTTCCCGGCCAGCCAATGATCACTCGCTCCCTCTAACTTTGCAGTCCAGCCTGGTGGCGTGGCGTCACTCACGTTGGGAGGGGATCACGTTGGTGATACTGATGGCTGGGAGGAGCGTAGAGAGCTGTACCAAGAGGAGCCCGCGCGCTGTTAAGGCAAGTCTAACACACAGACACAGACAGTCTGTAAAGGTTTTTGTTACCAATCCCCTTAAAGCGCTAATTGTTTTCTAATTTTCAGAAGGGACGTCAGTAAAAGCAGGCTGGCTTTGCAGACAGTGCAGTAATTCAACACACATTGGCACACTTTATTGTTATTATTCGATTAGTGAGCCATTTTACAAGTGTGTGTGTCACACACACACACTTGTAAAATGGCTCACTAATCGAATAATAACAATCACAATTTCATATAGTAAAAATAAAAGTGTATTACCATGCAGCAGGTGTGTCCCTTTAGTGCATTGGGGAGCCATTAAAAAAATGTCAGTGCAAACATTAATATGTACAAAGTGTGCCAATGTGTGTTGCATTACTGCACTGCAAAGCCAGCCTGCTTTTACTGACTATCCTTCTGAAAATACTAGTTTCTTTGGTCTGCAAAGCCAGCAGAGACATCCAAACAACTAGCACTTTAAGCAACAAAAACCTTCACATCTTTCTTTGTGTGTATATATATACCCTTAAAATGCCAGGAGGGTTCAGTGGTCATAGTAACTCATGTATTAATGTCAGTGCAGGACATTTACCCCCCCCCCCCCCCCGCCGCCATGCTGCATATTAAAAAAATCTTCGGACTGCATTCCGTATGGCATGATGCAGTCTGAAGATTATTAACTGTGATTTTTTTTATTGTGCAGCATGGTGGGGGTGGGGGGGTAAATGTCCTGCACTGGTTATGGTAACTCATGTATTAATGTCCTGCACAGTGCAGGGTGCTGTGTAATGTAAAGGGGTCCAGAGGTGCAGGGTGCTGTGTAATGTAAAGGGGTCCAGAAGCGCAGGGTGCTGTGTAATGTAAAGGAGTCCAGAGGTGCAGGGTACTGTGTAATGTAAAGGAGTCCAGAGACGCAGGGTGCTGTGTAATATAAAGGTGTGCGGGCTGCTGTGTAATGTAAAGGGGTGCAGTGATGCAGTTGTGGAGAGGGGGTACACAGTAGTGATAAAGAGATATTGAAAGATGCAGGGGGCACAGTGGGGTGTTTTTACATTTTAACGTGGGGGGGGGGGGCGCTTTTAACCCCCGCTAGCGGTCGAAGAAAGGGTTAAATCTGACTGTGTATCGCCACTGCCAAAGTGCCCCCCCCCTGAAAAAATTTCAGCGGACGCCCATGGGCACGACGGGCCTGTCTTTGTCTTCTTGGTGGCAGCGGGACCCTACTTGTGCTTGCCACCTCGCCAGCTTGAACTGCACTTATGGGACTCGCCACATCACCAAGTGTTATTGCAGTGCTGGATGTAAGACCAGGGTGTACTAGTTGGTGCTTGCCAGTTCACCAGAAGGAATCTGCTCCATACGAGGGACATGCGGTTCTTGCTCCTCAACAACAGCAGAATGGGGTCGGGTACGCCTGACCTTAGCAGGGACCTCATCTTCGTCATCAGAGCTATCCGACATGGAGCCGCTGTCTTATACAGAATTGTATTCTGAGCCCAAATCTGACAGATGCGTGACCTCCTCTTCACTATCTGTCATGCTCAGAAACTCATAGGCCTCTTTATTAGTGAACCTTCGATTTGCCATTTTGGGCTCTAAATTCACAGTTAAAAAAGCACCTGAATGTCAGCAAATGTAAAAAACGCTACCAAAAAAAAAATGTTAGCGATCGCAGGGATCAGGCCTGTGATCGATCGATACTGCACTTGGCTGGGCTGGGCAGAGGGGAAAAACGCAGGTGCTAGCAGGTAACTGGGCTGATCCCGCTAACAATGCGTTTTCTGAAACCCTAAACTGCTGGGTACGCTAGTATAGATCTGATCAGATCAGAAATGGATCTGTTCAGATACTATACCACTAAGGGAGGTGTATGCTGTGCACATGGGTGTTAACACTACTGGCACTAACCTGACGCTGCTTGGGACGATGCAGACTTTGACACTAAAACCTAATTGATATCACCCGCCGGGCGATCAGGGGGTTAAACCTTTATTGGGTTATAAAACACTACAGCGATCAGAAAAACAGTAACTTAGTGACACTGGCGATAGGGGGTGAAAGGGTTAACTTGGGAGGGGGGAGCGATCAAGGGTTAAAACTTTATTGGGGGGTAGGGGGCTACCCTGGACCTAAAGCTAACTGCCCTGCAACTTTTTACTGTCACAGATGACACTAAATGCAGTGATCAGTAAATAAATGATCACTGCAATCAGTGACATTGTGGCTGGGGGCTGATAGGGGGGGGTTGATCTGGGGGTGACTGGGGGGTGGATTGTGTGCCTATGTGTCCTGGTGTCAGTGTACTGTTGGTGCACTTACGTGATGTCTTCACCGGACGAAAAGACTGCGACAGGAGAGGTGACATCACTTCCTCCTGCTGTGTTTACATTACACAGGCAGGGGAAGCTTCTCATTCGCCAGGAGCGATCGTGAGGGGGTGGCCAGAAATCAATGACCGCCCCCTCAGCCCATGTGCCCACCCGTGCCATTTTGTCGACGTATATCATCGTGCGGCTGTCCTTAAGTGGTTAAACTGTCAAAAAATTCTTACAGGAAGGCCTTTCCGTTCATTCATTGCTATAAATATTTATAATGTGGATATTCCTATAGGTTAAAGTAGGGACCACAATGTACAGACAGGTACCTTGACTGATGTGTGGCCTTCTCCTAAATGTGAAAATCTATGCAACTAGGTACCTTATTTAGGCTTCTTTTGCTGGCTGAAAAAGTGGTAATTAGATGCGCAACCAAATCACAGCAAATAAAATTGCATTAAAAAAAGTCCTCTTTTCAATAGTAGAAAAAATATCAAAAGAAAAGCGACTAAAACCGCGTCCGTTTCAAAACACAGCTGCAGAGGCTCCAATGTGATCTTATTCCTCTGACAGACGGAATAGGTGTGAAGGCATCTTCCTCAGAATATTTCCACAGAGCAGGTATAAGAAAGGGCTGCTTACCAGATCCGTAGGATCCCTATGACAGAGATCAAATCGGCTCAACACAGATATCAGCTGGTGGAACCCTTCCCCCGATCCTCTCCTCCGCTCACAGTCTGGAAATAGCAAAGCAATCTCCTGCAGATTCCTTCTATGGCTGGGATCGTTCTCAGAATGTGTTGCGGAAACATATTATGAAAGGAGAAGAAAGTACTTCATAGTGCAGTAGGTTACTTAAAAACTCTCGTTAATTCCAATTGCTGGACAAGCCGACATCTCAAAGCTTCAACAGATAACGTTTCAGAAACGAAGCATAAAAACAAACCAGCCATGGCTCGAGCCAGCTATCTTGGGAGCTGGCTGGCTCGAGCCGCAGCTGGTTTGTTTTCATGCTTGGTTTCTGAAACGTTGTATCTGTTAAAGCTTTGAGATGTCAGCTTGTCTAGCAATTGGAATTAAAGCGGAGGTTCACACAAAAAGTGAACCTCCGCTTTTTGGATCCCTCTCCCCTCCTTTCAGGGGGGAGGGGGGTGCAGATACCTGTATTTGCAACACTTCTGTGTCTGATCCCCGCGGGGAATCCAGCCTGTGACGTCACAACCCCCCCCCAGCTGTCTTCTGGGAAACATTGTTCCTAGGAGAGAGCGGGGACCAGTGACGGCGCGCCGCGATCCTCGTGCATGTGCAGTAAGGGAATCGGGCAGTGAAGCCAACAGGCTTCACTTCCTGATTCCCTCACCGAGGATGGCGGGGGAAGCAGCCGAGGACCGAGTGATTGCTCAGCCTCGGCTGCTGACATCGGGGGCGCACTGGACAGGTAAGTGTCCATTTTTTAAAAGTCAGCAGCTGCCGTATTATTAGCTGCTGAAAAAAAATATATATTCGGCCGAACCTCCGCTTTAAAGAACGTTTTTAATTAGCTTACAGCACTATGAAGCACTTTCTTCTCCTTTCATAATACGTTTCCACAACACATTCTGAGAACGATCCCAGCCATAGAAGGAATCTGCAGGAGATTGCTTTGCTATTTCCAGACTGTCAGCGGAGGAGAGGATCGGGGGAAGGGTTCCACCAGCTAATATCTGTGCTGAGCCAATTTGATCTCTGTCAGGGTAGGTTCACACCACGATTTTCTATACAGTTTTTGGATACGTTTAAAAAAAAAACGTATGCAACCGTACAGAAAACCGTGGCCATAGACTTTACATTAAAAACCGTATTTGCCATAAATCATACGGTTGTATCCGGTTTTCAAACCATACGGTTTTTAACTTTTTTTTCCCTGGAAAAAAAACGTTGTCTACCAAAAACCGTATTTCAACCGTATACGGTTATTTTAACATAGGACTCTATGAGAACTGTATGTCGTTGCGGTTCTGTCCGTTTTTTTATACGGTTGTTAACCTTGCTTCCCTTGAAATTTCAATAGAACAACTGAAACTTTATTGAAAAAAATAAATAAATTCAGTTTAAAAAACGGATGCAACCGTATAGCATACGGTTGGGTCCGTTTTTTAGAATACGTTTTTAAAAAAAAAAACTGTATCCAAAAACTGTATAGAAAATCGTGGTGTGAACCTACCCTCATAGGGATCCTACGGATCTGGTAAGCAGCCCTTTCTTATACCTGCTCTGTGGAAATATTCTGAGGAAGATGCCTTCACACCTATTCCGTCTGTCAGAGGAATAAGATCACATTGGAGCCTCTGCAGCTGTGTTTTGAAACGGACGCGGTTTTATTCGCTTTTCCTTTGGTAATTTTTCTACTATTGAAAAGAGGACTTTTTTATATGCAATTTTATTTGCTGTTATTTGGTTGCGCATCTAATTACCACTTTTACATACACTACTAGCCGAATATTCAGGCTGTTTTACTTAGTTGCAGCACCTTCATTTTAATAAATTTGTATTCCTATTTACACCTATTCACTTACACTAAACACACTTTGCAAAAGTGGGGGTAGCGCGGATTGTCTACGCTACACATTTCTTTTGCTGGCTAACATGGCTAAGTGCTGGCAAATTTTGTATTTGATACACAGTATATTGTCCATCTCGTTGTACACTTTAACAGCTATACTGTAAATCTATTCTGGTAAAAAAAACATGCATCTTTTAGGGTACTTTTGGTTTTACAGGCGCTTGAAAACTCTTCTTCTTGCTAAGAGCCAACCTTATTGGCAACAGACTTGCTCACCCACAGCTATAGCAGTCTTGACAGGGGCTAACTGCCCATATTGTGTGAGGAACAATAGAAGGGGTATCCCTAAACATGCAGCTCCCACCTAATAATATCTTCAGTGCTGAACAATCACTATATAAAATGATTCAGGCTTGGTGTTCACTGGTCAGCTGGCAGATTAGATCACAACAACGCACCTCTTCATTGACTAGTTGGATGCGGAGAATGATTCTGTCTGCCATTGTGCACCAGCTTTAGCCAATACATATTTAAGAGAAGTGTGTGCACATGTATGCCACGTACAGACGATTGAAAAATCCGACAAGAAATCCGTGGATTTTCTTTTCCCCGACGGAATTTCAGGTCAAACTTGTCTTGCATACACACGGTCACACCAAATTCCGACCATCAAAAATGCGATGACGTACAACACTACAACGAGCCGAGAAAAATAAAGTACAGTGCTTCCGGGCATGCGTTGACTTGATTCCGAGCATGCATAGGATTTTTCTCCGTTGGAATTGCATACAGACAATCAGAATTTCTGACAAGAACTTTTCCCATCGGAAAATTTGAAAACCAGCTGTGGAAATTCCGACAGAAAAATTCCGATGGAGCCTGCACACGGTCAGAATTTCCGACCAAAACTCACATCGGACTTTTCCTGTCAGAATTTCCGATCGTGTGTATGCGGCATAAGAATAATCATCATCATTAAGGAATTACTGCACTTTTCGCTATACCTCAAATAACACATTGTTGTAGGCACATAGGGGTTTATTTACGAGAAGGCAAATCCGCTTTGCACTACAAGTGCAAATTGCACTTGCACTCGCTGTAAATTTTAAGATGTAGATCTGAAATGAGGGGAAGCTCTGCTGATTTTATCATCCAATCATGTGCAGGCTAAAATGCTATTTTGTATTTTCCTTGCATGTCCCTCTCAGATCTACAGCGACTGCACTTCCAAGTCCATTTTGCACTACAAGTGCAAAGTGCATTTGCCTTTCGTAAATGACCCCCATTACTGTAAAGGGATACTTCCCTTTTTTTCTACAGTCCAGAAACAACTTCTTTGTCACAAGACATTTTAAGCATATAGAAAAATCACTGGGTACTATAACATACATTATCAGCTCTAAGGCCCCGTACACACGTCGGAGCTTCTCGGCAAAATCCAGAGAGAAGCTCGCTGGGATCCATATTCTGCCGAGAAGCTCGATTGTGTGAGCGTTTTCGCCGAGAAAACTGTCGAGCGAGGCGTCGAGCCAAAATAGAGAGCAGGTTCTCTATTTCGTCGATGGGCCATCGGGACTAATGGTTCGACGCCTTTTCGACAGCCTGGTCGACGAACTCGATGGCCGGCCGAGAACCTCGTGGGGCGGAACGATGAGTTTAGCCCGACGAGGTTCTCGTACGTGTGTACACGGCCAAAGAAGTGCTTTTGTTGGCCTTTCTATTTTACTTCTGAGCAGTCTAATCATCATGCTTGAATCGGTCATATGACTTGCAAACATCAGGCAGTGCATACTCGCCATAAGTTATTATGCAATAGTTCCTCGTTTCCCTCCTGTTAACAAGAGTCATTAATATAGTATTTGTCTATTTATATGTCTCTGATGTTCAGTACATAGGGGGTTATTTACTAAAGGCAAATCCACTTTGCACTACAAGTGCAAAGTGCACTTGAAATTGCACTGAAAGTGCACTTGGAAGTTCAGTCGCTGTAAATCTGAGGGGTAGATCTCAAATGAGGGGAAGCTCTGCTGATTTTATCATCCATTTATGTGCAACTTAAAATGCTGTTTTTTATTTTCATTGCAAGTCCCCCTCGGATCTGCAGCGACTGCACTTCCAAGTGCACTTTGCACTTGTAGTGCAAAGTGGATTTGCCTTTTGTAAATAACCCCCATTATGTCTGTATTTCTGGAGCAAACTTTCAGCATGCCTGGGTAAAAAATTAAAGGGTTAGGGTCCTTTCACACGTGCGGACCATTTTTTAGATCCATTTTTTATCATCAGTTGATCTGTTTTTTTGCCCGTTTTTTATCCGTTTTTCGTCCGTTTTTCATCAGTTGTCATCCGTTTTGTTTTTTTGTTAGAACTTTATTTTTATTACATATTTTGATGAAAAACGGATGTTAGCGGATCGGATGTTAAACGGATCGTCTACTTACATCCGTTTTTCGTCCGTTCCGTTTTTTAGACAGAAGAAAAATAGGGTTTTCTTCCGTTCAAAAAAACGGAGCTTAACGGAGACGGATGTAAACGGACGTTAGCGGATGCTCATCCGCTAACGTCCGCTATCCCATAGGAAAGCATTGTAGTCCGTTCTTCATCCATAAACGGACGTATGAAAAACGGACGAACGGTCCGCACGTGTGAAAGGGCCCTAACAAAACTCGTATTGTTTGTAGATAATTGTTTGTGAATTAGCCTTTCGGAAATAACCCCCAAAACAAGGCGGAAGAGAGTCAAAAATCATGGCAGCAAGATTTAACTTTGAGGATATCCAAGACAAATAGGAAGGGGCTGACTAAACCCACCAGGCTATACCTATAGCTACAATATCCCTTTGGTTGGATTGACTTCTTAAAATTTAAAAGTTAATTTCTCCCTCTACTTGTGTGTCCTTGCAATAAAAGGCAAGGATGAGTTTAAGGATAAGTTCACCCTTTTCCAACTTTTTCCAGGTAAAAAAAAATAAAATAAGTGCATTTATTTATTCCAGGAGCCCATAAAGCATTGCACAGGCTCCTGTAGACTGTCAGTGTAGCTGTTTGCCCATACCTTGTACAGGCAGGCAGTTACTGAATGACAGGAAGCATTAATGAACTACCCAGGGCGCTCATCAACCTGGTAGTTAATTGAGAACTACAAGCCATCAGCTGCAATGGCTCATGATAGTTGTAGCCACCAGGCCACTTTTTTTTTTAATTGTGACAGCCGATACAGGGAGAAGATTCCTGGAAGGCTGTCACAACGGGAGGTGGAGAGAGATGCGAGGGCTGCTCGTTTAGCAACATGTTACACCCTGGATATTGGGGTACCATGTTATGAAAGCTGAATTTATCCTTGTGTGGGGCATGCTGGAGTATTATTAGATAGGTGGTAAGCATGCTTTATTCAAAAATAAACATTGTTGCAAAACACGTCCCTACTTTTGCAACCATCACCAAAATACACATGATGTCAACTGGTGTTATAGCTCAGCAGGAGCAACGGCATCACCCCTTCCATCATGACAGTGTTTAGGCCTAGTGATTGGCTACTAGGCCCAGACACTGCATCATGGGAGGAAATCACATGCTCTTCCATGCCCAAGAGTACAAAATATTTGTGACATCCACAGAAGGAGCAGCAGGAGAGTGTTGGAGGCAACTATAGTGATCAGAGGTGGGACTTGCACGGTCATTTTGCCTTAAGGCCCAATTCACACTAGTGCGATGCCAGACATTTCATGTGATTCGCACCGCATTGCTGTTCAGATCACATGCAATGTCTGTGCGATGCGATTTCAGCCATACAAACTGTATGGCTGAAATCGCATCAAAATGGTGCAAGACCCTTTTTTTGGGCTGCACTGGAATCGGATTGCATGTGTGTTCACACTTATGCAATCCGATTCCTGCACCATTTCACACTGCGATCTGCTGACCAATCTGGAGGCGTCGGTAACTTTACATTGACACCCGCAGCAGTTCACAGATCTTCGTGTGAACCACTGTGCGATTCAGGTGTGCTGTGGGAACCCGCACTGGATTCGCAGGGTTCTGGCATTGCACTAGTGTGAATTGGCACTGAATGAGCAATGTAACAATGTATTTTTTAAATAAAGCATGTAATCTTTTCAATAAAACAGTGATGATTAAATGTACTAACAATGACAATATATTGGCTAATGTATTTACAAGACCAGAACTTGTCTTTTATGATTTATAGCTTTGTTAGTAACAGTTCTTACAAATCCCTGGTATTTGTTTCAATTCTGAATCATATAGTAGTGTGGGATATAAATACAAAATTTAAGAATTGTATTGCTTAGAGCTGTAAAGTACCCTTAAAAATGAATATGTACAAGTTTCTGTGAAAACATAAGATATTTAATCGCTTATGGACCGCCGCATGTACATTTACGTTGGCAGAATGGCACGTACAGGCACATTGGCTTACCTGTACATCCCTGCCTTGACGCGGGTCGGGGGTCCGATCGGATCGACATGCTATTCGTTTTTGTCCGCCCCCTCACGATCGCTCCCAGCCAATGTGCGCGCCCCCCACTCTGCACTTCCTCCTCCTGTGTAAACACAGGAAGGAGGAAGTGATGTGATCTCTCCCTCTGCGTTTTTTTCAACCGCTGCTGAGGAGAGATCACATCACACAGTAAGTCTGCACAACACTACACTCACACCAGGACACATAGTCACATTAACCCCTTGCGATCACCCCCCCCCCTCTCACAGTGTCACTGATTGCAGTGATTATATTTATGATCACTGCAGTTAGTGTCAGTGTGACAGGCAGTTAGTGTTAGGTTCAGCATAGCCCCCGTACCCCCCCTAATAAAGTTTTAACCCCTTGATCACCGCCCTAGTTAACCCTTTCACTCCCTATTGCCAGCGTCACTAAGCGATCATTTTTCTGATCGCTGTATTAGTGTCGCTGTTCCCGCTAGGTAGCTAATTTTTTTTTTTTATTGGGATTTTTTTTTACTAAAGACATGTGGCTAAATAAATTTTGGCCTAAATGTTTGACTAAAATTTAGTTTATTTGATTTTCCTTATAACAAAAAGTAAAAAATATTGTTTTCTTTTCAAAAATGTCGCTCTATTTTTGTATAAAGCGCAAAAAATAAAAATCGAAGAGGCGATCAAATACCACCAAAAGAAAGCTCTATTTGTGGGAAGAAAAGGACGCAAATTTTGTTTGGGAGCCACGTCGCACGACCGCGCAATTGTCAGTTAAAGCGACGCAGTGCCGAATCACAAAAAGGGGCCTGGTCATTTACCTGCATTTTGGTCCGGGTTTTAAGTGGTTATGTAATGTGGAATAACAGTTTCTGGGAAAGCTACAGTAA
The DNA here is from genome assembly GCA_029574335.1 of Rana kukunoris. Classification (NCBI taxonomy): domain Eukaryota; kingdom Metazoa; phylum Chordata; class Amphibia; order Anura; family Ranidae; genus Rana; species Rana kukunoris. The sequence continues at coordinate 67,010,999 of CM056050.1, read as the reverse complement.
CTTTATGTCCAGTAAGTCAATACAGTTTCTTAGCTGCCCGCTTTTACTTAAAGCAGTGTTTCTCAACTCCAGTCCTCAAGCCCCCTCAACAGGTCATGTTTTCAGGATTTCCCTCAGATGAAAAGGCTGTGGGAATTACTAAGGCAGTGAAACTGATCAAATCACCCGTGCAAAATAATGGAAATCCTGAAAACCTGACCTGTTGGGGGGCCTTGAGGACTGGAGTTGAGAAACACTGACTTAAAGTGATGCTCCAGCCCTCCATGGAAAAATGAAAAGTCAGCAGCAACACATACTGTAGCTGCTGACTTTTAATATTAGGACACTTACCTGTCCTGGAATCCAGTGATGTCGGCACCCCAGCCGATGTTTCGGCTCTCGGGTGCTGCCCCCGCCATAGCCTGTAAGGCAAACCGGTAGTGAAGCCTTGCGGCTTTACAGCCGATTCCCTACTGCGCATGCACGAAGTGCACTGCGCTTTCTGAATAGCACGGCAGTAGAGATGGAGTAGGAGGGCTGAACTTCTGATGTTCAGACAGGAAAGGTATGGATCTGATTTGATGCCTCTAGTAGGTTTGTATGTGCAGTGGTTCAAATACTGACTGTTGTTTATCTGGTTCTGCAACTGATTTATGGCGGCTAATGTGGCCTGCTTTGACACATGAATATTGTAACCCTGTAATTTGTTGCCCATTTGTGCAAAACTCCTCTATAATAAAGAATTAGAAAATAATATATTCAACTATTTCACTTTAAAGACAGTTCACGCAAACGGGAACTATCATATCTGGTGGTCATGCCCTAAGGTCAGGAGATTTTGGATCAGGGTATATAACTTCATATACTCCCTTACCCGATTCAACTTATCAAAATCAGCAAGGCACGCTCTTCTGGGGGGATGGGTAGTGGAAGCCTCCAAATTCCAATGGAGGCTTTTGACCTTCATATTTATCTCTGCAAAAATTACTATAGCCAGGAATTGGAGATCCGCTGCCCTACCCTTTGATCAGCTCAAGGGCAAATTATCATGGCTTATGTTAAACAAGAGGTTGACGGCATTGGTGCAGGACAAGATGAAGTTGTTCCACAAAGTGTGGGACCCATGGATTAGATATCTAACACATGACCCCTGGACTCTGGGTCGCTTTTCGCAAATGGGGGCTCTCTGGGCATGGGGCCGTGGCTCTTACCCTCCCCCCACTTTTCCTTCTTCGATCTCTCTCCTCCTTTTTCCTTTCTTCTCTACCTCTTATTCTACATACCTCTATACTCTGGGGTATTGCTATAGGATTTTATAGTTTGGGTTTACTCAATTGTTTATTCATCGCCGACTATTGTGCAATGGGGAAGCATGGGGGGGTCGATACCCCCTTGGGTAGGTGAGTCGGGCTCCCCCTCTGGATGGAGTGGGGGCCGTCTTCTCCCAGCGGGTAGAGGACTCGATCAGGGCTGGGATATAGCATGAACATGAAGCACCAGACACAGCGGGCCGAGGAGTGGTTTATTGTTCTGTTACCGGATCTTAGCCCGTCTAATTGGGTGGCATCGGCGACACAGAAGAGACTCTCTAACGTTGCTGACAAACCACCATGCTATTCCCTAAATGTGGTTGTATATTGCAAGATGAAAAGCTGAGATATTCTTGTTGTATTTCCTATATGAAACTTTAATAAAAGTTATTGAAACATAAAGGCCAAGTTTACCTTTCCCAGAAGATAGCCTATGCAGTCAAGAAGCCCCAGTAGGTATTAAAAAAAAACCTGTAGAGCATTGTAAAATGTACATTAATTTTATTGTCATATCTGTAGACCATTTGGGACCCTCTGGAAGCCTGGCTAAAAAAAAAAAAAAAAAAAAAAAGAAGCAATAATCGTGGCTCGACTTGTTGCTAGGACTCAAAATCCTTTAGTTTTCGCTCCTGTAATGTCAAGAGTGAGCTCAGGTTCACACTGATGCAGGTTAGAAATCGTACAATTTCAATAGAACTTGCACAATTTTAAACCAACAATGCAGTCCGACTTCAGGGGTGATTTGACAGACATCTGTGCAGGTTCATGCACAGATGTCTAATTGTGAATCGGTGCAGTGCTGCACAGATTCAGACTGTCATTTCTGGCAATAGCCGCTAAATCGCAAGCCAAATTGGCCAAATGTGAACATGGGCTAAGTGTTCAATGTTTTTCATGCCCTTGTAACAAGGCAGGATCTGGGGATTGCCAACTGAGATTTTCAGCTGGGCTTTCGGGGGCCTTAAATGGTCTACAGGTATGAAAATAAAGTTAATGATCATTTTTCAAAGCTGCACAGTTTTTTTATTACCTACTGGAACTTGATTGCCTCAGGCTATTTTCTGTAAGAGGTGAACTTTTAAAGCGCTTCAAATTATAAAATCCTAAGCACATATTAACCAGTCCATGGTCTTCCGCTGGGAAAAACTTGCACATTTGTCTAATTACAACAAAGAAAGCAAATCTGATCATACTTTTAGTATTTTTCTTTAAAACGCATCTATTCAAATTTTTATATTTAAAAAAAAAGTAACTCCACTTTTGTTATGAAAAAAAGCAAAAACAATCCCCCCCCATGTGATCCTTGTACATTGCATGGATTTTAACAAAGCTTGTGTCAAATGCCTACTTATTTATACATTAGCTCATGTACAGGTGAAACTTGAATTTTTTTAATATTGTGCAAAAGTTCATTTATTTTACTAATGCAACTTAAAAAGGTGAAACTAATATACGAGATAGACTAATTACATGCAAAGCAAGATAGTTCAAGCTGTGATTTGTCATAATTGTGATGATTATGGCTTACAGCTCATGAAAACCCCAAATCCACAATCTCAGAAAATAAGAATATTGTGAAAATGTGCAATTATCTAGGCTCAAAGGGTTCCTGAGCCTTTAAATGGTTTCAGTCTGGTTCAGTAGGAATCACAATCATGGGAAAGACTTCTGACCTGACAGTTGTGCAGAAAACCATCATTGACACCCTTCATAAGGAGGGAAAGCCTCATAGGGTAACTGCAAAAGAAGTTGGATGTTTCCAAAGTGCTGTATCAAAGCACATAATAGAAAGTTATGTGGAAGGGAAAAGTGTGGAAGAAAAAGTTGCACAAGCAGCAGGGATGACCGCAGCCTGGAGAGGATTGTCAGGAAATGGCCATTCAAAAGTGTTGGGGACTTTCACAAGCACTGGACTGAGGCTGGAGTCAGAGCATCAAGAGTCCCCACACACAGACGGATCCTGGACATGAGCTTCGAATGTCATATTCCTCTTGTCAAGCCACTCCTGAACAACAAACAATGCCAGAAGCATCTAACCCGGGCTAAAGAAAAAACACACCTGGTTTGTTGCCCAGTGGTCCAAAGTCCTCTTTTCTGATGAGAGCAAATTTTGCATCTCATTTTGAAACCAAGGAGCCAGAATATGGAGGAAATGTGAAGTTCCCACAGTCTGTGTTGATTTGGGGAGCCATATCATCTGCTGGTGCTGGTCCACTGTGCTTCATTAAGTCCAGGGTCAATGCAGCCGTCTACCAGGAGATTTTGGAGCACTTCATTCTTCCTTCCACAGACGAGCTCTATGGGGATGCAGACTTGATTTTCCAGCAGGACTTGGCACCTGACCACACTGCCAAAACCTGGTTCAATGACTATGGAATTACTGTGCTTGATTGGCCAGCAAACTAGCCTGACCTAAACCCCATAGAGAATCTATTGGGCATTGCCAAGAGAAAGATGAGAGACATGAGACTGAACAATGCAGAAGAGCTGAAGGCCGCTATTGAAGCATCCTGGTCTTCCATAACACCTCAGCAGTGCCACAGGCTGATCGCTTCCATGCCACACCACATTGAGGCAGTCATTTCTGCAAAAGGGGCCCAAGCCAAGTACTGAGTACATATGCATGTTCATACTTTTCAGAGGTCCGATATTGTTCTATGTACAATCTCTGTTTTATTGATTGCATGTAATATTCACATTTTCTGAGATTGTGGATTTGGGGTTTTCATGAGCTGTAAGCCATAATCCTCATCACAATGACAAATCACGGCTTGAACTGCTGTATCTTGCTTTGCATGTAATGAGTCTCTCTCGTATATTAGTTTTACCTTTTAAGTTGCATTAGGGAAATAAAATTAACTTTTGCACGGTTTTCTAATTTTCAGAGTTGTACCTGTACTTGCAGTGCTCTAATAAAGAATGTTGCAGTTTCAGCATTCCTTTAGAAGTGATGGAGATGCGATTTAGGAGTGGAATGGAGTGCCTGCACAGAATTACCACTGATCAGTTTCTTTATGCATTGTCATTTTTTTACTGGCGGACCCAGTTGGAGTTTGTCTGCCTTTAGTCTGGTGGTATGTTGTTTTGTTGGGCAGTCCTTGTTCCACTCCTATTTTTCTTTTTTTCCAGTGCTCTCGTTTGCCATACCAACTATAGGTAGGGGCGGGTTTTAGGTCATCACCTGTCCTCTGCCTGTTGATTAGCACACCTGGGCTCCCTTTTAGGCTGCGTACACATGATCGAATTTGTCCGCTGAAAACGGTCCGATGGACCGTTTCAGCAGACATCTCCGATCGTGTGTATGGGCTAGCGGACAGATTTGTCCACCCGACAGATTTCAAAGCATGCTTTGAAATCTATCGGGTGGGAATGTGTCCGCCCGACATGTCTGCTGGTTAGTACACTTACCAGCAGACATGTCGTCCCGCACCGCCGCCGCGCAGAATGGATTCGGCGCATGCGCGGAAGTGTTTTACTTCCTGGTGCGGTGACGTGGCGGCGTCAACGTCACCGCCACGTCAGCGCGCCGTCTGCTGGCGGGGATTTTGGTTTGCTCGTGTGTACACGCGAGCAAACCAAAATCCCAGCAGACAGATTTGTTCAAATCTGTCGGACAGACAGATTTGAACAAATCTGTCCGCTCGTGTGTATGGGGCCTCAGGAGACCCTAAATTTATAGTTAGGACTGCAGCCATGCAGAGTGCCGTGGCTGCAGTTGGCGCTGCAGCTTCCCAGGTATTTGCAAATGCTTGCAACTAAACCTCTGTTTTTACTTACATCAGTTAGACAGATTAATTTGGTTTAGTGCTGTTTGGTTGACAACTCTGAGCCTGGTCACATGGTTATATATAATTTATTTTCCATGTTTATATTTAATTGCATATTGCTAAAATCGCATCTCATTTAAAGTCCCAACCTGTTCCAGTTTTTATCCTTTAGAAGTGATTGACCCTTTAGGAGCATCTCACAAAAAAAAATATGAAATTGGTGTTGCAGAGGATGGCTTAGTGCAGACAGGAGAAAAATAAATATATATATCAGCCAATCACACAAGCAAGAAATGACACCAACTGTGTATGAAATGCCCCCAATGTGCCGTATTGCATACAATTTTACTAAAAATGACAGCACTGCAGATTGAAAAGGAAAGGTCATTTTCTATTACAGTTTGTAGTATTCGTATATGTAATTTTTTTTTTTATTTGCTATATTTATTTCCCACAAAAGAAGTTACCCATTAAATAACTGTATAATCTATGCAAACAGCTGGAAATCACAACCAAAAAAGTACTTTGTACAGTCAAGCTGTAATACTCAGACACCTTTAGTATGGATAGAAGGTGATCATAGAGCGAATGCCTAGTTTCTAATAGTCTACCTGTTAACATTCTCATTGATAGCTGGGTAACATACAAATATAGTACATATTGAATTTATTACAGGAAGCATCTTACCTTTATTTCAGCGCCCAATGTCTTACTGGAAATGGTGAAACTTCATTTCCCTGCTCGGTATCCTAGTCATACTACAAACTCTTAGCTGACAATGAGTGTATTGCCACAAAGCAGAAGTACAATAACCGGAGAACGCAGCAAAGAATGACTCCGGAACGGATGTCTCCTCCCTGTCCAATAAGATTTCCTCAATGGGTTTACATTTGCATATTGTGTCAGTGCGTTAGATTTCATAGATTCCTGTCATACATCTCGAAACAGGTTTTTCATATGAAGTTACAAAGACAAGGAAAGTTAAACAGAATCAAGGTGATAGGTGAGGTATAGTGTTGCTGTTTGTAATTCATTGTAACCAGGCAGCTGTAGTTAGATTTCTCTGTTTGGCGACGATTTTCACACAATTCTTTGCATTAAATAAAAGGATTTTTCATGGCTTGTTACAGACCAGTAAATTACATATTATTATAGGGTGTTACCTGAAGAGTATTTTTAGCCATCCATTGATGAAAGTTATGCTTAATTGGAGACATATACAGTGCTCAGCATAAATGAGTACACCCCTTTTGAAAAGCAAGATTTTAATCAACTATCTCAATGAACACAAAAACCATTTCCAGAATTTTGACAGAACAAAGTTTTATAGAACATTTGTTTAGCTCATTACATGAAAGCAAGGATATAGCGTGTTGTTGATCCTGAAGGCCAGAAGGTTAGGTCCCGAAATATATAAAATATGTCAAAGTAAAAATTCACTCAAACATTAGCGAGTGAATTTTTACTTTGACATATTTATATCCTATTATAGTAGCTGCTAACAATTTCCTGTGAGCGCTGAGGGAGAGATATACAGCTTTGTTTCAGAGTTTTATTATTTCAGGTCCTGAAATACCTGTGGGTTTAGGGACTTTTCCTTCCAATTGTCCACACCTGGAATATGAACAGCGAGCAAGGCTGAAACCTGGAGCTCTACCCAGGCTAGAATTCTTTCTACCCCTGCTTGCCGCAGTAGGACTTCTGTTTCTCCCCGATCAACGATGCATGCCAATTCTGTGCTGTTGTCCAGATGAATCCTGATTGGATGATCCTCCAGTTGAGGTGTTCACTGTTGACAAAGAGATGAGATTCCTCTGGCAACCAAGTCCCTGCACCAACAAGTTGTCTAGTAGTAGGGATGAGCCGAACACCCCCCCCCCCCCGTTCGGTTCACACCAGAACCTTCGAACGGACCGAACGTTCGCGCGAACATTTAGAATCCCATTGACGTCTATGGGACTCGAACGTTCAAATTCAAAAGTGCTCATTTTAAAGCCTAATATGCAAGTTATTGTCATAAAATGTCTTTGAGAACCCGGGGTCAAGACTCTTGAAAAATCAAAGGGGTAGATTCACATACACTTAATGTATGTTCCGCTGCGTAATCGAAATACTCGTATTTTACCAGGCTCTACACCGAATCCTGGTAGATTTTTGCTCGTACGCTACGGCGGCGTAGTCTATTTCTCGCCGCGTAATCGAAATACGCGATTGGGGGGCGTGAAGCATTTAAATTAAGCGCGTCCCCGCGGCGATCGAACTGTGCATGCGCCGTTCTGAAATTTCCTGCCGTGCATTGCACGAAATCACATTGTTATGTCATTCGTTGTTTGAGTAGCGGCGTTTACAAACATTCCTATTCCCGGACGACTTACGTTAAAAATAATAAAAGACGCCGGAAAACGTAGAAATTCGACGCGGGAACGACGGCCATACTTAACATGGGCTGTCTAATATTAGAGCAGCAAAAAGCTGGTATAGTGTTACGCAAATAAAAGAGGACTAAAGGTGCCGTGAGAGAATGCGATTGAAGATCGTAATTTCGGGTATCGTCGGCAAAAGCTAATTTGCATACCCCGACGCGGAAAACGACGGGAAGTCCACCCAGTGGCCGCAATTTTATTGCAGCGTAGATCCGAAGGCGTACAAACACTTAATCCAGTCGAATTAAAGCCCGCAGCCGTCTATTCATGGTTTGAGGTTTTCGACTAGCTAGAAAACGCGCGTAATTTGAAATTACTCCAGTCTAACACCAGTTAGACAGGCGTAAGGGCTCTCTGAATCTGGCCCAAAATTTTTAAAACTTTTTTCCATTGATACATGTTCCCTCGGGCAAGACCCGGGTTCTCAAAGACGTTTTCACAGGCATACTAAAGACACCCAGCAGGTACAATATTTAAAGTAATTTTTTTTTCTAATTTAAGCATCATTAAAATCACTGCTCGGAGCAGTGATTTTAATGACGCTTAAATGAAAAAAAAAAAAAAAAAAAAAGGAAAAATTCCTGTAAATATTGTACCTGCTGGCTGCACAATCACCTGCCTGCCAGTAAATTAGGAAGAACTGATTTAGCTAAACTATACAGTGTATAAATATATGTACAACTCCTAGGGATGTACTGTATATATATCCTCTACACACTGTAACGTTAACTGACTAACCTGCCTGCCTGCTCTATCTACCTGCAAAAAATGACACTCAGTCTCTCTAACCACCGCCGCAACACACTACACAAGGCCGACCTGCAGGTGGCCTTTTATAGTGTGGGGCGTGTACTAAACCCCCTGAGCCATAATTGGCCAAAGCCACCCTGGCTTTGGCCAATTTTGGCTCTCCGTTTTTTGCAAGCTGTGATTGGCCAAGCATGTGGGTCATAGTGCATCGAATACGAAGCTCATCCCTATTGTCTAGAATTCCTCCCCAGATCTTCAGGTTAGCATTGGTTGTTTGGATCTTCCAAGACAAAGGGAGGAAGGATTTACCCAATACCAGAGATGACTTGGTCTTTTGGTGTCAGAAAAGTGGGGTTGTCTATAAAATGAACTGATTTGTTTTGGGTTGTAGGGGTCTGGAGTGGCACCAAGAGCAAACGTAACTGCCTCAAAGGATGTTATCTGTGCCAGAACTCTCATGCAGAATTGCACAGCCCCTAGACTGTAGAGACTGAAAGCAGAGGGTCAGACATTTTTATTGGGGGGGGGGGGGGGGGGAACTCTAGCTTTAATTATATTCAAAATGAGACCCAGATACTCTAAGCAGCATATGGTTCCAGCACTGACTTCTGAAGGCTCAGTATCCAACCAAAACAGTTCCTTAATTGGTAAGAATTCTTGATTTCCATAGAAATTCGAAAGTTTCCCTGATGGAGGGAGGCTTTGACAGGTTGATTCCAAGAAAAACATTGGAATTTTGAACCTTTATGTGGTCTGTGTGTGCACCGTGTTGTGAACAGACCCTAAAGGCCTCATAAAAGTACCCCTGAGCTGGGCACATGGATGCACAGATGTTCTGTGCAGCCAGTCCCATTACTGTCAAATGGGACGCAAGTGGCTGCATGAATGTGAATTATTGCCAAATAAGGGCTGGGCAGGACATTCGTTGTTCCAGGTAGGCATCATGTATAAGACTGGCCAAAGGCTAGCCTGAATTTGTAGGCGGAGTCTGCTGAGTATTTAATTCCCCTCCCCTGTCGGGTCCGGTGTTGGCACCATTTCAGGTGGGGTGGAGGGAGTTAGCAGAGCAGCAGCCTTGTGGCGAGCATCTCCCGGGCGTCATTGGAGTGGGGCAGCCCGCCCGCCCATCCATCCAGCCTGCCTGCCAGCTTTCCCTGTGGGCATGGCAACCAGGAGCAAGGAGGCGCCCGCTCACCCGGCTATTCACCTCATGCAGGCGCAGAGGGGGTCGTCCACGTGTTTCCTTTGATGTTATACATGGAGGAGGAGGGGGGGCTGTGCCGCCAGCTTCATCCTGTTTGAGCACCAAGCTTCATGGGAGCGGGAGCACGCCATCCACTAACCCAGGGCATCAGGGAGCCGCCAGCCCGCTTCCCACGGTGCTAGTCTGTCCATCCATCCTTTCGCTGGGCTCATTCCCACATGGTGGGTGCGGGGGGGGAGGGGAGCGGCGTCCACCACTCCCTGCCATCCCCTCGTTCCGTCCGGCAGTGTGGGGGCTGCCCACCCGCTTCTCCCGGCGCTCATGCTGGGGGCATCTGTCCACCCGCCAATTCACCTTCCTGGAACCCATGTGTTTCATGGAGTGGAAGCCCATTTCTCTCTCTGGCTCCATGGTGGGGGGGGGGGTGCATTATGGAGGGGACACCCGCGCACCCCCACCTGCTCACCTCCCGGTAGTGACATAGGGGGGTGCGCACTCATTTCTACAGATGCACGCTGCTGTACAAGGGGGGCATCCACCCACTCCTCCCTGTCTGTTTATGGGCGCATGCTGAGGGGGGCATCCACCCACTTACTCCTCCAAGCGCACGCTCTTAACTTTGCGGGGTCGCCAGCTCATCCACGCCAGTGTTAGGGGGTGGGGGATCCGCCCACTCATCCAGGGTCACTGGCAACTTGAGGGGGGAGGCTGTCCACCCATTGGTCTCGCTGGCAGTTTCCTTGCATTTCTGCAATTTGTCATAACATCTTGTCTCTGCTTTTCAGTCACCCTGTGTTTCTGCCCCTTGCCTTTCTGTCATAGTGGTTTCTGCCCCTGCGTTTCTGTCATAGTGGTTTCTGCCCCTGCGTTTCTGTCATAGTGGTTTCTGCCCCTACGTTTCTGTCATATCGGTCCGGCAGGGGGGGGTGTCCACCCAAGGGTCATGTTGGCCTTGCAGTTGTCTTAGCATCCTCTCTGCATTCTCAGTCTCTCTCTGCGTTTCAGTGTCTCTCTCTCTGCGTTTCAGTGTCTCTCTCTCTCTCTCTCTGCATTTTCAGGCTCTCTCTCGCTCTCTCTCTGCGTTTTCAGGCTCTCTCTCTCTGTTTCTGCGTTACAGTAGTTCTGCCCCGGTATTTCTGTCTCTGCATTTCTGGCCCAGCTTTGCAGTCATGCTTTTCTGTCTCTGCGTTGCTGGCCCAGCATTTATGTCATGCGTTTTCATCTCAGCGTTTAGTCGCAGCATTCTGTCTGCGTTTCTCCCCCAGCATTTCTGGCTCTGCGTCCTGGCCCAGCATTTCTGGCTCTGCGTTTCTGTAATACGTTTCTAGCCCAGTTTTCTGGCTTGCATTTCTGTCATGCGTTTCTGGCCCAGCATTTCTGGCCCTGTGTTCCAGTTTCTGCATTTCTGGCCCAGCGTTCCAGATTCTGCATTTCTGGCCCAGCGTTCCAGATTCTGCATTTCTGGCCCAGCGTTCCAGATTCTGCATTTCTGGCCCAGCGTTCCAGATTCTGCATTTCTGGCCCAGCGTTCCAGATTCTGCATTTCTGGCCCAGCGTTCCAGATTCTGCGTTTCTGGCCCAGCGTTCCAGATTCTGCGTTTCTGGCCCAGCGTTCCAGATTCTATGTTTCTGGCCCAGCGTGCCAGTTTCTGCGTTTCTGGCCCAGCGTTCCAGTCATTTCTGCCCCAGCATGTCGGTCGTTGGTTATCATGTCTCTTGTACTTTGTCATGTTGCAACCTGGGTTAGTTAGCTAGTACTTGCGTCTCGGGATCTGTCACGTCTACAGATCCATACGGGCTGAGGTTTCGTTTTTAATGATTGTTGACCACAATCTTCTCGCCCGTATACCATACGTTGCACATTCAGTCTTACACCTATACGACCACCCACCACGCTTCGTGGGTACACTAGCCTTAAGTGTTCAGTTAATTGCCTACGTCTATTCTGCAGGTCACTCTGGCTCATTCACCACTCACACCAGGGTGGGGGTGGGGGGGCTGTCTTTATGTTCATTCACGCACAGTGGTCTTGACGGTTCTCATACTTAGATAAGTGCAGAGGGGTGTTGTTTCATGTCTGGTGGTCTGTTGTCATGTTTGCTGGTTTGTGTTCCTGACCTTGGTTACAGGCCTGCACGCGGGCCGCATCACTATTTCGTCAGGTTTGAAGTGTTTTGGCTTAGCACAGTCATGCTTTATCGCCATCAAGCACTGGAGGCAGGGGTGCTTGGTCTGGTTCCTTACCGTCATTGAAGGTGGGGGGTTGGGCCACCAGGGTGCCTAATGGTAAGTTCCAATATCAATTGTGATTTTGGGTTGCGGTTTCCACACAACTTTCATTGCATTTACTTCCATCAGCCTTGCTGTTGATGGGGAAGGATCTGGGGGTCAGGTTCAGGCAGTGGCACGGCCTGAGCGCTATCAGGTGGGACCCATGTTCTGTGAGTCTGGCTTGGTTCCATGTGTCATTATGCTATTGCCGGGTGCATTGGCCTTATCCGCTTTCTTCAGGTAGCTGGCACTTAGTCTCCTGCAAGTTGTCCTTTTTGCAGCTGAAGCCCCGTACACACAGCCGAGGTTCTCGGCAGAAACCAGCGAGAACCTCGCTGGGAGCCGCATTCTGCCGAGAACCTCGGCCGTGTGTACGCTCTCGGCGAGCCCCGCCCGTCGGGAAACCCGTCGAGCAAATAGAGAACAGGTTCTCTTTTTGCTCGACGGCCCGTCGGGATGAATGGCTGGTTGCCTTTCCCGACGGGTGGGTCGCCGATTCTGACGGCCGGCAGAGAACCTCGACGGGCGGAACGATGTGTTCTGCCCATCGAGGTTCTCTGCCGTGTGTACGGGGCCTTACCCTCTCACTTCCCCATATCTGCATGGGTAGGCCAGGGGTTGGGGGATTTTCAGAACCTCTTCACTGGTGTTCGGTTGAAGGACTTGACCCGCTTGGCCCTTGCTCCATTTCCCCCATGCATCCTCTTGGCACAAGCAGTTCATTCTTATGACAGGGTGGTGTCGGGCATCAGGCTTGATCCATCTCCATGGGTTATTGAGTTCTGAGCGGATTCGCAGGTTCTATAGGGGGTTCCTTCCATCTCAAGTAATGGCTCGGTGGGTTTCTCCTGTCTTAGCGGATACTTACCGGATACGTATATGGTTGCCTTCCAGGCACACAGTTCTCCACTGGACGGATTGTTATCTACCCATCTTCACCTAAATAGGTGTCTTTTGCCCTCTTCCCTCTTCTCAGGCATACCGACCAGCTAGACCATGGCACACCTCAGGCCTTGGTTGTTAGGGTCATCGCAAGTTCTTACTCAAAGACGCTGACTACAAGTATAAGGCTGGCCGAAGGCTAGCCTGAATTTGTAGGCGGAGTCTGCTGAGTATTTAATCCCCCTCCTGTCGGGTGTGGTGTTGCCGCCATTTCAGGTTTCCCACCCACCCGTTCCCCCAGCTTTCATACACACCATTTCTCTTTGTACATTTTCCTATTCTTACATTCAGGGTATGCCCTATTTTCAGGCATACCGAGCAAGTAGGCCAAGGCACACCTCAGGACTTGGTTGTTAGGGTCATCGCAAGTTCTTACTCAAAGACGCTGACTACAAATGATATGATGTCATCCTGAAAAATGTTGCAGCATGATCTGTCCCTGGCTATGGACACAACTGATGGCTAATCAGTGACCAATCACAGCAGATCACATGACAATTGTAAAAATAGAAAGCTTCCTTTCATGCAATTCATTGTGTAAAATTTGTGTTGCTAGCTGTGATTGGTCATATGGTACAGACAGGGCCAATCACAGCCCATCTGTACCATGTGATTAGCTGTGGCCAATCACAACAATACACAGAGAATGAATCAGTTTCATTTCAGTAAAAATGGTTGCTTATACCAGTTAAATCCAGGAAAACTGGCAAGAGGCCTACAACAACATTAAAGGAACTGCAGGAATATCTGGCAAGTACTGGCTGTGTGGTACATGTGACAACAATCTCCCGTATTTTTTATATGTCTGGGCTATGGGGTACAGTGGCAAGATGGAAGCCTTTTCTTAAGAAAAACATTCAAGCCTGGCTAAACTTTGCAAAAACGCATCTGAAGTCTCCCAAAAGCATGTGGGAAGCGGGGGGATCTAAAATTCAGTGAGCTCACACTGCCTGTTCCTTATTGCATGCAGGAGGGAGCCGGTGGGTGAGCACGGACAACGGGGAGGCAGCTGAAGAATCCAAAAGCAGGGACAAGGATGAGTCCATATCTATTGCCAGCTTACTTTCTATAGCAGCAGCACACCCCCTTTCCATACAGAAGAAACTCCCTTTCTCTTGGGCACAGGCTCCGCTCAGGCTGGATCGGGGCTGTAACTGAGCTCCTCTACAGGTGGGCGGAGCAAGCGAGACAACCCTACACTGACTGCAGCCCGATCACTACTTCCTGCCCAGCTGACATCAAGGCTCACGCCGGGGCAGACAGAAGATAACAGAGGATGGATGCCAAACTGCATATTCTCCCTCTCAGTTCTGACCTGTGTTGCCTTCTAAACTGTATGATTCTGTGCTGTAAACCTGTTTTGCACCTTGCAGTGCAGGTTTACTGAAAGCAAAAGCAAAAGCAGAAATCTTGACTATGCCAGAATTATGTTGGGACTTTTCAGGCTTCACATTGATTTTTAAATGAGATATAGGGCCAGATTCAGGTAGATGGGAGCATCTTTAATCTGGAGTAACGTTTCTCATTTACGCTACTCTGGCGAAATTTTAGGAGCAAGTGCTGTTATTCATGAAGCACTTGCTCCTAAAGTTGCGGCAGCGTATCGAAAATGAGCGACTGTCAATGCATCCCAGTGCGCATGCTCCAAATTCTGTCAGTGAACGTCAATGACGTCAAATCCCCATTCATGGACGTTTTACGCAAGCGACGGCTATACTTAACATAGGATACTCCACTAGGGGGCTGCTTTATCTTTACGCCGCGTATCTCTTACGGAAACGTCGAATTGCCGATTCCCGCTGATTAACATATTTTTTCGGCGTAAATCAGCGGGAACGCCCCCAGCGCCATTTTTAAATTAAAGTTGCGATGCGATGGCGAAATTCAATTTCGCCGCTCGCATCGGAACTCCAACCCGGCGTTTCTTGTTTTCTGGTTACAGAAAACAAAAACGCCGGCTTAAAGTGACAGTAAGGCTGGAGTATCACTGATACTCCAGCCTAACTCTACCTGAATCTGGCCCATAGAGTGTGGAATACATTTTTGACAATCTTTTCCAGGCTGCGGCTATCCCTGCTGCTTGTGCACCTTATTCTTCCACACTTTTTTCCCTTCCACATACATTTCTATTAATGAGCTTTGATACAGCCTTTTGGGAACATCCAACTTCTTTTGCAATTACCTTTTGAGGCTTTCCCTCCTTATGGAGAGTGTCAATGATGGTTTTCTGCACAACTGTCAGGTTAGTAGTCTTTCCCATGATAGTGATTCCTACTGAGAGACTGAGAGACCATTTAAAGGCTCAGGAACCCTTTGCAGGTGTCATGGCTTAATTAGCTGATTAGAGTGGGACACTTTGAGCCTAGAATATTGCACATTTTCACAATATTCTAATTATCTGAGATTGTGTATTTGGGGTTTTCATGAGCTGTAAGCCATAACCGTCACAATTATGACAAATCACTGCTTGAACAATCTTGCTGTGCATGTAATGAGTCCATTTCATATACTAGTTTCATCTTTTAAGTTGCATTGGTAAAATAAATTAACTTTTGCACAATATTCAAATTTTTCAAGTATCACCTGTACTTCTATGTAGAACCTGAAAAGTCCCAGTATATTCCTGACATTGTCAAACATTTGAGCATAAACAGCATAGGACATACAGAATACAGCCCAACTGGAGAAAAGGGAAAAGTCCACCTTTGCACTGCTGGGGGGAAATTACTACTTTCACTTGTTTTCATGTTCAAGCCAGCTGTACTGCTCTCCTCCTCCACCCAAAGCTACAGCATCATCACATACCATACAGGAACATTAACCCTGTATGGTACAATGAAGATGGAGTGCTACCACAGCCTGTCACAACTGTCACAGAAGCTGCAGGGGACCAGTCACAGAGATTGAGGGAATGAGGTAAAGTTGGGTACCCACAGAGTACATTTGTTACAATTTACTATGTTTATTATGCTTCAGAGAACAAAACTGGAGAATCCACCCTCAGTCCCTTTCTCTGTTTCAAAAGTGAGCTATCAGGGGTCTGTTTAGTCCCCTGATATTTCACCAAAGTCCCCCCAACAAGCCTGTTGGAAAAAATAAAATAAAAAAAATATAAAAAATAAACTACTGACACCGTCCACTGCCCCACTGACTGACACTATCCGCTTTTAAGGTAGGCCAATTCATATTTTTACAGTGACATCTGTTTTAATAATTTATCATATTTTATGGGTACAAGAATGCTTTTGATTTAAAGGGGAGTTCCAGTCATTTTTAATGTTATTAAAAGTCAGCAGCTACAAAAAGTGTAGATGCTGGCTTTTAATAAACATACACTCACCTGCTCCACGTTCCAGCGACGCTCCGAGCCGGGTGGTCCGCTCCTCTCCCCGGCCGTAGTCAGCACAGCTTTTGGCTTCACGGCCGGGCACCCACTGCGCATGCACAAGCATTGGACAGGTGATCGCCTGGGACCTGTCATGTGTCCCAGGCGATCGCCTACAGGGAGGGGCTGCCAAAAGGCGATATGACTATTCGCCTTAGCAGCCCCTCGGCGAAAGGAGAAAGTCAGACATGAAGTCCCACTCCTCCTGAAGCCCCCACTCCCCCCCCCCAAAAAAAAAATCACATGCCAAATGTGGCATGTAAGGGGGCGAGGAGTGGATAAAGCGGAAGTTCCACTTTTGGGTGGCACTCCGCTTTACAATGTCCCTTTCATCCACTCCAAAATTTGGCAAACACTCACAGTTCACCGTGGCGCACCTAGTGCACTGCATTACTAGTCTCCTTGACACTCAAAGGTGTCCTAGGTCTTTTACAATCCTTGACTGCTGGGCTCTGATGAAGAGGCCCTTGTTGCCTCGAAACGCGTCAGCTGGCAGTGACACACCTCTATCCCCCCTATTCTGGAGTGTGGTTCGAGGGGTATCTACCTCATCGTTTTTGACGAGCCTTTTATACCAATTCTCTTGTGAGTAGTTTTTTATTATTATTATTTCTATTTAATAAATCGTCAAATGGAAATACACCAGGCTGGTGCGCCTTTCTTTTCCCTTTTTGTTTTCTGCCAGGATATTCCCCATCCATGAAGGGCAGCAAGGCCACTGTTACTATTTTTGACATCTGTGGATTTTTCAATGCAGAATATTGATTAATTGTTGGACAATCCACCCGTGCGCAGGAGTTTGTTTTTTCTTTTACAATCCTATAGTGTATATTCCACAAAGAAATAAAGTAATTGTGTTTGAGTTTGGCTTGAAGAAAAGGTGGCAACCCTGCCCTACACTGGTGCAGTGGGTCCTGGGTTCCTCCTGGTGCACAGCAATGCCTGGCCTTTTTGTGGCGAAGGTATGCAGACAGATCCTGGAGGATGAAAAAAAAAAAAGAAAAAAGTATACCACTGAATGGCCCCCACGTGCACCTGACCTAAATCCAATAGAACACCTCTGGGACATTATGTTTCGGTCCAAAATGGACTAGCCTGCTGCATAATTTTTTCACTTTGATTTTCGGGGGGTCTTTAAATTCAGCCCTCTGTAGGATGGTCATTTTCTTTTTCCCCCATTAATGATGTGGCATCTCCTTGTTTCCAACACATTACCCAGTCCATATCACTATAGAAGTAGCAAGGTCCTGTACCTCCAAAGGCCCAGAGTCAGGGATAGCTGACATCCGTCTTTATAGAGTGGGTTACCAAGCATGGTGGGTGTGATGCAAGATGGAGTGATGGGTGCCACTTTTAAAGCAAAAGAGATTTATTGTCTTTTAACACTGTGGGAGAGAGGGTTGGGGCCAGGACACCCTTAAGTAGATGCAATGATAATTAAAAGAATCCAAGACTTCTATAGGTAGACAACTATAGAGGGGAAGGCCTCCAGTGGGACACCACTTTTGTATAGGTAGGACTGCTGTCTCTTATGGCAACAAATCTTGTAACAGTCACTGACGGTAGTTGTATTTAAAGGGGTTGTAAAGGAATTTTTATTTTTTTTCATAAGCATCCTTTACCTGCAGACATTCCTCTTTTCACTTCCTCATTGTTCGTTTTTGCTCATAAGTTGCTCTATTTTTTCTCTGTTCTGTTCACTTCCTGCTTGCCTGATTGTTACTCACCACCGTGAAAGGAAGCTTTACTGCGGTGGTCAGTGACATGCTCGCCCCCTCCTGGGAACTACATCTGTGCGGCAGGACCCTCTCTACGTGTTAGAGACTTCAAGGAGGTGTGAATTACTGGGCATGCCACAATGCATACTGGGAAATGTAGTTCTTACATGAACGAGCACCGCAAACCAGGAAGTGAATGAGAGAACAGAAACTAGAACGTCGGAGGTGATATAGATGAAGGAATTTAATAGTTATTTACTTGTTTTTAACAGAATCATTACACTATTTTGTCTGTCTACCTTGCAGACATTAATTTTAGGCAAAATTTTTTTTTCCTTTACAACTCCTTTAACTATTGGCAACACAGAATAGTTCTTCTCTTACACTACAGTGTCTCACTGTAGATTTGTACTCGCTGAGCTCCCAATCTCTCACTAGACCTCCAAATCCAATCACCACTGAATCTCCTGAGCTCTTCCACAGCTAGAACACTGTATACTCCTCAATCGTCACCCTCACTATCCTGCTGGGTCCCTAGCTTGGTACTCGATGCTCCTCAAGCGTCACCCCTGCTGTCTTGCTGGGTCCCTGGCTTGGGACCTGCTAAAGCTTTCCCCTACTTCACGGACCCCGGCTGGTGAGAAGACTGCTCTGGTACTGGCTCCAGCTTACTCACTGTAGTCTCCAGTAACAAGGAGGATGGTCCCTTAGTGGCGACAGCTTCCCCTTTACCTCCGACCACAACTGGTTCCCCATCCAGCTGAACAATCACAACTTGGTTGGACTCCAATCCTGCAGTCTCAACCCTACGCTTCTCTTGCTCCTAGATAGGCCTCAGGCAGCCTAGCAGCCAAGTGTCCCTGGGATAGGCCCCAGGATTCCGACCTAGCAGCCCGGGGGGGGGGGGGACATAACACATGTCCACTCAGACAGCCATCCAGGTGGCACAGAACCCAGATCACCCGACTCCACCCAAATTAACAGGTTCTCCCAGCAAGCCCAGGGACCAAAAAAAAAAGCCAATTGGCTGAGACACCCCATCCAGCCATAATCTGACACACTATTACACACTCAATGTAATGCCACCAGCAAGCGCCACCTAGTGAGAGAAGAGAAAAAGTACAGCAATCCAGAGTTAGAGAGGAATCAGCGGATCTTCTAACAATCAGCCAAGATGATTAATACCTAACAAACTAAAATGTATTAGCAACCCTGCCTAAACACCAGGGTGCTACATCGATATCCAGCATGAGATTTTTCCCTATTGAGATCCAATGCGTTTTCAAAGTGTTCCTTACATTTTTTTTAGCAGTGTAGATAGTGAAGCAGCAGTTCCGGTTTTACTTTGTCTCAGTATCTCTTAGATGGAAATTACCTGTGCAATTACACCCCAGTTCTTGTATGAAAAGGTGTGGCCAACATGTTAATTACTCTTTCCACATTACACACAATCATGCCAAAAGTTGCCTTACCTTATTATGTTATGCACAAAAGGCAAAAATATTACTAAAACTGGCTATGAGATGCAAGATCAGCCACTAATTACATATACAAATAGATAAAGAATAGGAAGTTGGTTTATTTGAACTAGCTAGCTGGAGTTTGGCATTTAAGTGATACTATAAGTTAGATTAAAAAATAACAAACATGTCATACTTACCTCCACTGTGCAGTTCTTTTTGCACAGAGTGGCCCTGATCATCCTCTTCTGGGGTCCCACGGCGGCTCTCGCGGCTTCTCCCTTCATCAGACAACGCCCTCCGGGAAGTGCTTTCCCATTTGGGTTACTTTGCGGGCATGCTCCCGTGTTCAGCATTTTCTGTTTTGCCACGTGTAGGTTTAGAATAATTTTTTTTTTTTTTACAAACAGCCAAAATTTAAAAAAAGCCTGTAAATGAAACATGGATAAATGTGAGTTACCGCGTTTACATGCATTTACAATCTGTTACGGGCATTTGGTGTTTCAAATGCCTCTGAACTCATTTTTTTGCATTCCAAAAAATGCTTCTAGACTCAACTCCCTAGAAACGATTATAAAACAACCCTGTGTACCTGTACTGATAAGATAACAGAAGAGAGTTCAGGGGCAGCTGGAAAAAAACACCCAACTGCTCCGTTCACCAGCAGCAGTGTACATGAGGCCTTACCCCCGTTTACATTTATAAGCGTTTTAAAAGGGGAAAAACATTTCTGATCATTTTTGTACATATAAAAATTTTGAAAAACAAATACCACATGCTGTTGCCTGAATCAATTGATCAGTCAAGTAGCGATGAATTCTAGTCCTATGACACAATATTCTACATCTTCAGAGCCTTAGGCTCCATTCAGACCTAGGCGTTTTGTCGTCCCAAGCTGCAGCAGCCTGTGATACGCTGGAGGGAAAAATTTACATTGTCGGCTATGGAGATGGTTCACATCTCTACGCCGTACGCCTGAAACAAGTCCCGGACCCTTTTTTTCAGGCGTATTCGGCGTTCGGCCATAGCCGACAGTGTAAAATTCTGCCCTCCAGCAAAAAAACAATAGGCATTTTGTTGCTGCAAATCGCGAGGACAAAACGCCTATTGCATGTCGCCCGAATACGCCGCCGACGCCTAGGTCTGAATGGAGCCTTAGCAACATCAGGAGCATTTTCTCACACATGCTCATAACGGGATCCATCGTGAAAACACAAAAAATAAGACTGAACTGCATATTCCAGATGATGATTTGTACAGGGGCAACATGATATCTCTCTCTCTGGAGTCCATACCTCTCAATACAAGAAAGGACTTTGCTTGCTTTGGAAACCGCAGCTTGGAATTGCATGCATTTATTGAGCTTATGATCTATCAAAACCCCCAGATCCTTCTCCCCATGTGTCTTCCCCCCCTCTCTGCCAGTGGGTGCGCAGACTAAGAGGTCAGGTCGGCCAGTAATTGAGACATGCCTATTAGTCATCAGTGCAGCCCATCAGCGCACATTAGTGAAGGAGAAAAATTACTTATTTGCTAAATTTTAAAACAAACTAAAAACGTTGTTTAATTGTCAGTCTTTTTTTTTTGTTTGGCACCAGGCGTGATTAATTCCCATTTCCCAATGCCCTGGACATGATTTAAAAATCTGGCTCCTAGAGTCAAAGCAAATTTGTCAAGCCCTGCACTAAGTTCTGAGGCAACCGCCTTGTAAAGTGCAACTTCCCTTGCAAAGTGAATAGCCTATTTGCCTTTAAATCAATTTCACTGTGTCAGTGGCGTCACTATGGTTGGTGTCACCTGGTGCGGCAAAACATGGTGTCACCCCCCCTCCTGTCTATCCTGCCCAGCAGGCAGAGCACGGTCAAGAGGCGCACCCCCAAATGGCCCCTGTAAATTAAAGTATAGGGTGGTATTCGGCCGGCTGGGGCGATATAGGGCAGGTTGGGATAATATAAGGCAGGTTGTATTGGTATAGGGCAGGTTGGGGTGATATAGGGCAGGCTGGGGTGCAGAGGCCTATCTAGTGAAAATGGCGCCTATGGCAAGCACTGAAACTGCGCCCCTGTCAAAACATTTGAAACCCATCTTTCAGATAACCTTAAAAAAAAAAAAGACAGCTAACAAAAACGATAAGTCAAGCTCTCTTTAATATTTCAATTAACAAATTATGGATTGGCACTACATAAAAATTACAACTGCACCTTCCTTGCTTTCACTAATGCAAACTGTACAAAACAAAGGGTTAATTAAGCGCACGCTGGATATGGATGCATAAAACTACTACTATATGAGAGGGAAAGGGATTGGAATGAATGTCCAGAGGGGACAATGTATATTAGTACATCACAATTAGTCCATATAAATACTCAGGAACTAGCTTTCCACAGAGATGGCTGCCAGCTTACAGATAGAAGAATCTAAAAACGTAGCAAAAAGGGAAAAAAGAGGCGCCTTCTAATGCCGCGTACACACGGTCGTTTTTTGTGATGAAATAAAACAACGTTTTAAAAAACGTAATTTAAAATGATCGTGTGTGGGCAAAATTTATTTTTATGTCTTCTGAAAAACGACCAAAAAAAAATTCGAACATGCTTGAATTTTTTGTGTCGTTTTTCAGAATGTCGTCTTTTGTTTCACAAAAAATTATCATGTGGTGGGCAAAACGACGTTTAAAACAACGCACATGTTCAGAAGCACGTTATGAGACGGGAGCTTCAATGGAACAGAGTGCCGTCGAACATGGTGTACGTAACCGCGCTTTGCAAGAGTATTTTCAGAAAACGATGGTGTGTAGGCAATGTCGTTTTTTAAAATGAAGTTTGAAAAACGTTGTTTTGTTTCGTGAGATAAAACAACGTTTTTTTTCATCACAAAAAGTGATCGTGTGCCTTATGCCGCCATAAGGGTAGCAGTAAAACTGTTTTATATAAAGGTTACATAAAAGATTAGGAGATACACTCACAAACGGTAACATTGGGCTTATCTGGTGTAATCGTCATCCGCTCTGTCCCGGGGGCTGCTTGTGTCCTGAAGTTGGGGGATGGGATCTCTGTATACCCTCTCCAATGTCGGCAGCGGTGGTGGAACCCAGAGCTCACGGCAAGCGGGGACGGAAGGCAGTATTCCCTGGAACACAGCCGCAGATGTCGTCACTTCCAGGTGTTAGGTCAGCAGGGAGTTGCGCGCGTTCGAAGCATGCGTGCTTCTTCCTCAGGCCCAATGTTACTGCTTGTTTGTAAGTGTATCTCCTAATCTTTTATGTAACTATAGCACTACCCCCAGGGGAGCTGCTGGATTTTTTTGGCGGCATGTTACCTCTATGTCCTCGCTGTCTAGGGTATCAGATGAGAGTTGAGAAAAAGTTCAATGTCCACACTTAAGCCCCGTACACACGGTCAGACTTTTGCCCAACCAACATCAAAATCCGACACTTTTCGCATTTGTCCGACCGTGTGTACGTTCCATCGGACCAACTTTTTTGGCTTTCATCGGACAAAAAGTTGGGTCTGCGAACGGACCAACTTTCAGGCAACAAAAGTCCGATGGGGCAAAATCCGATCGTGTGTACAGCAAACCATCGGACTTTTGGACAAATTACAAATGCGCATGCTTAGAACCAATGTTAAAATCAACCAACAATAGCAGAAGTTAACCAAAGGGTGGCAGTAAAGAGCAGAAAAAATACGTGATGATGGAAAAGTTTTAGAAAAGTTTGCAGAAAAGTCTGAGCGTGTGTATGCTATGGGTGTGATCGGACAAATCAATTAGGACAAAAATCCAAGGGAAATTTTGTTGGATGTCCGACCGTGTGTACGGGGCTTTAGACTTCTTTTTCTTTGATTTATTTGCTGAACTTGGTAAAAGAATAAAATAAGTAGTTGAAGAGGTGGAAGGGTAACAGGTTCAGGTGTACAACTTCTGTCCGGAAACACTCCTGCTTCCAGCAACACAGCTTTCATCACCACTCTAGCCAAAATGGGTATTGCGCACACGGATAGGTCACTCTCACTAGCCTAGCAGCCGAGATGGCGCACGGAATATGGTACAGTCTCTGCCATAGAGGAGGTATATTCAGTCCAAAATCCTCTCAACACAGAATTCAGTACCCCGATCTCTCCAGGTTAACTTCTTGTGAACTTAGAACTTACAGACTACCATCATTCAGCCTTTCAGTAATGGTGCGTCCTTCGATGAAGTTCTAGGCCTCTCCTGCCAGCCTCGTGCTCGGTGCTCTCCAAGACAGGTTCTTCATCGAGTGGCTTCCTCCCTCCAGGACGGACAGCACAGGACCACTCTACAAACGTAGACCCAGTCTGACTATCGTGCCTTAGTAGATCACAACTCCGGACCAACGTGGTCCCGGAGCCAGGAACACTTGAACACGCACCCCCCGCCAGGAGGGCCACACACGGGGGGTGATGGGACGACAGACCCAGGATCGACGACCCCAATCCACACAATGGTCCGCAGGCACACAGTGATACAAAAATCATTGATGATGCCAACACTGGCGCTCACAGTCATTAAAATACATTGGTGCACACAGTAACTCATACAAAAACAATATAACACACACTCAATGCACACACATAATCGTTAGCATACACCGACATACATTCCTGTATGATGTCAGTGTAACTGTATGTAGTGCTGGTCTCCCAACGAGTCGGGTGCCATTGTAAATTTAGGGGTGTCTGAGCCAATAGTTGGGCTTAGACTCTGTTAATTCTATTTAAATTCGCCTCTGTTCTGGCTGTGGTGGTGCTTGGTAGAAGTTTACCCTTGTTGCCTGTGGGTGGCGTTACCACCTCAGGCCCATGTTGGAACTCAGGCAAACCATAGTGTGTTGCGTGACTCTTCTTGGCAGCAGCACAGTGGGAGTGGTCAACCCGCTGTGCATGCTAGGAGGGGAAACTTAACCTCCCTGGCGGTATGATTCTTTAAGATTTTAGGTGCTAAAAGCGGTACCATTATTTGCAAGGGAATTTGGCGTTTTATACTGTAGGCTTGTAATTCTTAGGAATAACTCACTTAAATCTATTCAAACAAGAGTCTAATAGGCATCCCGGGTATGATTTTTTTTTTTTTTTTTAATTAAAAATTATAATATAATAAATAATTATAAAAAATGATCACAAATGATAATATAATTATAGTAAAAATTATTCAATAATGTAATCAAATCAAAATCACTGAAATTTGCTCAGTTGCAGAATTTTTGCTGTCATTTTTTTTTTTTTTTTATGACGAATTTCCCCATAAATCGCTATCGCTAAATTCTGCAAGTGATTCTGATTTATTATCGCTGTTTTTTAGCTGCTCTAAAACAATTTTTGCCATAAAGGGACACTTTTGGTTGCTATGGGCAATCTACAGTTTGCAGGGAGAAAGAAAAGTTTTTATTATACAAAATGACATGTAGTGTACAGGGCAGACCACTAGGGACATGGGGGGTGTGTATTTTTTACATACAGTACTGTAATCTATAAGATTACAGTGTACTGTATGTATAGTGTTTGTTTACTTTTTTAAATTTGGCGCCGTTCCCCCCCCTACGTCGCGACGCTCGCAGGGAAGGGAATCGGCGGAACACACAGCATCAGGCGGACATCCGCCCGCCGTGTACTGCGGGGATTCATCGCTGGATCGCAGAGAAAAGGTAAGTAAACTTTTTCTGCATCCAGCGAGGTAAGCGCGTGTGTGGCACGGGGTTACCGATATTAGCTTAAAAATCTCACCCCGTGCCACACACGTGAAGACCGCCAGGGAGGCTAGTCTGACCGGCGATCCAGCGGGAAACCCCCGCCGGATCGCCAGGAATTTTTGGGGGAAAAAAAAATGCACCCCGAGCGTGACTCGGGGTTACCGCTTCTGGCACTGAATGTTAACCCCGAGTCACGCTCGGGAATACCGCCAGGGAGGTTAAAGGGGTTGTAAAGACAAAAATATTTTCCTCTTAAAATAAAGTCTAACAGTAGCTGATAAAGTAAAAATGAATGTTTTGCATTATAACTAGTTTGATACCTGTTGAAATCGAGCTGTTTTATTCACCTCCGTCACTCCTGAATCTTTATTCTTACTGACTTCCTGGTTTGCGGTGCGCATTCATTCTTGCTACATCACGGCCTAATGGGAACTACAGTTTCCAATAGGCTTATCCACCATGCCCGTGAGGGATAAGAGAGCATCTTCACACAGGGCTGTAGTCATAGGGAGGGGGTGAGCACCTTCTGCTTTCCCCCATGCAAAACGGCTCAGATGCTGGTGGAAAGCAAGAAGAGGAGAGACAGGAAATGGCATTTTCAAACCTGGATTACTGTATTTTGGAGGTCAAAATGAAAAATGAGGTAAGTGATATTTAAATGCTCTAGCTTAAAGCAATCAATTGATCTAATAAAAAACAAACCTTTAGTGTTCCTTTAAGGGGTAGACACTGTTTTTCGGGGTTATTTCACCTTGTGGCCCTCCTGATGCGAGGGGAGTGTGTGTGATTCCAGTCACGGGACCATGTTGGCCTAAGGCTGTGCTCCTGTCGAGTAAGCCCAGCTATGCTGGCTGGGGCTTATGGTTCTACAAAGGATTACAAGCTGTCCGTCTAAGTGGAGGAAGCTGCTTAGTGAAAGAAAACCAGGGGAGGACCTGCCCTGGAGGAGACCAAGCAAGGCAAGCGGATGTCTCAGGATAGGCCTGGTAACCTCGTTAAGAGATAATTTTTCGGGTTGTAAAAAGCGCCATTTTTTTAAAATGTCATTTAAAACTATCATGTGTGAGCTTCAGAGCATTTTTCGGGTTCTGAAAAATGAAAAAAAAAAAAAATTCGAACATGCTCTATTTTTTCACGACGTTTTAAACGATGTCATTTTTCGGGTTGTAAAAAATGATCGTGTGTGATCATGTGTGGACGTGAAAAACCCATGCATGCTCAGAAGCAAGTTATGAGACGGGAACGCTCGTTCTGGTAAAACTGCTGTTCGTAATGGAGTAAGCACATTCATCATGCTGTAACAGACAGAAAAGCGCGAATCGTCTTTTACTAACACAAAATCAGCAAAAGAAGCCCAAAGGGTGGCGCCATCCGAATGGAACTTCCCCTTTATAGTGCCGTCACATGTGTTGTACGTCATTGCGCTTTGCTACAGCATTTTTTTTTTCACTATCGTGTGTGGGCAATGTCGTTTTAATGATGAAGTAGAAAAAAACATTGTTTTTTCTAGAGGCTTAAAAACGTCATTTTTTTTACAACCTGAAAAATGATCGTGTGTACGCTGCATTACAGTTCGCCGAATCGGCTTAAAGGCTCTTTGGCTGTAAGGCAGGAAGTTCAGGACTTTAAATCCTGTGACAGAGGATTCCTGACTATCCATTCTGTGTTCTCAGACGGTCTGTGGCAGAGACTGTTTCTATACTGTCGGTGCATCACTCCAGCTGCTAGGCCATGTGAGAGGGGTCTATCCGGGTGAGCAATACACACTCAGGAGTGAGTGGTGAATACTGGAACTTTGAATACTTTTGTGCGTTCTGTACCGCGTACCTGAACCTTCCCCCTTCTCTCTATACCCTCCACAAGTTTTATGCAGCAAAAAATAAAGCCTACAGTTGAAGGTTTTACATCTTGTGTGGACGTTGCAATTTTCTACAGACTTTCTTTCCTAGACAATGAAATTGGAGATAACGTGCAAAACCCAAAATCTAAACCAGCAGCTCCTACGGAGGTAATGCTACACGTATAAATATATATATATTAGTGAGGGGGTTAACTCGTCAGCAGGTGTGTGTGTGACCCCCTGGATGGGTTCACCACACAAAGATTAGGCACAGCAGACAGGGGGAGGTGGAAAAACAAAAAGGGTGCAGTTTTATTTTAACTATATACAAAAAGAAATATAATAGAAAAAAAAAAGAAAACCCCCCACACACACATAAAGAAACCCTGGTCACTTGAACGCTCACTATACACGTTAGACCTTTTTCACAGGGACGGATCCGTGATGATCCGCCCCGTGAACCTTCGCTTGCTCAGCGGGGATTGCTCCGTTGAGCTGACGGATGACAGGGCACTTCCCGCACACTGTGCAGGGACCGCCATCAGATCGGTTGAACACCGACCGTCTGTCCGCGTTCATCCGATCCAATCAGCAGAAGGATGGGAAAATAGGGTTTTCCTCCGTCTGCAAAATCGGAGGATTGCGAAACCAGGTGAGATCAGGTGTCAGCGGATGTTTATCTGTAGTGCAAATCTACAAAATGCAAAAAGCACTAAAACTGCTCAGGTGTGAATCCAGCCTAAAGCCTGAACCTAGGACATATATATACTGCATACCAGGGACTTTAACCACTTAACGACCGCCGCACGACTATGTACGTCCACAGAATGGCACGTACAGGCACATGGGCGTACATGTACGTCCCTGCCTTGTTGTGGGTCGGGACCCCCTCCGCTGCCTGCGGCGGTCATCTTACCTCCGGGAGCGATCCGTGCTGAGGGGGCGGCAGTTAGTTTCTGTCTGTCCCCTCGTGATCGCTCCCAGCCAATCCGGCATCCCCCCGCCGTGTCACTTCCTCTGCCTGTATAATGTAAACACAGGCAGAGGAAGTGATATGAGCTCTCCTCTTGGCGGTATTTTCAATCCGACGAGAGGAGAAGTAAGTCGCACCAACACTACACTGACACCACACACATAGGCACATTTAACCCCTTCCGATCACCCCCCCCCCCCCCAGCCCCCTGTCACTGATTGCAGTGATCATATATTTACTGATCACTGCATTTAGTGTCAGTGTGACAGTTAGTGTGACAGGCAGTTAGTGTTAGGTCCAGGGTAGCCCCGTACCCCCCCTAATAAAGTTTAACCCCTTGATCACCGCCCTAGTTAACCCTTTCACCCCCTATTGCCAGCGTCACTAAGCAATCGTTTTTTCCGTTTAGTGTCGCTGTTGCCGCTAGGTAGCTACTTTGTTGTTATTGCGATTTTTTTTTTTTTTTTTTTACTAAAGACATGTGGCTGAATACATTTTGGCCTAAATGTTTGACTAAAATTTAGTTTTATTAGATTTTTATTATAACAAAAACTAAAAAATATTGTTTTTTTTCAAAAATGTCGCTCTATTTTTGTATATAGCGCAAAAAATTAAAATCGCAGAGGTAATCAAATACCGTCAAAAGAAAGCTCTGTTTGTGGGAAGAAAAGGATGCAAATTTTGTTTGGGAGCCACGTCGCATGACCGCGCAATTGTCTGTTAAAGCGAGATGGAGATGGTCAGACTGCGGGCATGGTACAGGAGATGGTCAGACTGCGGGCATGGTACAGGAGATGGTCAGACTGCGGGCATGGTACAGGAGATGGTCAGACTGCAGTTTCTGGCTTACCAACAGTCTATTTTCCCAAGCACAGTCAGTAAGACAATAAATGGTTAAAAAGCCTGCGAAGATCCAAGCCTGACCAGCCTAAATCCAGAAAGGCCATATAAAAACCAATCATGCAGAGCCCCCAGGACTCTGGCACTAAGAGCTCTCCAGAAACAGCTGTAAATCACCAGGAATACTGTCCCTCTCTTGCAGCGTCTTCCAGAAAGCTGATCACCAGTGTGCTCCCCATCCTGTGTGCAGTGTAAATAGATAAAGAGAAGAGCAGGGAATAATTTCCTAACCGCTGTGAGTCCTGGCTGATCTGTATACAGGACGGGTGAGCTGCTGCTGCTGCTTAGACTTCTGCAGCTGTGACACCGTGTGAGAGAGACCACCCTTCTGGTATCACCTTTTGCCATGAGCACTTTATCCTCATTACACGTCACATAAACAGCGGGCGCTCCTCCTGGTGTGCTCTGTAATGAGCTCCCACTTTCTCCTGTCCTCACCTTATCTATGATCTCCCTCCCCCAGTCAGCCTGTATCACTCACCTGGTTTGCTTGATGGTGTATTTCAGGGCAGCCCAGGCCACAGCGTCCCCCCTCCTCCCAGGCACCTCGAGCTCTGCGCCCCCAAGACTGAGGGAACCAAAACCATCAGCAGCATGCAGCAGGGGGCAGCCATCTCTCTTGTCATGTGATGGCAGTCAGCTGACACTTCTGAGGGCGCTGATTAGCTAGGGTGCCCCTGCAGCAGGGGTGCCAACCGTCAGTAAATTTACAAACAGTTTGTAAAATCCGTAATTTTTGCATCTGTCCATAAATGTCCATTACGGACATAGGGCCAGATTCAGGTAGAGTTAGGCTGGAGTATCAGTGATACGCCAGCATAACTCTTACTTTGAGCTGGCATTTCTGTTTTCTGTAAGGTTGGATTTCCTATACGAGCGGCGTAATTGTATTTCGCCGTCGTATCGGAACTGCAATTTTAAAAATGGCGCTCGGGGCGTTCCCGCTGATTAACGCCGAGAATATGTTAATCAGTGAGAGACGGAAATTCACAATCGTACGCGGGCCCGACGCAGTGACTTTCCGACGTTTCCGTAAGCGATACGCGGCGTAAAGAAAAACATGCCCCTAGGTGGAGTATCCTATGTTAAGTAATTGTAACTATTGCTGGCAAGTATGTGATAAGTGTTATGCTGCCCAGCCACTCATGAGCGCCCCCTTCACATGGCACCCATGGTACTTGCCATATCTGCCATACCCTGGATATGCCACTGCTGGGTTGGCATAGGGCAGGATGGGGTTGTATAGGGCAGGCTGAGGTGGTATAGAGCAGGTTTGGGTGGTATAGGGAAGGGTGTAGTGGCATAGGGCAGGTTGGGGTGGTATAGAGCAGGTTGGGGTGGCAAAGGAAAAGGCTAGGGTGGTATAGGGCAGTTTGGGGTGGTATAGAGCAGGCTTGGTGGTATGGGGCATTTTGTGGTGTATAGGGCAGGCTGAGGTGGTATAGGTCAGTTTGCGGTGGCATAGGGCAGGTTGGGGTGATATAGGGAAGTTTGTGGTGGTATTGGACAGTTTGCGCTGGCATAGGGCATGCTGGGGTGATATAAGGCAGGCTAGAGTGGCATAGGGCAGGTCGGGTGACATAGGGCAGGTCAAGGTGGTATAGGGCAGGTTGGGGTGGCATAGGGCAGGCTGAAGTGGCATAGGGCCAGGTTAGGACTCTATGTCATGACGTGCAGTAACTAACTTACAGCATGGAGCTGCTGCTGTGTCCTGGTTTCTTTCACTTTCAGCCAGAGTGAACAAGTCTGTGGGAGGAGTGGAGAAGGCAGCCACACCCCCATGTCCGCTGCCTCCGGAGACATTGGAGACCCGAGGGACAGCATTAGACAGGGGAGTGTTACAGGCAGGCAGCCTCCCTGCACGGCTTGGTGCCCTGCTCACACCTCACACCGCTCCGCTACAGCTCTGCAAGCAGAAGTACAGAGTATAACGGTGGGTGGCAGCCCCGGTGTGACACATCTGGCGGGTGGCACCCCCATAGCAACGCCTCTGCACTGTGTATATGTCTATGTGTACTATAGATACATAAGTATGAAATTGCATGCTGTATTAGAAAGTGCAATCAATCGTGGAAAAAAAATATGTTTAGAATGTATTGCTGTCATGGGTTCTTAAAAGCCAAGAATGCAACTTCCACTTTTCCTTAAAACTAGAAAACTAATGCCATTGCTGTGAATCACCTTTACATAACAGCATAAAATACCAGACAGAATATGGGCCTCCTAATTGTGTCTAAAGTAAAGTGTGTTCATCAACCTCTTAAGACCCGGACCATTATGCAGGTAAAGGACCTTGCCCCTTTTTGCGATTTGGCACTGCATCGCTTTAACCGACAATTGCGCTGTCGTGCGACTTGGCTTCCAAACAAAATTGGCGTCCCTTTTTTCCCACAAATAGAGCTTTCTTTTGGTGGTATTTGATCACCTCTGCGGTTTTTATTTTTTGCGCTATAAACAAAAATAGAGCGTCAATTTTGAAAAAAAAACAATATTTTTTACTTTTTGCTATAATAAATATCCCCCAAAAATATATAAAAAAAAAAATGTCCTCACTTTAGGCCGCTACGTATTCTTCTACCTATTTTTGGTAAAAAAAGAAAATCGCAATAAGCGTTTATCGATTGGTTTGCGCAAAATTTATAGCATTTAAAAAATAGGGGCTAGTTTTATTGCATTTTTATGAATATTTTTTTTTTTTACTACTAATGGCGGCGTTCAGCGATTTTTTTCGTGACTGCAACATTATGGCGGACACATCGGACAACTTTGACACATTTTTGGCACCATTGTCTTTTTCACAGCAAAAAGTGCTATAAAAGTGCATTGTTTACTGTGAAAATTACAATGCAGTGAAGGAGTTAACCACTAGGGGGCGCTGAAGGAGTTAAGTGTGACCTCATATGTTGTTCTAACTGTAGGGGGGCGGGGCTGGACGTGTGAAGTCATTGATCGCCTTTCCCTATATCAAGGAACAGACGATCAATGACAGCGCCACAGTGAAGAACGGGGAAGCTGTGTTTGCACTCACCTCTCCCCATTCTTCAGCTCCTGTGACCGATCGCAGGACTCCGGTGGCGATCGGGTCCGTGGGTCCCACGGCCGCGGTCACAGAGCTTTGGACAGGGGCACGGGCGTGCCCAGCTGTGCCATTCTGCCGACATATATCGGCGTTAGGCGGTTCGTAAGTGGTTAAGCCCACACTAGGAAAATAACAATGGTCAATCTGTATTCTTTTTTCTATAGAGACCCTTTCCAATGGATGGTGATCTGCTAATGACCTGAAAGGGGCCTTATATATGGGCTCCAATGGAGTTCGCCTGCACAATGGGGAATCTTTCCACTGAACCTCACTGAGCAGTAAGGATGAGCTCTAGCATGTTTGCATAGTACATGTGCAGAGCCCATCAGGAAGTCTGCACGGCGCTGCGCTAATCACAGCCAGAGAGACATTGCCCGATGACCGGCTTTAGAGATCGGGAAATGTCTCCCTGACTATGATTAGCGCAGCGTCGTGCAGACTTCCTGGCGGGCTCTGCACATGTACTATGCAAACATGCTAGAGCTCATCCTTACTGAGCAGACAGATAGCTGGTCCCCTCCGCTTGTGGAGAGCAGACGCAGCCTGCTTTTCTCTATGGGTGGTCGGATGTAAAAGGACACCCTGTCTGCTTACACCCAACTGCCATCCAATCCAAACAGACCCCCATTCGTCTGTTTTTAGTGGACAGGTCCGGATTAGATGTCGGCTGCTGTATTGAGGACAAGTAGAAAAAGAAAATATGGACAGCCGCACTCCAAAAAACCTTGATGGTTGTCTTTATTTCTGCTATGATTAGGCACTAATTTATAGTGCGAAACGCGTCAGAGTTTTACTCCCGTGTTGTGTGCTGTGACTTGTAGTGCATTTTTCCTTTTTTAAATAAAGACAACCATCAAGTTTTTTTGGAGTTCGGCTGTCCATATTTCCTTTTTCCATTTGTTGCCTTGTGCATTGCCAGCACCCTTGATCTCCTGAGACCTATACTGATCATCCTAACACAATCCACCTGGAGCAGTAACTTTCTTTCTTTGCTCTATTGAGGAGACTGGAGTATCCGATCGGTCTGCCCATGTAAAAAGACCCTATTGTATATTCAGAGAGGTGCCGTCCATGGAAACAAACTGGTTGTGGCTATTACGACAGGGCATTATAGGAAAGCATGCAAATATAGCTAATCATCAACCTTTACCAGCTTAAGGGAACTTGCACACGGTACTGGTGTATAAACACAGATATTCCCGACATAGAAAACGTGAGGATTGGCTGCGTAGCACATCTGTGTGTTTGTGCTAG
This sequence comes from Rana kukunoris, assembly GCA_029574335.1. NCBI lineage: Eukaryota > Metazoa > Chordata > Amphibia > Anura > Ranidae > Rana > Rana kukunoris. The sequence goes on along the minus strand of CM056050.1, from coordinate 66,978,040 downwards.
AATACTAACTAGCAATGCAGATTTTTGCAATTTTGTTTATCACTGATCTATATGCAGCGCAAGTTTATATGCCTGCAATGGGCACATAACGGCTGCATTCGATCAATAAAAAAATGCCTAAAAATGGGGTGTTTTTAGGCTTCCATGTGCGAGAGACCTTATCCTCCAGCATGCTAACTCGCTAGAGTGGTCTGAAAAATATATAAAACAATCTGTGAGATGATTGTAAATGTGAGGTAGTTTGGAAGTTCAATGTACAATTTGCAGTATTCATACATTTTCTAACAAAGTAAATGTATTTTTAAAGAGTCTCCTTCAACCTCTAACTATGGACACTTCGTTGTGAAAAGCTAAAACCGACAAGTAAACTTCTAATGTTATCCAGCAAACACTGCAGCTGTGCTATAATCCGAATTAGTGGGGGACATCCAGGGCTGCACCACACGCTCTCCCCTGGCGTCTCCCACCACTCTCTCCGGTTCTCCCCCGGATCCGCCGCTCTCTGCCCTCAGAAAGGTAAGCCCCTAATCTACAGGGCTCTCCCACCTCCCTGAGCTCCGTTGGCGGCCGTCCTTTTCAGGATAAGCCACGGCGGAGGCCCTCGCGCCACCTCTGGAAGCATTCGCGGCCGCCGCACTTAGGAAAGGCCACGGCTTCACCCGCGGCCTAGCGGCGTGCCGCTCCATTCACCTGCCAGAACCACCACAAACCCCCCCGGACACCTGCAGAACCCCCCAGCCACCCCCTGAACCGCCCCCTCACAGAATCCAGCCGCGTAGCCCCCGGCGGTGGCTTGGTATTTCCACGGCTTGGGGCCCCCCTCCCCCCCAATACACCATCCACCTGCCAGCTACACAGCAATCCCCCCCGGACACCAGCAGGACCCCCCACTTCCCTAGGGCTAGAACTGCATCCTGGCAGCTACCGGCGCACGCTTCCTAGGAGTAGGACGTGTGGCCCACGGGATGTAGATAGGTAGGGCCCCCACCCCCCCCGCTTCATCGATGCGACCTGCCAGCTGCACATCAATCCCCCCCTTGACACCAGCAGGACCCCCCTCTTCCCTAGGGTTAGAACTGCATCCCGGTAGCTACCGGCGCACGCTTCCTAGGAGTAGGACGTGTGGCCCACGGGATGTATATAGGTAGGGCCCCCTCCACCCCTCCCCCGTTCATCGCCGCGACCGAGTGGTCCCCCGCACCTCCCCTCCAGATACCAGCTTGCTACCCCCTTGTAATTGGGTCACCTACCACCCTCTCCTGACTCAATAACTACCAGTTGGCAATCCCCCCCCTCGAGGTCACCACCCTGGCTCTTTGCAGCCGGAGTGGTAGCCATCTTGCAACACCCAAGCCCCATTCCCCCTTCCTCAATACCATTTGAACTTGATCCAGGGTTCGCCCGATCGCCTCTCAAGGGGCCAGGAAGGATTTTTTTCCCTGTCGTAGCATATTGGCGTAGCACGGCCAGGGTTTTTTTTTTGCCTTCCTCTGGACAAAGCCAGGATCAAGGATTAAGTTAATCCTTGGAAATCCGCCCCCCCTTCTCCCCCTGGTGTTTGGTGACTATGGTTAATCTGCAATATTCTGCAGAAACTATTGGGGATCTGAGGCAATTTGCCGCAATACTACCAGCCATCACTAAAAAAGCCCTAAGAGCTAAGCAACTTCTGAGAATCGATCGACGATCGACTATCAAAAATCTCAGCCGTGTACCCCAGCCTAAGCATATATGATGTGCTTTGATGAACACAAGGTCTGCAGTAAAACACAGACTGGAAATCCATGATTTCATTCTACAATACGATTTAGACTGCCTCTTTATTACAGAGAGCTGGCTCACAGCCGACTGCAACACCATTCTAGGAGAACTGGTGCCAGAAAACTATCGTATTATAACTGAAAACAGAATAGGGCAAAGAGGAGGAGGACTGGCGGTGATCCATAAGACTCATCTTGCGATCACTAAACCAGTCCTTCAAAACCCTCTTCCATTCATGGAAACCCTTACCCTGCAACTGCAAACAAACTCCCAGGAGACCGTCCAGATTCTACTCTGCTATAGGCCACCTGGCCCAAAATCGCAGCTTCTTCCATCATTGATGGACTTTATCTCCACCTATACCCTTAACAGCAAACACCTCTTGCTGCTCGGGGACTTCAACCTCTGGGCCAACTCCCCTCAAGACCCTATTGCCGACGCCTGCATCGATCACCTTGAAGGATTAGGGCTACAACAACTAGTATTTGGGCCCGCACATGCTTCAGGTCACACACTCGATCTTATTTTCAGACAAGATCTGGAAATAAAAATCTTGGAAAATGAACCGTTGCCATGGACAGATCACCATGCAATTAAATTCATTATTTCCGATTTCCCACCCTTAACTAAAACATCAAATCCAGTGACAGCACACTGGACTAGATGTCAGAAGAAGCTCCACTCGGAACTCTTCAAAACAACGTTAAGGAAAAAAATAAATACAATTCAGCCAAACCAAACGGCTGAAGAAACACTGGATACCATAAATACAGCCCTATTACAGTCAGCCGACTTAATAGCCCCGAAACGCAAAACCCGCATCCGGAAAAATAACTCCAGCTGGTTCAATAACCAACTGGCGTTACTGAAGCAAGAGCGCAGAAGGGCGGAAGCCGTCTGGAAAAGAAGCTCTTCAGATGAGAACCTCAGCGTCTACAAAGCAACAACAAGAAAATACCACAAAGAAATCTTCAAAGCCAAGAAAAACAATTTTTCCAAGGCTATCAACAGCGCCCTTAATCGCCCACGCGAACTCTTCAAGCTGGTCACTCAGACCATGAATCCAGGATGTCTTGAAGCCCCCAATTCGGACTCACAAGAATTTTGCAATGAATTGTCGGATTACTTCATTAATAAAATCGAGAGGATCCGACAAAGCATTCGGCAAAATAATTCCCCCCTCAACCCTCCCCGTAATTTACACAACACCTGCAGTAATTCACCACAACCATGTAAGTTCACGCTGGAACCTATCTCTATCAATGACACTAATAATATCATCGGTACTTTGCGTAACAGCACCGCGCCGAATGATATCATCCCCACTAAACTGCTGAAGGAATGCGCCGACATCCTGGCACCTTCTATTACGCAGCTTATCAACCAATCTTTCAGGGAAGGCATAGTGCCCTCCCAATTAAAGGAGGGTATAATTCAACCCATTTTGAAGAAACCCAACCTGGACCCCAAGGACCCACCTAAATGTACTCTCAAAGGTAATGGAAAAAGTAGTGGTACAACAGCTGCAACAGCATCTAGATACCCACAACCTACTTGATCTATTTCAATCGGGATTCCGGCCTGGACACGGGACAGAAACCGCATTGCTCAAAATATGGGACGACGCTCTCGAGGCCGCAGACGAAGGAGAATCTTGTCTTCTGGTTCTGTTGGACCTAAGCGCAGCCTTCGACACAGTAGACCACAAGCTATTATTGACTCGGCTAGCTGAAGTAGCCAGAGTCGCAGAAGGCGATTTATCTTGGTTCTCCTCTTTTTTGGAAAACCGATCACAAATAGTGAAGTTAGGACCTTTTACTTCTGAGAAACGCACATCGTGCGGAGTCCCTCAAGGATCACCCCTGTCGCCGGTGTTATTCAACATCTATCTTCGCCCTCTTTTTGAGATTATTATCAGCCAAAAACTGCTTTACCACCCATATGCAGACGACACGCAACTGTATTTTCGCATTTGCAATAAAAAGGATCATCACCTCAATCTAGAGACATGTCTCTCTTTGATAGAGGACTGGATGACAAAGAGTTATCTTAAACTCAACGGAGCGAAAACAGAACTTCTCCTGTTTCACGCCAAGCGTATGATTCAACCTATGAACAACCTGGACCCCCCTCCCGCCCATTCTGGGCAAAATCATCACCCCTAGCGACAAAGTCAAAAGTCTTGGGGTCATCTTCGACTCCTACATGACAATGGACGCACAACTAGGGTCAGTAGTCAGCAGTTCTCATCATCTGCTACGCCTACTACGCAGACTTATTCCTTTTATTCCCAAGGAAGACATAGTGGTCGTGGTGGGAGCAATTGTAAACTCAAGATTGGACTATGCAAATGCCCTTTACCTCGGACTCCCCAAGTACCAAATCGCTCATCTACAAGTCGTTCAAAATACGGCCGCTAGACTTGTGACTGAAAAAAAACCTTGGGAATCCATCTCACCTTCGCTGAGATCCCTTCACTGGTTACCAGTAAAAGACAGAATCACTTTTTTTTTTTAAGTGTATTTTTTGTGCGTGAACTCGAGAGAGAGGAGCCGGACTGCCGGAGTTGGGAGTAGGCAGACCCTCCCCCCGGAGGCAATCGCCATCCTTCTCCATGCCCCCGGTGGCAATGGCGGGTGTGAGGGGGGCCTCCCACTCACCCCGCCCTACCTGCTCCACTTGGGAGCCCCACTGGGGCCAAACGGACCCCAATGGGGCAGAGGGACTCCCCCTATGGGGGAGTGAGGGGGCCTAGCCCACCCAGCCAGCCCCGTAGGTCCTTCGCCTCTCTTTATTCACTTTTAAAGCACTCTGTCTAACGCATAGATGTATCCATGGGAATGCCCTCCATTATCTATGCGAAAAAAAAAAAGCTCATAATCCCAATCGCGTTTTGCGATCCACCAATCAAAATCTCCTCCAGATACCGAAAGCCAAGTACAAGTCCAAAGGAGAAAGGAGATTCACAGTCCAAGGTCCCAGACTATGGAACGCTTTACCAACCAGCATTCGGTTGGAGGAGAACCACTTAGCATTCAGGAGAAAGATCAAGACTCATCTCTTTTGATACCAAAGGAGACAGGAACAACAAGCGCCCAGAGGCGATTAAGTTCGCATGTGCTGCGCTATATAAGTTTTCATTCATTCATTCAAGGAGAATGTCTAAGGCCGCGTACACACGATCAGACCGGTCCGATGAAACTGGCCTGAAGACCAGTTTCATCGGACCAAATTGATCGTGTGTATGGCCCATCGGACTGTTGTCCATCGGACCAAAGTTTTAAAACTTGCTTTAAAATCTGTCCGATGGACACCTGTCCGTCGGACCAAAACGATGGTTAGAACACAAAAGCATCGGACCAAAAACCTGTGCATGCTCAGAATCAAGTCAACGCATGCATGGATGCATTGAACTTCGTTTTTTCAGCACGTCGTTGTGTTCTACGTCACCGCGTTCTGACCCGATCGGATTTTGGACTGATGGTGTGTACGCACATCAGACCATCAGGCCACTTCAGCGGTGACCCGATGAAAACGTTCCGTCGGACCATTCTCATCGGCCTTAGAATTCCTTCCCTGGAGTTTTTCAGATCACATTCTTTTTTGCAAAATAGCTCAAGCTCTGTCAGATTGGATTGGAGCGTCTGTGAACAAAATTTTTTAAGTCTTGTCACAGATTCTCAATTGTATTGAGGTCTGGACCTTGACTGGTCCATTCAAACCATTCCATGTTAGCTCTGGCTGTATGATTAGGGTTATTGTCCTGCTGAAAGATGAACCTCTGCCCCAGTCTCTTGTAGACAAACAGGTTTTCTTTTAAGATTGCCCTGTTTTTGGCTCCATCCATCTTCCCATCAACTCTGACCAGCTTCCCTGTCCCTGCTGAAGAAAAGCATCCCCACAATATGATGCTATGACGGTGGGGATGGTGTGTTCAGGGTGATGTGCAGTGTTAGTTTTCTGCCGCACATAGCATTTTGCTTTTAGGCCAAAATATCCAAGTTTGGTCTCACCTGACCAGAGTACCTTCTTCTGCATGTTTGCTGTGCCCCCCACATGGCTTCTCGCCAACTGCAAATGGGACTTCTTATGGCTTTCTTTCAACAATGGCTTTCAATGGGAGATTTGTGAAGTGTACCACTAATAGTTGTCCTGTGGACAGTTTCTCCCACCTGAGCTGTGGATCTCTGCAGCTCCTCCAGAGTTACCATGGGCCTCTTGGCTGCTTCTCCGATTAATGCTCTCATTGCCTGGCCTGTCAGTTTAGGTGGATGGCCATGTCTTGGTAGGTTTACAGTTGTGCCATACTCTTTCCATTTTTTAGATGTCGAATTGAAAAGTGCTCCATGAGATGTTTAAAGCATGGGATATTTTTTTTATAATCTAACCCTGCTTTAAACTTCACAACTTTATCCCTGACCTGTCTGGTGTGTTCCTTGGCCTTCTTGATGCTATTTGTTCACTAAGGTTCTCTAACAAACCTCTGAGGCTTTCACAGAACAGCTGTATTTATACCGAGTTTAAATTTCACACAGCTGGACTCTATTTACTAATTAGGTGAGTTCTGAAGTTAATTGGTTCCATTCGATTTTAGTTAGGGGTATCAATGTAAAGGGGGCTGAATACAAATGCATTGCACACTTTTCCGTTAGATATTTGTAAAAAATGTGTACCACTTTGTGTTGGTCTATCACATAAAATACGTTTACATTTTTGGTTGTACTATGACAAAATGTGGAAAATAAAAAGGGGTATGAATACTTTTTCAAGGCACTGTATGTAGCCCCATACATCACTGCCATGCACTGTGTTCTGGCACCTTTCTATCAGAGACCGCGGGGGAAAGAACTGCAAGGTGCTGATCGCCGCAAGCCCCTCTCCCCACCGCAAGAAACGGACAGCTGGTGTGAAGGTGACAATCACCTCCCCACTTTAAATGTATGAGAACACGGTGGCGATCTACCCCCACCCTCTGCCGAAGACTGACCTTAACTTAGGAGGCAGGGGGAAGGAAGAGTGGGGCCGTTGATTTTCCTCCCGGCTGAACAGGAAGTGTGTCCTGAGACACAGTTGGGTCTCAGGACCCGCTTCTTGATTGGCCGGGAGGATAATCAGAAAGACAATAGCGAATATTAATTTTCTATAGTCACACAACTGGGTTGTGTCAAGCAACAGCTCAGGGCATCCCATTCAAAAATGTAAATGTTACTTATCAATGAGAAACCTGAGCCTAGAACAATCCACACAACCTCATTGATTAAATGAACTTCACGGAAGCCCCCATCACATGAAAGTTCCTCTTATATATCAATGGTCCCTTCACATCAGAGTCCTTCTTATGCATTAGTGCTCCCCATCACAACTGAGTCGATCACCACCATATACACACACACTATATTATATTTATATATATATATATATATATGTATATATACACACATATACATACACACACACACACACACACACACACACAAGTTCCTTGAGCCTATGGCCAGCTTAAGGCTTACCTGTAGGTATAGTAAATATCTCCTAAACGTGCACAGTTTAGAAGATATTTACTTGTGAATGGGCCGGTGGCGTCGCATGCGATCTGAGGGTTCCTTAAAGTCCTATGCCATGAATAGCAGCTCCCATGCACAGGAGTGACATCATCGCGGCCTGGTCAATCAGACGACCAGAGGACGCAAACCTGGAAGGAAGACCGGGTGAAGATGGAAGCGCTGTCAGCAATCTTTTTAAGGTACGTTTCACATGATGTGCTAGTATGCATACTAGCACAGTACAAATTTGCCTTGCAGGTTTAAAAAGAAATACAATAAAAAATGGCAGTTTACTACCGCTTTAACCACTCAAGACCCGCATGCTCTCATATGACATAGGACATCCCCCCTCCCGCCGCCATCCGGTGCTTTTCCGGGCTCTTCCGTCCCATCGGGGGCCCGGAGACATGATCACCATCCGCCGGATGTGCAGCATAGAGATGACTAGTGACCAGATGGTCACCAGTCATCTCTATGACCGCCGGAGGCCCGGACGTGATGTGATGACGTCACGCCCGGGTACCTGTAAGTAAACAAACCGCAGTTGCGGCTAGTTTGAATGAGATCTGTGGATTTTTTTTCACAATCTCATTCTTTCCAGCCTGGAGGAGAGATGTGGGGTCTTATTGACCCCGCATCTCTCCTTAAAGAGGACCTGTCACACACTATTTATATTACAAGGGATGTTTACATTGATCCAGGGCTTTGTCCGATCACCTCTCAGGGATCAGGAAGGAATTTTTTCCCCTGCCACAGCACATTGGCTCAGCATGCCCAGGTTTTTTTTTTGCCTTCCTCTGGACCAAGTCGGGAGAGAGGATTCAGTGAATCTTCCCTCCATCGCTATTTAAATACTTTCACCCCCTTGGTGACTGGCGACTATGGCTAATCTGCGATACTCTGCAGAAACTATTTGGGGTCTGAGGCGATTCGCCACAGTATTACCAGCCGTCACCAAAAAGGCCTTAAGAATTGAGCAACTTTTAAGAATCGATCGACGATCGACTATCAAAAATTTCAGCCATTCACCCCAGCCTAAGCACATATCATGTGCTTTGATCAACACAAGATCGGCAGTAAAACACTGATTAGAAATTCATGATTTCATACTACAATATGATTTAGACTGCCTCTTTATTACAGAAAGCTGGCTCTCAGCCGACTGTAACACCATTTTAGGAGAATTGGTGCCAGAAAACTATCGTATTATAATGGAAAACAGAATAGGGCAAAGAGGAGGAGGCCTGGCGGTGATCCACAAGACTCACCTTGCGATTACTAAACCTGTCCTTCAAAACCATCTTCCATTCATGGAAACCCTTACTCTGCAACTGCAAACAAATCCCCAGGAGACCGTCCAAATTCTACTCTGCTATAGGCCACCCGGGACAACACACTGGACTAGATCTCAGAAAAAGCTCCATTCGGAACTCTTCAAATCTACCTTAGGAAATAAAATAAAAACACTCCAACCACTGCGAACAGCCTCAGATACACTGGATTCCATAAATACAGCCCAATTACAGTCAGCTGACTTAGTAGCACCGAAACGCAAAGCCCGCATCCGGAAAAACAAGTCCGGCTGGTGCAACAACCAGCTGTCGCTATTGAAGCAAGAGCGCAGAAGGGCGGAAGCAGCCTGGAAAAGAAGCGCTTCAGAGGAGAACCTCATCACCTACAAGGCAATAACAAGAAAATACCATAAAGAAATCTTCAAAGCCAAGAAACATCATTTTTCCAAGGCTATCAACAGCGCCCTAAACCGCCCCTGCGAACTCTTTAAGCTGGTCACTCAAACCATGAATCCAGGATGTCTTGAAGCCCCCAATTCAGATACCCAAGAATTTTGCAATGAATTGTCGGATTTCTTCATCAATAAAATTGAGAGAATCTGGGAAAGCATTCGGCAAGATAATACCCCCCTCAACCCCCCCTTCAATCATCCACACAACACCCATAGAAATTCTCTACAATCAACAAAGTTCACTCTGGAACCTATTTCGATCGATGCCACTAAAAATATCATCGGTACTTTGCGAAACAGCACAGCGCCTAATGATATTATCCCCACTAAACTGCTGAAGGAATGTGCCGACATCCTGGCACCACCTATCATGCAGCTTATAAACCAATCATTTAAGAAAGGCATAGTGCCCTCCCTGCTGAAAGAGGGCACAATCCAGCCCATCTTGAAGAAACCTACCCTGGACCCCAAGGACCCAACTCACCACCGTCCCATAACAGGCCTAAACATTCTCTCCAAGGTAATGGAGAAAGTAGTGGTACAACAGCTGCAACAGCATCTAGATACCCATAATCTATTTGATCCATTTCAATCCGGTTTCCGTCCCGGACACGGGACAGAAACAGCATTGCTCAAATTTTGGGACGACGCTCTTGAGGCCGCAGACGAAGGAGAATCTTGTCTCCTGGTTCTGTTGGACCTAAGCGCAGCCTTCGACACGGTAGACCCCAAACTGTTACTGACTCGGCTGGCTGAGGTAGCCAGAGTCGCAGAAGGTGATTTACCATGGTTCTCCTCCTTTTTGGAAAACCGATCACAAACAGTGAAATTGGGACCTTTCACTTCTGAAAAACGCACAGTATCATGTGGAGTCCCTCAAGGATCCCCCCTGTCACCGGTGCTCTTCAACATCTATCTTCGCCCTCTCTTTGAAATCATCAGTAGCCAACAACTACTCTATCACTCATATGCAGACGACACGCAACTCTATTTTCGCATCTGCAACAAAAAGGATCATCATCTCAGTTTAGAGAAATGTCTCTCTTTGATAGAAAACTGGATGACTGAGGCCGCGTACACACGACCAAATAAATCCGATCAAATCGGTCTGTCAGACCGATTTGATCGGATTTGTCTGCTGGGAGAAAATGGTTTGATCGTGTACACACAGACAGCTTGGTGATGTGGCGGTGACGTTGACGCCGCCACGTCACCGCACCAGGAAGTAAAACACTTCCGCGCATGCATCGAATCCATTCGACGCATGTGCGGGCAGATATGTCTGCTGGTTAGCGTACTAACCAGCAGACATGTCGGACGGACGGGTTCCCAGCAGACAGATTTTAAAGCATGCTTTAAAATCTGTCTGCTGGAAAAATCTGTCTGTCCGCCCGTACACACGATCGAATTTGTCTGCTGAAATGGTCCGTTGGACCGTTTCCAGGAGATGATTTTGATCGTGTGTACACGGCCTAAGAGTTATCTTAAACTCAACAGTTCCAAAACAGAACTTCTTCTGTTTCACGCCAGTCGTAAGAGTCAACTGGCAACAACCTGGACACCTCCGCCCATTCTGGGCCAAATCATCACTCTCGGGGTCATCTTTGACACCTACATGACAATGGATGCACAAATAGGGTCAGTAGTCAGCGGATCTCACCATCTGCTGCGCCTACTAAGCAGACTTATTCCATTTATTCCCAAAGAAGACGTAGCAGTCGTGGTGGGAACAATTGTTAACTCCAGACTGGACTATGTAAATGCCCTCTACCTCGGACTTCCAAAGTACCAAATCTCTCGTCTGCAAGTCGTTCAGAACACGGCCGCCAGAGGGAACCAGCGACAGGGGGCGGCGGCGAGGAACGTGTTATATCTAGATGCACATCATCGTACCCTGAGGATGTTACTAGAGGTTATTACAGACCCCCAAAACCTGATCTGTACTGCCATAAACGTTGATGTATTGCACTGCTGTTGACCTTGTAACCTGATATTGATGTCACATAAGCTGAATTGTTGTACAATTGTGGCCTGTGCAGGCTGATCTCTCTGATATAAATAAAAAATAAATAAAAAATCCGCTTCCCCCCTCACCGCCCTTTTACTCACCTGAGCCCTCATTTGATCCAGTACTGTGCGGGTCTGCAGCTCTTCTTTCCCCTCACTTTAGGGTCTCTCTGGCTTTGCTGGAGCACCAGGAGCCACTGGCTCCCAGTGCTATCAATCAAAGCTAGTGTCAAGGGAGCAGGGGGTGGAACCGAGTCCTGCTGTCTGTGTCAATGGAAGCAGGAATAGGGCTCAGGTGCAAGCACGCATTAGTGCCCCCATGGAAAGCAACTTCCCACAGAGGCACTGGACAGAGTGGCAGGGCCAGGAGCGCTGAAGGGGAATCCGAAAAGAGCAGGTAAGTATAGACATATCTTTACAATCACTTTAACCTTTTTGTAGATGTTGAGATCTGCATAATATAGTGCCTGCTAAACAATTCTGTCATTAATCACTTTATATTCACAAGCTCACTTTAAAATTGTGGTGCTGTAAAACTTCCAAGGCCCATTGACCAACATCATTCCTTGTCTTACATTGCCATAGGCGTGGGTGATCACAACATTTATGGAAGGAAGGTTTTTGGACTGGAATTTTAGGGTGACTGACAAAGTGGGGACACCAAGCTTTACATTGGGGTTTATTTATGAAAGGCAAATCCACTTTGCACTACAAGTGCGGGTGGAGTTTGTTTACACTTACCTCTCCTCATTCTTCAGCTCTGTCCGTGGGTCCCGCGGTCACGGAGCTCAGGACTGGGTTGCAAGCACGCCACCGTGTACGTGCTTATGCCCAGCCGTGCCGCTCTGCCGGTGTTAGGTGGTCCTTTAGTGGTTAATATACTTGTATACACATAATTAGTGCTGCATTTTTCCTACTCGTTTTCACTAGTGGATTTGCCTTTTGTAAATAAACCCCATTGTCACCCATCTTTGGTAGCTAGATTCTTTTCAGAAGACTTAGGCGTCTTCACTGTCTGTTCTTCTGATACCGATTGCTTATCTTATACTGCATTTATGTTTGTAAAGAGGGTGGTGACTTCAGTTCCCTCGTTTCTATATACCAACCCTCTGTTTTGTGAACTTTAGCCCGAATGGCTAACAGCAGACCTGTTTCTTTATAGTGTCACGCAATGTCACTCCCAACTGAAACACAAACCTGTGACTCGTCAGCTTGATAATTGCTGCACCTACTCCCATCAACAGTCAAGACTGGAGTATGACTACATGGATATAACCAGGCACACAGTAGACCTGAGTCACTTCACTTGGCAATAAAAAGAATTATAATATCACATGCTCCTTGGCTCTGAAAAGCAAACACAGCTGCATAACTGCATGTGTTTTCTTTTATTAGACATATTGATTCTTTAGTGTCTATTTAGGATATACATTTGACAGTATAGGCAGCCATTCTCATGTGGAATTTGTTTTTTTTTTGCAGTAAAATTCCTTCATTCTTTTGGTTCATCACAATAAATAATGTGATATGACTTTGCCTTCACATGAATCCTGATGACTCAACCATAAATGAAAGCCTTATTTCACCTTTCTTTTGACTTTAAATTGTTAATTTCGACCAACTTTGAACAAAAGAATGTAAAGTCAAAGGAGATGTGGAGTTAGGCTTTAATGACTATGGGGCTAATTTACTATCCGATTGCGCCATGTTTCATGGTGCATCGGCGTGTGCAACGGCCGTTTCGGTATTTACTAAAGGAATGCGCCGGCAATGCAGTGCTATTCCGTATTTACTATTATGCAGAATGCGCCCAGGAGGGGGCGCACGGTGCGCCACTATGGAATGTAAATTAAAAGAGTTTGGGAGTAAGTTTATTATCGGGGTGATGTGGGGAAGTGTAGTGACATGTGTTTGTGTTACATATAAGGCCTGAATAGAAAGTGAAAGTGACTTTTGTATAAAGCGGCATTTTCGGACAATTTAGGTGCGCCTCTTAACTACGCCGGCAAAATGTCACGCAGTGTCACCCGCAATCGTTTCCCACAGAGGCAAAACAGGAAGCTGCCTATGTAAACAAGGCAGATCGCTGTTCTGACAGGGGAGGACATAGAGATCTTGTATGCCTGCTAAGCAGGGACATGGATCTCTGTGTTGTCCCAGTCAGTCCATCCCCCACACAGTTAGAAAACACTCCCAGGGAACACACCTAACCCCTTGATCACCCCTGGTGTGAACCCCTTTCCTGCCAATGTCATTAGTACAGTAACAATGCATATATTTTTAGCACTGATCAATGTAATAATGTCACTGGTTCCCAAAAAAAGACCGATTTGTCTGCTGCAATGTTGCAGTCCTGCCAAAATTGCTGATCACCACAATTACTAGTATAAAAATAAAAAAAATAAACACAAGATTCCATAAAAATACCCCATAGTTAGTAGACATGATAACTGTTGTGCAAACCAATCAATATACACTTATTGGGATTTTTTTTACCAAAAATACGTAGCAGAATACATATTGGCCTAAATTGATGAAGAAATTTGATTTATAATTTTTTTTTATTGGATATGTTTTATAGCAGTAAGTAAAAAAATATAGTTTCTTTTCAAAATTCATGCTCTGTTTTTGTAACTAGCGCAGATTTAAAAAAAAGACGCAGAAGTGATCAAATACCACCAAAAAAAAGCTCTATTTGTTGTAAAAACGGACATCAATTTTATTTGGGTACAGTGTTGCATGACCACACAATTTTCAGTAAAAGTAACTCAGTGCTGCATCGCAAAAAATGGCCTGGTCAGGAAGGGGGAAAAAACTTCCGGTCCTTAACCACTTAAGGACCGCCGCACGACGATATATGTCGGCAGAATGGCACGGCTGGGCACATGGACATATACAGTGCAGAAAATAAGTATTTGAACGCCCTGCTATTTTGCAAGTTCTCCCACTTGGAAATCATGGAGGGGTCTGAAATTGTCATCGTAGGTGCATGTCCACTGTGAGAGACATAATCAAAAAAAAAAAATCCAGAAATTGCAATGTATGATTTTTTTAACTATTTATTTGTATGATACAGCTGCAAAGAAGTATTTGAACACCTGAGAAAATCAATGTTAATATTTGGTACAGTAGCCTTTGTTTGCAATTACAGAGGTCAAACGTTTCTTGTAGTTTTTCACCAGGTTTGCACACACTGGAGGAGGGATTTTGGCCCACTCCTCCACACAGATCTTCTCTAGATCAGTCAGGTTTCTGGGCTGTCGCTGAGAAACACGGAGTTTGAGCTCCCTCCAAAGATTCTCTATTGGGTTTAGGTCTGGAGACTGACTAGGCCACGCCAGAACCTTGATATGCTTCTTACAGAGCCACTCCTTGGTTATCCTGGCTGTGTGCTTCGGGTCATTGTCATGTTGGAAGACCCAGCCTCGACCCATCTTCAAAGCTCTAACTGAGGGAAGGAGGTTGTTGCCCAAGATCTCGCAATACATGGCACCGGTCATCCTCTCCTTAATACAGTGCAGTCGCCCTGTCCCATGTGCAGAAAAACACCCCCAAAGCATGATGCTACCACCCCCATGCTTCACAGTAGGGATGGTGTTCTTGAGATGGTACTCATCATTCTTCTTCCTCCAAACACGGTTAGTGGAATTATGACCAAAAAGTTCTATTTTGGTCTCATCTGACCACATGACTTTTTCCCATGACTCCTCTGGATCATCCAAATGGTCATTGGCAAACTTAAGACGGGCCTTGACATGTGCTGGTTTAAGCAGGGGAACCTTCCGTGCCATGCATGATTTCAAACCATGACGTCTTAGTGTATTACCAACAGTAACCTTGGAAACGGTGGTCCCAGCTCTTTTCAGGTCATTGACCAGCTCCTCCCGTGTAGTCCTGGGCTGATTTCTCACCTTTCTTAGGATCATTGAGACCCCACGAGGGGAGATTTTGCATGGAGCCCCAGTCCGAGGGAGATTGACAGTCATGTTTAGCTTCTTCCATTTTCTAATGATTGCTCCAACAGTGGACCTTTTTTCACCAAGCTGCTTGGCAATTTCCCCATAGCCCTTTCCAGCCTTGTGGAGGTGTACAATTTTGTCTCTAGTGTCTTTGGACAGCTCTTTGGTCTTGGCCATGTTAGTAGTTGGATTCTTACTGATTGTATGGGGTGGACAGGTGTCTTTATGCAGCTAATGACCTCAAACAGGTGCATCTAATTTAGGATAATAAATGGAGTGGAGGTGGACATTTTAAAGGCAGACTAACAGGTCTTTGAGGGTCAGAATTCTAGCTGATAGACAGGTGTTCAAATACTTCTTTGCAGCTGTATCATACAAATAAATAGTTAAAAAAATCATACATTGTGATTTCTGGATTTTTTTATTTTATTATGTCTCTCACAGTGGACATGCACCTACGATAACAATTTCAGACCCCTCCATGATTTCCAAGTGGGAGAACTTGCAAAATAGCAGGGTGTTCAAATACTTATTTTCTGCACTGTATATATATACGTCCCCTTTAAGAGCCCAGCCTTGGGTCGTGAGCGTGCCGCCGGCGGCATGCTCGCAAACTGGTCCGAAGCTCCGTGACTACACACACGGGACCCAATCGCCGTGGGTGTCCCGCGATCGGGTCACAGGAGCTGAAGAACGGGTAGAGGCGAGTGTAACAAACCTTCCCCGTTCTTTTCTGTGGCAATGTCAGTGATTGTCTGTTCCCTGATATAGGGAATGATGATCACTAACGTCACACGTCCAGCCCCGCCTCCCTACAGTTAGAAACACACATGAGGTCACACTTAACTCTTACAGCGCCCCTAGTGGTTAACCCCTTCGCTGCCATTGTCATTTTCACAGTAATCACTGAATTTTTATAGCACTTTTCGCTGAAAAAATGACAATGGTCTCAAAAATGTGTCCGCCATAATGTCGCAGTCACTAAAAAAAAAAAAAAAAATCGCTGATCGCAGCCATTAGTTGTAAAAAAAAATTCTATACCAAAAATAGGTAGAAGAATACGTATTATAGCAAAAAGTTTAAAATGAATTTTTGTTTATGGCGCAAAAAAATAAAAACCGCAGAGGTGATCAAATACCACCAAAAGAAAGCTCTATTTGTGGGAAAAAAGGATGCCAATTTTGTTTGGGAGCCACGTCGCACGTCAGTTAAAGCGACGCAGTGTCGAATCGCAAAAAGGGGCAAGGTCCTTAACCTGCATATTGGTACGAGTCTTAACCGGTTAAAGTGGATGTGAACCTGATTCATTAAATTTGAGCTGGGCACATATATTTGTAGTGTTTTCCTATCTCACTTGAAAGAACTAAGTCCCGTAGAAGTCTTCTGTCCCGTTCTTCTGTTATCAGCCTGACAAGTTTTCAGTCACATATGATAAAAGCAGCCTGAGTTTTGTGGTAGGGAGGATGCTATAAATATTAGCAGCGTGCTGAACTACAGTATACAACAAACAGAGCTGAAAGGCTCTACCTATGAGGAGAGGGGGTGTGTGCCTTTCCTCTAATCAGCTGTCTTGGCTGTATGGCTAGGCTTCACCACAGTGTTGAACAGGAAGAGAAACTCTGTAACAACGAAGATCACTTTATAAAGGATATATACAGCTAAATACAGCAGATATACATGATTTGTTTAATCTCTGTATCATTTGAGGCTGTTCACTTCACTGGGTATAGGAGAGGGTTGAAGCAGTAAAAAAATTTTTTATTTTTTTTAATAAAGTTTCCCCCTGCAAGGCAATATCATAAGTTAGTAGTATTGCCTGAAAACGAAGCTCTCCAGCAGTGCGCTTTCAACACTGCAGAGGCTTCCATCTCCACCCGGTCTTCCCTCCAGGTTTGGAAGCTGCAGCTGCTTGATTGGCCGAGCCGCAATGACGTCACTCGGCTGCTGCACACGGCTCTTTAGAAACTGTTTTTGGGCGTTTTTTTTGTACGCTGAGGTGAAGGATATAATCCTCCCCCTCAGATAGGATTTGCCCGCTTCCCATAGTAAGTTAGGGTCGTTCGTGTGTTGGGCGTTGTTGTGGAGGTAAGTCCTCCCAAGCCTCGGAAAGCATCATTTTGAAGCTTTCATTTTGGTTAAGGTAAACTGGGAACCTCCATTGCCTGACCCCCGGGCGGTACTGGAGATTGCTCAGGGAGACCAAGATGGGAGAGTGGTCTGAGATAACCAGATCATGTATGTGCGTGGATGTTATTTTCGGCAGCAGAGAGTGGGTGTCCAGAAAGTAGTCTGGCAAAAGACCCGTGTACAGGAGAAAAGAAAGTGTATTCCCTCTCCATGGGGTGTTGTACCCGCCATATATCTATCAAGTCAAGGGTCTGGACCATATGCGACAGAAAAGTTGGACGATCTGAGCGAGCGTTAGGGACTTGTGAGTGGGGTTTGGATCTATCCTCCAGGTCGCACAGAGTGGAGTTGAAGTTGCCCCCCACAAGGTGGGGTGTGAGTTCCTCGGT
This sequence comes from Rana kukunoris, assembly GCA_029574335.1. Lineage (NCBI taxonomy): Eukaryota > Metazoa > Chordata > Amphibia > Anura > Ranidae > Rana > Rana kukunoris. The sequence continues at coordinate 66,960,510 of CM056050.1, read as the reverse complement.
AGCTAACAGGGGTGTTAGTTTAGAAAATCAGGTTTGGTCCGGGGAGTTAGGGGCATAGATGTTGGAGATTCGTAATTCACTCGAGGGGAGTTTGAGGTGTAGGGAAATACGCCTGCCCTCATCATCCCTGTCGATATACAGTATATCGTACACTAGGTTCTTATGCAGTAGAATAATTACCCCTGCTTTGCGACCTGAGGAAGCTGACCCTAGAGCCTGCCCCACCCAGATCTTCTGAAAACGGAAGAAATCTCTTTCCTCCAGGTGTGTCTCCTGAAGCAAGGCTATGTCGGCTTTGAGCCGTTTCAGATGTCTAAGGATTTTCATCCTTTTAATAGGCGATCGTAACCCCTTAACATTCCAGGACACTATGCAAGTCTGTGACATGATTGATAAGGGTGAAGATTACTCAATTGATTGTAAAAGACATGTAGTTTACCTGGCGAAAGATGAGCATGTGGACTCGGCGAGTAGGCTGTGTGTCTACGAAGTCGCTGGGAACGTTGAGGGAACCATCCTCTCAGTGGAAAAAAGGTCAGACAAAGGGGGGTGAAAGGGAACAAAGAAGGAAGGTTAATAACAGGGGAAAAAGGGGAAACAAAAAAAAACAGTAAACCATGACTTCTCTTTTTTCCGCATGTTTTCCCACATCCCACACTGACCAACAAGTATTATATACAATTTCCAGCATCACCCCAAACATGGAATGGCTGTGGTAGCAAAGTATAAGTGGATTCAGGAGAACTAAGCGGTTCTCAGCGCGGCAGGCGCCATGACATAAGGTCAATCCAGTGGTGAGAAAACATGTTGTCGCTCAATATAGATAAAGGAACAGGTACCTAGGATGAAACGGTTAATAAAGGAAAACACACAATAAACAGCAACGTATCTTATCTCATGGCAACCTCGCAGCCACACTCATATATGTATACCAGCAGCTAAGAGCTGGTATAGCTGGCAATAAGTGGAGCTTGCCAAGAAACAGAAAGAGCGAATAGGCAAAAAGTCCCGCTCCGATGTGTGGGGGAGTGAGTCTTGGTGGCCATTAAGTTGGAGAAGGACAGACTCATAAAATAAAATAAAACTAGGAAGGCCACTCTTCAGCCTTCTGTAGTCCCAGGTTCAGAGGGGTCAAAAACTAAGCCAGCCAGGGTGTCACCCCTCTGGCAGCCGTGATGCGGGAGGTACTTGCTTCACCCGGATCCCAGGTGGTCTTGCTCGGGTGCAGATTTCAGGCGCTTCTTTGGTCTCTTGGACCCTGCTTCGCCTTGTCAGCATATGTGGGCGCCGTACCTTGGTCCCCTGGGAGTGAATGCAGATAGGCGCGGGCCTTGTCCAGCGACTGGATAGTGGGTTGTTGTCCATCTGGAGTTTGCAAGCACAAGATGGCCGGATACGCCAGCGAAAAGCAGATGCCTCTCTTGTACAATTTCGCGCAAACCGGTTGGAAGATTTTTCGTTTGCGAGAGATTTCCGCTGAGTAATCTGCAAACAGCAAAATGTAATGGCCAGCGATCTCCAGGGAGCGTAATTTGCGGAAGCTCTGCAGTATGTCCGTGCGATCTGCGTAATTTAAAAATCTTGCAATCACCGGTCTGGGGCGGGCGCGGTCTTCAGACAGAGCGCCCATACGATGCGCTCGTTCCACTGTGTAGCCGCGGCCTAGACCAAAGGCCTCGGGCAACGTGTTAGAACAAAAGTCCATCAGGGAGTTTGGTTTGAAGGATTCCGGGAGGCCGATAACCCTCAGATTGTTCCTTCTGGAACGATTCTCGAGGTCCTCCATGCGTTCATGTAGGTGCTGTTGGTCCTGGGTGAATCGTTCTAGCATGGCGCTCATGTGGTATTGATCATCTTCCACCGAGGCAATACGTTGGAAAGTCTCAGGGAATGGTCTCCCAGCTCCTTGCGTATCTGGTGCATCCCCTCTGTGACTGCCTTTTCAACAGCAGCAGCAATGAAGGGGGAGAGGAGCGCAGCAACAGCTTTGGCAATCCTTTCATAGGAGCTATCTTGATCCAGGCCTTTAGTGGTCACGGTGTCCATGTCCTCGGATGGCGGGTCATCACCCGCCACAGATCCGTGCATCTCCTGAGGCTGCGAGGCCTGTATAGGAGGGGGGCCTTGTGCCGTGGCGGCCATGTTGGACGGGGCCGCGAGCTCCGTCGGAATGTCCGTGGTGCCGGAGTCCCGGTGCATACGCGGCTGTGTGAGGTACTGTTCCATGCGCTGAGGTAGCGGTAGTAAGGGGATGCGGAGAGCGGTGCAATCCGGGGCAATGCCGGGGCTTTGTATGCCGATTTCTGGGTGGTCAGAGCGGAGCCTCCGGAGCTAGCTTCCCTCACATGCGGCGCCGGAACCGAAAGTCCCGCACACGGCTCTTAAAGAATGGCACAGGTATGTCATTCCTTCAGAGCGCATGTGCCGGTGTTTTTACCGACTGCTGTTCATTAGAATATCATACGGTGCATGTTTATCAAATATTCATTTTACCTACATGTGAGCCCTATTATAAGCTTACCTGTTGGTAAAAATAAAAAAAATAATGAGTATTTACTACCACTTTGAAGCTAAACTCCAGGTAGACAGCAAAATACACAGATAAATATATAATTTAATGATATATTCAGAGCTTTTTTTCTCAGAAAATAGGTACAGGAACTCAACCACGACCCGTTCAGATTTCACAAACAGTAGAAGGGTCTTAAAGGGGCATTAAATACCAGAATTGCATTACATACAGAGTGCAGAGTTCAGGGGGTTACAAAGCTGTCACTTGTAAACACAGAAACCAGACTTCTGTGTTTACAAGTGATTGTGGTGAGCAGGCACCAAAGGGTCTGAGCCAAAGGTGGTGGAACTGAGTTCCCCCAAGTTCCCCCAGAAAAAAAGCCCTGGATATATTATTGAATGAAAAGCTGCACGATTTGTCCGTCTTTTACATCTACCCTGAATTTAACTTTAGGGTGTATTAACAGACGTTTTTTTTTCTGGTATCACTTCTTATGACACGGTCACAGCCAGGGGAGGACTGGCAGCCTTAGGCCATGGAGGCAAGTCCAGTCAAGTGGCCCATAGAGAGTGAAAAAGTGATGGATCGAGGAAAACAGTCTAAGATTTTTCATGATCACAAGAGTCCGCACAGAGGCCCCCCTTACACCAGAGACTGCACAGAAGCTCCCCTTACATCAGAGACCGCACAGAGGCTCCCCTAACATCAGAGTCCACACAGAGGCCCCCCTACATCAGAGTCCGTAGAGAAGTTCCCCCCCTACATCAGAGTCCGCACAGAGGCCCCCCTTACATCAGAGTCCGCACAGCGGCCCCCCTACATCAGAGTCCGCTCAGAGGCCCCCCTACATCAGAGTCCGCTCAGAGGCCCTACTTACATCAGAGTCCGCACAGAGCCCCCCTTACATCAGAGTCCGCACAGAACCTCCCCTTACATCAGAGTCCTCGTGTCTGTGCAGAGAGAGAAGGGGATGTCAGTGCTGGTGTGTGCTGAGGCTGAGCTATGTGTGAGACGAGACATAGCTCAGCTCTGCAGCCATCTACCTGGGAGCTGACACAGGCATGACTGCACAGTGGGAGGTGAATAGCGGCCGTGACCTGTGTGAACAGAGCTCCAGCAGACATTTTTCTTATCTGCAAAACAGCATTTGGTAGTGGTGGCCGGTGGCTGTGCATAGTGTCACCAGCCCGGGGGGAGATTACCACCCTGCCCCCCCCGCCAGCCCTCCCCTGGTCACAGCTAAATAATTCTATATTATGCCACAGCCTAGAGAAGCCTGGGGGCCTAAACATGGCCGAGATAAAATGAAGGTTCACCCGTCATCTTAAAGTGTTACTAAACAAACAGTAACATCTGTATATGCGGTAAACCAGTGGGTTCTCTACCTCAGTCCTCAATTACCCTCAACTGGCCATGTTTTAGGAACTTCCCTTAACCACTTGAGGCCCTAAAAATCCAACAGGACGTCTTTTGACGTCCGCCCCTTTGGGCGTTCCCCGCGTGTGCTCCAGAGTGTGCAGCGGGAAAATTCTAAGCTGGCCGTGTCCCTTGGACACAGCCAATCACAGATCGCGGCGAACTGCCAATCAGAGTGGCCGTTTGCTATGCGATCTGTGCGGCCAACGAGAGATGATCTCAAATGTAAACATATTAGATCATCTCTCATTGCCGGCTCACACAGCGTCCTGTCACTCTCAGGGAGAGAGGAGACCGATCTGTGTTTTTTTTTTTACCAAAAATGTAGAATACGTATCGGCCTAGACTGAGAAAAAAAATGTTTTTTTTTTTTTTTTTTATTTGGGCTATTTATTATAGCAACAAGTAAAAAATATTGTATTTCAAAATTGTTGCTCTTTTTAGTTTATAGCGCAAAAAATAAAAACCGCAGAGGTGATCAAATACCACCAAAAGAAAGCTCTACTTGTGGGGAAAAAAGGACGTCAATTTTGTTTGGGAGCCACGTCGCACGACTGCGCAATTGTCAGTTAAAGCGACGCAGTGCCGGAAGCTGAAATTTCACCTGGGCATGAGGGGGGTATATGTGCCCAGTAAGCAAGTGGTTAACTAGAATAGCTCTTATCGATACCATGTCATTGATTAAAAGGAGCTTTGCAAAGTAAAGGAAAACCTGAAAACAAACTGTTGTGGGGTTAAGAACCACTGCAGTAAAGCATGCTTGTTATGTTCACGGTGGAACCTAAGGGGTTAATCCTGTGCATTGTGTAAAAAAGGACGTTTGATCCTGTCTTCTCTGATCCTCGCCTTCTTTCAGAGTCCCCAATTCTTCCCCTGATAGACAGAGAATTAGGGTTTCCAATTATTATTTAATATTCCACCAAACTCAAGAGACAGCAGAGAAGCAATGCTCCACGTTATCTAGCATGCTACATTGATCTAAACCTGTGATTCACTTGAATAAGTTCTAATGAAACAGTGCCATCTACTGCTGAGTTTGAACTACTACTCTGCTTACAAAGGAATCGGCATCTTAAAGGGGAGTTCCAGCCTTTTAGTGTTTATTAAAAGTCAGCAGCTACATTTTTTGTAGCTGCTGACTTTTAATAAACAGACTCATACCTCCTCTACGGTCCAGCGACATGGCCGACCAGAGCTCCGCTCCCCCCCCCTCTTTGGCCAGCGCTTCCATTAATCGTGTGGGCACCTGGCCGTGACAGCTTTCGGCTTCACTTCCGGGCACTCACTGCGCATGCGCGAGTCACGCTGCACTCTATGAGTGGACAGGCGATCTCCTGGGACTTGCCTCTTGTCCCTGGAGATCGCCTAAAGGGAGGGGCCGCCTAAGGCGCGAAGAGGTGTCGCAGAGGCGATCCCTGAGTGGGAGGAGGAAGTGGGACAAGAAGTCCCACTCCTACAGAAGGCCTCACTCCCCCCCAAAAAATTATGTGGCATGTAAGGGGGTGAGGAGTGCTTAAAGCAGAAGTTCCACTTTTGAGTGGAACTCCGCTTTAAATGTGTAAAAATGAATCTCTTTCGTAATCATGATGGTTAAACATAACAAAACACATTTAAAGATGTAGCACCCTGGTGTTTAGGCAGGGTTGCTCCTAAATTTACATGCCAGGTATAGCTACCGTGGCTAAATGTTGAGGATCAATTGATTTCACTCCATGTCTGTAATTGTTGCACTTCTCTCTTTTGCAGCTAGGTGGTCGGGCACTTGGTGGCATTAGATGTGAGAAGGGCACTGCAAGGTATATGGGTATATGAAGTAACCCAGGCAATGGGCAGGGTTTCTTTTAAATCCATTGGCCTGCTGGGAGAACCTATATATTTGGGTAGAGTCAGTTGTTCGGGGTTCTGTGCCACATGGACAGCTGTCTGGGTGGACGCGTGTTACATTGCCCGGGCAGCTAGGCTGGAGTTTGGGCCTAGCCTGGGGAACATCTGGCTGCTAGGCTGTCTGAGGGCCTATCCAGAAGCAAGAGAGCAGCGCAGGATTGGGGTTGTGGCTTGCAGTCCAACCAGAAGTGCTGGTTCTCCTGGACGGAGAACCTGTCGTGGTTGGAGGTAGTGAAAATTAGAGGAGGCTTGCAAGCATACCAACACAAGGCCTTCCTTCCATGGATACATTCATTACAAAAGTCACAAACATTTCTAGATCTTATGACTAACCCCAACATCTGGCCATTCTTATTAGCAACTTTAAGTGATGGTAGACGTACACGACCCTTGAGGAGCACTTTGACGTGCATGCAACAATAAACAATTACGAACCGACAAAGTCGCCCTGAATCAAGGCCACCGACAAAGGGGCTAAAATTGAATTAATGTCAAAGGTACAATATGAGAGGATGTGTATAGACATTCTGTCCAATAAAAAGTGGTACAGACGCATCCGTATCACGTACATCCTCTTTTTAAAGCTGAGTATCTAACACGTATTCGTTCTGCCCACCAAGAGGGGTATATATTATTGATCAGTATATGTATACCTTTCTCAATACCAAATTTCCAAGAGTGGCGACTTTCTATGCCTTACCGAAAATACATACAAATTTTAGACACCCCCCTGGGAGACCGATAATATTTGGCATTGGATCACTTACAGAAAACACAGGTAGCCTTATCGACTGTTTTAATGCCCTATGTGGTTTGATTGCCATCCTACACCAGAGATACACTTGATTTGTTGAAACATATTGAGGGTCTGGTGAACCCTCCCAAAACCTTGCACTTTGTATTCCAACATCCCTCATGAGCAGGGCGTGGGGATGGTACGGACATTCTTATGGGAATTAGACAAAGCCCAATGGCGGTATAATGACTTTTCTTGGAATTACTATCGTTTGTGCTCACCCACAATTAGTTTACCTTTAAGAATTCCCACTACCTCCAGGTGCAGTGGGTCGCTATGGACATGTGCTGTGCTACTGTCTATGTGAGGGGTGGGAACAGGCAAATAGTTGTGATGACTCTATGTTAGATTACACCAACCAGGCCTCTTGTTAGCTACGTTACATAGACAACATATTTATCGTATGGACTGGCACACCCATTCAATCGAATGTGTTTGTGGACGCATTGAACCACAATCAATTCAACCTCAAGTTTACAGTAAACAGCGACTTACACAAAATTAAGTTTCTAGATCGACAAATTTTTAGAACCGCAGACAATTGCCTAGCTACGAACCTGTTCCACAAGGCAACAGTGGGCAACATGCTGCTCCATGCAGCAAACGCACACCCACAGACATTGGTCCAGAGTATCCCCTAAGCACTATATATCAGTTTGAGACGCAACTGTACACATATATCAGATTTTAAGCAACAATCATTACAGATGCGTCCTCGTTTTCAAGTAGCAATGTAAGGCATACAACAAGGGGCTAAAACAGGAACGTAATGCCCTTCTGTGCCAAATGGAAAATCGCGAGTCCAATCTGTCCCCACCAGAGTGCCCCCCCCTTTACATCAGGTCTGTCCCCATCAGAGTCCCCCCCCTTACATCAGGTCTGTCCCCATCAAAGTGCCCCCCCTTACATCTGATCTGTCCCCATCAGAGTGCCCCCTTACTTCTGGTCTGTCCCCATCAGAGTGCCCCCCTTACATCTGGTCTGTCCCCATCAGAGTGTCCCCCTTACATCTGGTCTGTCCCCATCAGAGTGCCCCCCTTACTTCTGGTCTGTCCCCATCAGAGTGCCCTCTATTTTATGTTAAGGGGCACTCTGATGGGCACATTTTATGTTAAGGGGCACTCTGATGTGCACAACAAAATGTGCCCATCAGCGTACCCCTTAACAAAATATGTGCCCCATGTACATTATGGACAGGAGTCTGCACATGTGGCAAGCTGCAAGGTGCGAAAGCTATGGGGTCATCATACCTTGCAAGGTGTTAAAGGCGAGGGGTGGGACGTGCATGACGATATGCCCCAACTCCTGACCCGGCTTGGAGCGAGAGCCATGGTCAGTGTAAGGGGGCAGGGCGCCCATGGCGCGCGTCGTATATGCAATGTGACGGTGTCCCAGCAACCAGGGGCGGGACACACATGCGCAACGTCACTTGTTGTGACTGCTGAAATGCAGCAACACACTTGTGGCCTGATGGTCCAGACAGGAGCGTTGCTCAGTCCCTGATCGGACCATAGGCCGCCATTTAATGACTGCTCTAGGGTCTCTGATAAATATATATATATATATTAGGGCTGTTATTGATCAAAATTTTTGTGTTCGATTAATCGTTTTTTTTTTTATCGATTAATCGACTAATTTCGATTAATTATAACGCACATACAGATCCAACTACTTTTAGCTGATCTCCTTGCAGGCTGATTACCAGTGCAGCTTCCAACAACTGGAAAAATGGATAGCAGGATACAAAAAACACACAAGGGCAGCGCTCGATGGGAAAATTAAAACTATTATAGTCTTCAAGTAGGTAACAAAATAAATATTGCACTTGAGATAAAATCGATGTAGCTACATAAACTGTAAAAATGGTGCGAGTAATACCAAATGGTAGCAAAAGCAGTCATAAAAACATGTAGCTAAGAATGATACTGGTAGAAAAATGTGTACAACGATGCCACTGCTGAATACAGATGAGGAGAGGTTAAAATCAGTCCGTCGGCATGTAGATGTCCCGTGAAGGGAACTATCACAACTCCCAGTGGATGGTTGTACAATCCCAGGTTGATAGAGGGAAGTGATAGAGGGAAGTGTAACAGCCCTTGTGTGTGGCAGATAGTAAGGTCCCGCCGGCATGCAGATATGAAGGCACAGCAAAGGAGCCCTTCAGATGGACACGGCAAGCCCCGCTGGTGTCCCGTGACGTCACCGGATCTCCGACCGAACTCCCTGAAGGCCCAGAAGCCGGCGGAGAGGTGAGTGCCAATCAAAAGAATTTTAATCGATCAAAAAGATTTTGATCGATCAAAAAAATTAAAGATTAATCGATTAATTAAAAGTTAATTTGCACAGCCCTAATATATATAGATATATATAGATATATATATCTATATATATTATAGCTTGCAAACGACTGACCACTTACCTATCCAGAAGACGTTGACATTGAGGATTTGGACTGGGTCCTTTACCACAGTGCAGAACCTCTGGAGGTATGTGGCTATGCCCTTGCCTTGGGTATGGGTATTTCTCATGGCCACCGTCACCCGCTTTTTGTCCCGTGTTATAGGGCAGTTTGCGATGAACTTCCGGAAAGGGGATTCAGGGCCACTGGTCTTCACCATGTCCCAGTATCTTCTGCAGACTTGGAACGACACGAGGGTGATGAAGAAGATCCCTCTTGTGAAGGACTGCATTGAAAGCGTCTCCGCTTTGCTGAAGCCCTGCTCCAGAATCATCTTCCTTCCGAAGATCTCCGGGGTCATGTCAGGGACTCTTCCGTCCACCTCTTTCAGTTGTAGCATGACCATCTGCTTCATCCAGGGCTCCGAGGTTGGTTGCCCGTCTGCAGGCAGGTTCGGCTTCACTGGTCTCGGGTGCCTGGGCACCGGCCGGGGTAGGAGTGGAGGTTGAGGCAGCGACATTCTCGGGGGCTTTGGAGAAAGTGGCTGGGGCAGGGTACTTCTTCATCATATCGGTCTTCTTCGTCTTATCGGTCCTTTTTCTGGTCTTCTTCTCGCTTTTACCCATCGTCGAGGAGTTTGGATGTCGCTTCAGGAGTTCTTAGGCGGCTTCCTTCTGGTTCCTCGACGTATTCACTCTTTCCATAGCCTTTACAAAGGCTCTAGCATCTACTGCCCGAAGGTATTAATGCGGAGTGGGGGGAGAAGGGTAGATCGCAATCTTGTTCCAAGTGGGGGCTAAGCCTCTGCCCATTAGCAGCAAGTAGGTGAAGCTGAATTTAATCAATGATCCTACAAGGCCGAACAGAGGGTACCCCACAAGGACCAAATGGCTTGGATAGATACAAGTGGTTCTCAACGTCCTAGCTGTGAAGCAGCCTTTTGAGCAAGGCTTCACTTGCCCTGGTGGCGAGCGCCTGTGTTTGTGCCCCCACTCTACGTTGTCCTTGGGTTATGTGCCTGCTATACTAGTGATGATCCACAATAGCTATAATTACTATTTGTTGAAAGTTAATATTATATGATGATGTTTGTACTTATTGCATATTCTTATCTCACTCAAAATACCTACCACAAGCTCCTGAAGAAGCGCATCAGCACGAAACATGTAAAGCTTAATTTTTCAACACCTGAACCAGGCCTACCCTGACATGGTAGGCGGGGCCGCTCAGAGCTGTGTGTGAGGCTGAGCTCCTTCTACTACAAGTGTTCGGGATCCGGAGTACTGATATCACTGAGCGGGAAAGCTGGGCGGCTCTACGGACATGATCGCTGGATGAGCGGCACTGATCACACACTGTACAGAAACAGGCTTGCTGGCCAGATCACCAAATGAAAATAGAAGAAAGAAAGCCTAAAATAGAAAACAAATGCAGCCATCACATCTAAGAATTGGACTGAAGAATGATGGATGCTGGGAAATTTGCCAGTGACCATAGAAATGTGCAAACGAACCATCAGTTCCCACTGACATCTTCAATGGATCTTCTAAGCATCAAATCCCCCCTTGCTGAGCGGCGGGCTGATTCATTTCAGGATGTTTGTATCCATGGTACATTACCTCGTAAAAAGGACAGGATTTCCATTAGTTCCACTGACATGTTCAGCCATATGGGAACCTTGCCACATAGCAAATCACCCAGACTACCTACACCAATCATGCCGGATATATTGGAGGAATATCCGTTTCAAGGCTGGAAAACTGGAATGTTCCGAGCAAGCACGTCTCCTTTATTGTGGCCTGTTTGCTGCTCCTTGAAGGCAGCTGAAAATATCTGATGAAAGAAAAGAAGACAAGACAGTGTTACGAGTCAAGATAACGCAACAAATTTTTACGAGCCTGTCAAGATGATTGGCTTTAAAACCACAAAGCTGGTTTGGGGCTTTGCAAAATAAAGACACATCCTGCAATTCATTAGTGCACCTATATGGCTATAATAGTATGGCTGTACTGGTGGTCAGGGTGATGTTTATGAGGATATTTTGAATGTTAATATATCGAAAGATTTTTAATTTGCACTTTGTTTTTTAATCTAACTGTAATAAAAACAATTTTTAGACATTTTTGTGTATTCTGGTGCCTAAAAAGTCGATTACAGCTCACTTATCAATTTTATAAGAGTAAGGAGTGGTTAGGAGCAGTGACAATGTATCTGTGGGCAGAATCTTCTGATGGGGGTGTAAGGAATTGGGGGGCAGCAACAATGGATTCTCCGCACCCCCCCCCCCCCCAACCACCATTATTAACCCCCTTTTAGCTGCTGTAGGGTGAGCCACAAAAGATTGACTTCAGCTATTTCCCCACCTGCTGCACTGGTCCAATCATCAATAAGTGTATATTGATTGGTTTGCTTGAAAGTTATAGCGCCTACAAACTACGGATATGTACTGGAATTTTTATTTTTTTCATTTGTTTTATACTACAAATGGCGGAAATAAACAACTTATATTGGAACTGTGATAGTGCGATCTGCCGCTGGGGGAACTAACTAATTGCCACTGACATCACCAGTGACACTAATACAGTGATCAATGCTAAAAATATGACACTGGCTGGGAGAGGGGTTAACATCTAGGGCGATCTAAGGGGTTAAATATGTTCCTTAAAGCGGTTGTAAACCTGCTGACACAATTTGTTAATACCCCTGTAAGGCAAAAGGCATAATGAGCTAGTATGCACTGCATACTAGCTCATTATGAAACACTTACCTTAGAACAAGGCATCGGTAACTCACTTGGTCCACGCCGAGGTAGACGATATCTTGCCCTGGCGTGTCTTCCGGGTATCGCGGCTCCAGCGATGTGAGTAGCTGGAACCGCGATGACGTCACTCCCGTGCATGCGTGCGCGGCAGACTTCTTTCCGGCAAGATTCGATGTCTGCCGGGCCTTCAGCCCAGAATCCCCTGTGCGCATGCGCCGCTATCAGCAGCTCATTGCAAGGGGACCACTGACAGAACCCTCCCTCTGTACAGACCCCTGTTGAATTTCAACACAGAGCTCTGAGATGTGATTGGACACATCCGATCAGCTTGTCCCGGGTGTGAATCATTGGCCGGTATTTGCTGACAGGCTCCCGCTTTGTACAATCACAGCGGGAGCTGGGTGAGGCAGAACATGCAAGCGCCCTAAAGCTGGGGGTAGGCGGGGATGTACCAGCACACAGCTTTGTATACAGCGGCCACCTGTCTGCAGTACAATGTGGCCGGCAGTCGCTAAGTGGATATTTGCACCAGAACATATATGATTTTCAAGAAGATGGAGGTTTAATACCGACATACCATTGAACCGTAAAACTTTTTTTGCATGGGGATCCTGGTGTGTCTTAATCTGGGCCCTGTTAGTTGGCATGAAGGTGGGGCAAAAAAAGGACAATAAAATTATGCTTAAAAACATGGATTGTATTATTCTTCTTACAACATAAACATGAACTTGTTGGTGCTTGCACTTTAGTGTGGCGAGTAGGGTGCTGGTCCTCGGGCCTGACTCTGAAAGTCTTGGGAGTAGGTGAACATGGCCTTCTGGCTTGGTTCACCTGCTCTCATGGGGTCTCCCTTCGGGGGAGCCTCACCGAGGAGGGTTCTGTTTCGGCTGTCCCTCCGAGGATGTTAGGCCATGTGGTTTCGGCTGCATGGGCCTTAGTGGGGTCCTTGTGGTTTCGGCTGCTTGGACTACTATACTCTTTTCCCTGCCAGGAGCCTAACGCCCCGGGGGATCAGAGCTGGGTCCTCTTTGGAGGACCATTGACGATGGCACCCGTCGCAGTTTTTTGTGTTTCACTCTTTATGTGTGTGCACATTTTTTCCTGCACCGGGTGAAGTTTTTGGGTTGTGTTTTGCACGCCACAGGCTTTTCAATAGAAAAAAAAAAAAAAAAACATAAACATGAACTTCCATCATCACCAAAAATGTAAATTGGTGAATGTTAAACAATCGCTTTTACATAAAGTACAAAACCTCCCAAAAATCTCATGTATTTCTGCAAAGAGACTCACTCAGGATCTGCCGCAGACTGCAGTCACTGGAGCTCCACTCTACACAGAAATCATGTGACCTCCACTTCCTGTAGTAGCATCTATTTGTTGTTACATTTTATGTTAGTTTATTTAAATATGAAAAAGGATGAAGTTGTGGAGGACACGTTTCCTGTCACAGTGGAGCTCCAGCTGCAGAGATTCACCATGAAGTTCAGTACAAAAAAAGAAAAAGAGAGAGAGAGAGAGCGGTGAAGTGGAGGCCACATGCTTCCTGTCATTGGGGGAGCTCCATTCTGCAGCCACATCCAGCTGACTGCGAGAGAATATCACATGACCTGTGCTGCCCGCCCCACACCATCGAGACTTCCCGGGGGTGATGGATGGGACTAGTCACGTGTTTCCTGTAGGAAGTGACAGCTGAGGAGTGAAAGTCAAAGGTAGGGTGAGGGGTGATCTGTATGTGGTAGAAAGGGGAATGGGAGGGCAGCCTGTGGGAAAAGGAAATATGGGGGAGGGGTGCAGCCTGTGGGAGAAGTAAATATGGGGGGGGGGGTGCAGCTTGTGGGAGAAGGAAATATGGGGGAGGGGTGCAGCCTGTGGGAGAAGGAAATATAGAGGGGGGGGGGTGCAGCCTGTGGGAGAAGGAAATATGGGGGAGGGGTGCAGCCTGTGGGAGAAGGAAATATAGAGGGGGGGGGGGGTGCAGCCTGTGGGAGAAGGAAATATGGGGGAGGGGTGCAGCCTGTGGGGGAAGGAAATATGGGGGAGGGGTGCAGCCTGTGGGGGAAGGAAATATGGGGGAGGGGTGCAGCCTGTGGGGGAAGGAAATATGGGGGAGGGGTGCAGCCTGTGGGAGAAGGAAATATGGGGGAGGGGTGCAGCCTGTGGGAGAAGGAAATATGGGGGAGGGGTGCAGCCTGTGGGAGAAGTAAATATGGGGGGGGGGTGCAGCTTGTGGGAGAAGGAAATATGGGGGAGGGGTGCAGCCTGTGGGAGAAGTAAATATGGGGGGGGGTGCAGCTTGTGGGAGAAGGAAATATGGGGGAGGGGTGCAGCCTGTGGGAGAAGGAAATATAGAGGGGGGGGGTGCAGCCTGTGGGAGAAGGAAATATGGGGGAGGGGTGCAGCCTGTGGGAGAAGGAAATATAGAGGGGGGGGGGTGCAGCCTGTGGGGGAAGGAAATATGGGGGAGGGGTGCAGCCTGTGGGGGAAGGAAATATGGGGGAGGGGTGCAGCCTGTGGGAGAAGGAAATATGGGGGAGGGGTGCAGCCTGTGGGAGAAGTAAATATGGGGGGGGGGTGCAGCTTGTGGGAGAAGGAAATATGGGGGAGGGGTGCAGCCTGTGGGAGAAGGAAATATGGGGGAGGGGTGCAGCCTGTGGGGGAAGGAAATATGGGGGAGGGGTGCAGCCTGTGGGGGAAGGAAATATGGGGGAGGGGTGCAGCCTGTGGGAGAAGGAAATATGGGGGAGGGGTGCAGCCTGTGGGAGAAGTAAATATGGGGGGGGGGAGCAGCCTGTGGGAGAAGGAAATATGGGGGAGGGGTGCAGCCTGTGGGAGAAGGAAATATGGGGGAGGGGTGCAGCCTGTGGGAGAAGGAAATATGGGGGAGGGGTGCAGCCTGTGGGAGAAGGAAATATGGGGGAGGGGTGCAGCCTGTGGGAGAAGGAAATATGGGGGAGGGGTGCAGCCTGTGGGAGAAGGAAATATGGGGGAGGGGTGCAGCCTGTGGGAGAAGGAAATATGGGGGAGGGGTGCAGCCTGTGGGGGAAGGAAATATGGGGGAGGGGTGCAGCCTGTGGGGGAAGGAAATATGGGGGAGGGGTGCAGCCTGTGGGAGAAGGAAATATGGGGGAGGGGTGCAGCCTGTGGGAGAAGGAAATATGGGGGAGGGGTGCAGCCTGTGGGAGAAGGAAATATGGGGGAGGGGTGCAACCTGTGGGAGAAGGAAATATGGAGGAGGGGTGCAGCCTGTGGGAGAAGGAAATATAGAGGGGGGGGGTGCAGCCTGTGGGGGAAGGAAATATGGGGGAGGGGTGCAGCCTGTGGGGGAAGGAAATATGGGGGAGGGGTGCAGCCTGTGGGGAAGGAAATATGGGGGGGGTTTGCAGCCTGTGGGGCAAGGAAATATTAGGGAGGGATGCCGCCTATGGGAGAAGCAAATGTATGGGGGGGGGTGCAGCCTGTGGGAGAAGGAAATATGGGGGGGGGGGGGTTTGCAGCCTGTGGGGGGAGGAAATGTATGGGGGGGGTGCTGCCTGTGGGAGAAGGAAATATAGGGGGGGGGGGGGGGCAGCCTGTAGAAGTAAATATGTGGGGGGGGGGGGGTAAATGGACAGTGTCAAATAAGAAGTAAAATAAATAGGAAATGTTTTTTTTTAAGCCCTCTGGAGCTCGTGCACCGAAGCGAACGCATATGCAAGTTGTACCCACATATGTACAGTGTTCAAACATGTGAGGTATCGCCACATTCGTTAGAATGAGAGCAATAATTCTAGCACTAGACCTCCTCTGTAACTCTAAACTGGTAACCTGTAGACATTTTTAAACGTTGCATATGATTTTTAAGTACCAAAGTTTGTCGCCGTTCCACGAGCGTGCACAATTTTGAAGTGTGACATGTTGGGCATCAATTTACTTGGCGTAACATTATCTTTCACACTCTAGAAAAACATTGGGATAACTTTACTGTCTTCTTATTTATTTATTCAAAAAAGTGTATTTTTTTTCCCCAAAATGTGCATTTGTAAGATCATTGTGCAAATATGGTGTGACAAAGTATTGCAAAGATTTCCATTTTATTCTCTAGGGCGGGGGGAGTGAATTAAAATTCAAGGAGGTCCGGTCACAAAAAAAAAAAATTCTGGACAAGGTCCGAATCACAAGTCCGTGCCATGAAAGATTGTACGTGTCTGCTTTCCTTTTTTTGGTGCAAGCCGTGCTCTCTGACGCTTTTCTTACTGTTTCCTCTCTACACTCTGGTAATACTCTGTAAATGTCCCCAATATTTCCCCCCCCCCCCTTACATCAGGTGTCCCTACCAGAGTAATTCAATACATTGGGTGCCCTCTTACATCAGGTCTGTCCCTATCAGCGTGCCCCCCTTACATCAGGTCTGTCCCCATCAGAACATATTTTATGTTAAGGGGCACTCTGATGTGCACAACAAAATGTGCCCATCAGCCTACTCAACAAAATATGGCCATTAGCGATCCCTTTACCAAAAAATGTGCCCCACGTACATTATGGGCAGGAGTCTGCACATGTGGCAAGGTGCGGTAGCTATGGGGTATCACTATCAACCATCGCAAGGTGTTAGAGGCGAGGTGGGGCGCATGACTATATGCCCCAACTCCAGGCCTGGCTGGAAGCGAGAGCCATGGTCAATGCAGGGGGGCAGGGCGCACACGCAATGGTGTCCCAGCAACTAGGGGCGTCGTGCATATGAGCTGTGACGGTGTCCTAGCAACCAGGGGCGGGACACACACGCAACGTCACGTCAACGTCACAGCAACAAATGACTGCTGAAATGCAGCAACACACTGGTAGCCTGATGGTCCCGACGGGAGCATTGCTCAGTCCCTGTTCAGACCGCGGGCCGCCATTTAATGATGACTGCTCTAGGGTCTCTGATAAAAAAAGAAAATATATATATATATATATATATATATATATATATATATATATATATATATATATATATATATATATATATATATATATATATAGTTTGGGGGTTCTAAGTCATTTTCTAGCAGAAAATACAGATTTTAACTTGTAAACAAGTGTCAGAAATGGGCTTGGTCCTTAAAGCAGAGTTTCACCCAAAAGTGGAACTTACACTTTAAGCACTCACCCCCTTACAATTTTCGACACCACCCCCTCAGAGATACCTAGTCACACAGCTACCCAGAGGCAAGGAAAAATCCGAGGCCTTGCTGGGGGCCCTAAGGGAGCTGGAGGATCAAAACCTAGTCCTCAGGGTTCCAGAGGCGGAGGAAGGAAAGGGATTTTATTCACACATTTTTGTGGTAAAAAAGCCCTCGGGGAAATTCAGATTAATTCTGAATTTAAAACCTCTGAACAGATCCATTCCGTACAAGAGGTTTCACATGGAATCGATATACACAGTCAGAGCCCTTCTCCCCCACAACTGTTTCTTGGTATCTCTGGACCTCAGAGACGCATACTTGCATGTCCCGATCGCAGAGAGCTCTCAAAGGTTCCTGCGACTAGCGGTGGGCCTAGACGGAACAGTCGCCCCGTATTTTTACCAAAATCTTGGCAGAACCTATAGCATTTCTGCGACTCCAGGGAGTGTCCATCATAGCTTACCTGGACGACCTGCTTCTATTTGCAGCTTCCCCAGAGCAGCTATCCAGAGACCTAGAGGTGACCAAAAAGGTTCTAACAGACCTAGGGTGGTTGCTGAACTTAGAAAAATCCAGCCTAATCCCATCGCAACGTGTCACTTATCTAGGGTACCTGCTGGACTCAACTCTTTTAAGAGTGTTCCTCCTGATGGAGAAGATCAATAAATTGGAGAGTGCAGTGGCCTCCCTCCAGGGCAGTCAACAGGTCTCTGATGTCAACTCTAGGGCTGTTGACGTCTACCCTCCCAGCAGTCCAGTGGGCAGGCCTTCACTTTTGTCCCCTGCAGGCCTTCGTTCTAAGGGTCTGGGATCACTTACTAGAGGTCCTAGACGCCTTAGTCCAAGTACCAGATCAGGTAAAAAGATCCCTTTGGTGGTGGAGGAAGGTCACAAACCTAACGCAGGGACGTCTGTGGCTTATCCCGGTGTCTCGGGTGGTGACCACAGACGCAAGTGGCAAAGGCTGGGGGGCACACCTGGGTTCCCTTCCAGCACAAGGCATCTGGAATTTCGAGGATTAAAAGAGATCATCCAATTGGAAGGAGCTGAGGGCAGTGGGCCTAGCCCTCAGTTTTTTTTTAGGAAGAACTTTAGGGGTACCACACTTAGGTGAGGTCGGACAATTCCTCGGCCGTGGCTTATTTAAACAAGCAGGGCGGCACGAGAAGCAGAGTTCTGTTTACCCTGGCAGCAGACATTCTGGGCTGGGCCAAGATCCACACCCTCTCACTTTCAGCAGTCTTCCTGAGAGGAGAGAGGAACGTGATGGCAGACTTTTTCAGTCGGAGGCAACTGAGGGAGGTCTTCTGTCTCTTGGCCAGAAATGGGGACCTCCGGAGGTGGACCTTTTCGCGTCAAGAGAAAACGCAAAAACCCCCTGTTTTTTCTCTCTGAACAGAGGAGAGGGAGCGTGGGGGGTGGACGCTCTATCTCGGAGCTGGCGGTTCGGAAGGTGCTACGCATTCCCGCCGCCAGTTCTGTTACCCGCAGTTCTGAGGAAATTTCAGTCAGAACACACCTCTCTAATCCTGGTAGCACCATACTGGCCCAAGAGGGCGTGGTTCTCAGTCCTCAAGCAGTTGGCTGTAGAACCGCCCTTATTCCTACCTCTGCGAGAGGATCTCCTCTTGCAGGGCCCAGTCCTCTGCCCACAGGTACACAGGTGGAGGCTAGCGGCTTGGCTACTGAGAAAGCCATACTGAAATCTAAAGGGTTTTTGGAAGGACTGATTGCCACCCTCCTTAACAGTAGGAAAAACGAGACTCGCAGAATCTACAGGAAAGTTTGGCTTTGTTTCAACAAATGGTGTGTAGATTGACCCTGTTCAGTACAGAGCCCCACGGCTGTCCTAGAATTCCTTCAGTGTGGCGCAGATAAGGGTCTTTCAGTTAGCACCCTCAGGCCCCGTACACACGACCGAGCTTCTCGGCAGAATCCAGCGAGAAGCTTGCTGGGATCCATATTCTGGCGAGAAGCTCGATCGTGTGTACGTTTTTGCCGAGCGAGGCGTCGAGCCAAAATAGAGAGCAGGTTCTCTATTTCCTCGACGGGCCATCGGGACTAATGGCTCGGCGCCTTTTTCGACAGCCTGGTCGACGAACTCGCCGGCCGGCCGAGAACCTCGTCGGGCGGAACGATGGGTTTAGCCCGACGAGGTTCTCGGTCGTGTGTACGCGGCCTTAGAGGTCAGGATTCTGCACTTAGAGCATATTTAGAAAAACCTCTGACCACCAACCCCTGGGTAGTCAGGTTTTTTAGGGCCCTATCCAGACAAAGGCCGGCTCAGGGTCCGCCCTTCCCCTGTTGGGACCTATCTCTGGTGTTGCAAACCCTGACGGGTGCTCCTTTTGAGCCCCTAGACAAATGTTCTCTAAAGGAACTGACCTTAAAAACAGTGTTTTTGGTTGCAGTGACCACTGCTAGGAGGGTCAGTGAGCTAGAAGCCTTATCGATCAGACCCCCCTTTTTGTGTTATTTTTCTGGATCAGGTCATTTTTAAGACCGATCCAGCCTTTTTACCCAAAGTGACTTCAAGGTTCCACAGAAGTCAGGAAATGGTGTTACCTTCCTTTTGTCCCAACCCCTCGGGAAAGGGAGTTTCGGTTCAGTACTTTAGATGTCAGGAGATGTATCCTACTTTACTTGGAGCTGACAAAAGCATTTAGGAAGTCAGACTCATTATTTATTTTATTTTCTGGAACCAGGAAGGGTACAAAGCATCTCGACGCACTATTGCCAGATGGCTTAGAGTATCCATTGGGTTAGCATATACTTTGGTTGGTAAGGAGATGCCTACAGGGATAAAGGCACACTCTACCAGACCTTTGGCAGCTTCTCAGGCAGAAAAGGCTGGAGCAACGCCGGAACAGATTTGCAAAGTAGCAACATGGTCCAGCTACGCCATATTCGTTAAACACTACAGAGTGGACCTGGTGTCGGCAGGTGAGCAGGCCTTTGGGAGAAAGGTCTTGCAAGCTATAGTCCCATCCTAGCTGGTAAGTGCTCGCTTATCCTCTCAATTGTGGCTGTCCTGAAAGACGGAAAGGGAAAAATACAGTTACGCTTACCGGTAACGTCTTTTCCAGTAGTCTTTCAGGACAGCCCTGGTTACCCACCCGAATAGATGGAAGTCTCATTGAAGGACCAGGACATGACAATGATATGTAATAGTATGTTACTAATATGTTCTTGTGCCTCCCCAGCTGACCGGAGGTGATCTTATAATAACTGAGGTCTGGCAGGGGGAAGTGAGAATTTATGGGCTGGCGCAGTGTTTCCTAAAGGAAGAGGAGGAGCCTATCTCTCAATTGTGGCTGTCCTGAAAGACTACTGGAAAAGATGTTACCGGTAAGCGTAACTTAGAAGTGCCAAAATAGGCCCGGCGGTCAAGTGGTTAAGGCCCTTTTCACACTGGAGCGTTTTTTGAGGGAAGCCTCATCTGCAATCCCAATGTGCTTGTAAAGCACCGCTAAGACCCTAAAGTTTTAGGGCGTTTTTGCAGTGCCTCAGTGTGAAAGGGTAAGGCGTTTTTACAGCGTTTTCAAATTATTTCAATGGAGAGGGGTGTTTTTGAAACGTTTTTTTCAGCACCCAAAAGCTGCTCCAAAGATGCTGCTTGCAGGATATGGTGTGAAAGGGTCCATTGAAATGCATGGAGAGCATTTTAATAGCGCTATTTTTAACGCTAAAACGCTGTAAAAATGCTTCAGTGTGAAAGGGGTCTAAAGCAGAAGCTTTAAAATTATGCACGCCTGTAAAATGGCGCCAATATACGGTACTTAAAAATATCCATAGGCAATGCTTCTATTATTGTTATAGATTACCAGTTTAGCGTTAAAGAGCAGGTCTGGCACTAGAATTATTGCTCTCACTCTGATGTTCGCAAAGATACCTCACATGTCTTAATGGGGCATTAAATACAAGTAGTGTGTTTTGCAGAGCTCAGGAGTGCACTGATTAGGGTGCAGGGTTTAGGGGTGCGCTGCATGAAGAGTACAGGGTTTAGTGGTGCTCTGCGTGCAGAGTTCAGCAGGGGCCATTAGGGATCAGTGTGGAGAGAGGGGACATTGGTGCTATGTGTGTGTTATGTTATGTGTAGGCATGCAGTGTACACTTTGTGAGTGCAGTGTGCTCTGTGTAACTGTTGGGTGCATGCTGAGTGTCATATACCACAGCACACTTGGTTTACCTGGAGTACTCAGTCAGATTAGGAACATTTCCGGATATGTCTATTACAGCAGGCCTCGACAAAATCCGGGCGCCAGGTCGCAATTGCAAAAAGAAATTGACCTGGCGCCTGGGGAAGCTTAGCGGCCTTTACAGAAGGAAGCTGAGGCCTGCAGAAGGAATCTAGGAGTGGCCATCTTGTGGTGGTCGTTGGCATTACAGGTTACATTACGCTACTCACATATGCGTTCGCTTCTGCGCGCGAGCTTGGCGGGACGGGGTGGGTTGTTTGGCTCCTAACTTCTTTAGCTGGCTCCTAGATCCCAAGCAAATTTGTCAAACCCTGCATTACAGGTAAGGTAGAGCAGCACTCCCATCCCTGGAACAGCAGAGGAACACAGCTCTGAGCAGCATGCTGCACAAACTAGTGGCGGCACAGCCAATAGGAAGCCAGGGTGTGTGTGCATGATTTAAGGGCAGAGAGGCAACGTTCACATTGCAGAGTATGACTAGTGCTGGCAATAGATCGCAGGGTAGGCTGGCTGAAGTAGGAGATTAAAAAGGGGATGTTTGCTCATAGGAGACAGGAGTAGGTGGAGCGAATGATCAGCTCTGGAGGTGGCGGAACGCCATTCCATCTGAAAACAAACCCTGCATGTGGGACTTGCATATCCATTTGCGCATGAGCATTGGCGCTTCCAATCCCTATTTTTTTATCCAAAACTATTTTTTACACTTTAATAATTATGTTTTTCAATTTTATGTGTTAACTTTATTGCTATCGCAAGGGATGAACAATATGCCTTGTGACAGCACGGGTCGTGACAGGTCCTCTTGATGTAGAGATCTGGTGTCTGTTCTCTCCTCTTGCTTTCAGTGCAGCCAATCGGACGTTTGGCAAGTGGTAAAAGATTTGGATAGTGTTGCACGTTTTGGTCATTGCTTTTTTTTTTTTGATCTTTCAGATTAATGATGGTTTCCAGCAAGCGTCTTGCAGATATCGGATACAAGACCTTTTCTGGCACTATGATGCTGCTGACGATGTATGGCGGATACCTGTGCAGTCTTCGGGTGTATCGCTATTTCAACCGCAGGGAACAGCTGCGGATCGCTGCAGAGAACCAGACAGAAGACCTCATTAAAGACTAAATGAAGGGCACACTGAACTGTCATCCTCTGTGAAGTCACCTTTCACCCACATTACCTCTGGATTTCCACCATGGCTCGTTAAGCTCGGTTTCATCAAAGATTATATTGCTGAGCTGTTTTCATGTAAACTTTTTTTATTTGTACAAATAAATTTTCCACCTGACTTCTTCGATATTTCAGTCAAAGAATGTCAGGTCGGAGGGGGGCTGACAAGGCCACCCACTGGGTGTATTTCTGTCCATTTATCAGGAATCAGGTGACATTTCCACTGTATGGCCAACTTGAGTAGAGGGGCTGCGGGTGAGAAGCCGTACATCAAACAGATTGGTACAGCTCTTGTGCCATATGTTAGAACACAAACTACTTGGTTGGTTATTTTTTTTGTTTTTTAATGTCTGTGTACCATTGGAGAAATTTCCCTTTTATTCCCTTTATTTCCTGCCCCTGAAATTAAAGGAAATCTTCCAAAGTGAATGGAATGCCTCACTTAGGCCAAGTCTTCACATATGTGCAGCCGCGGCTCACAGCATGGGATCTGGGGTGTTTCTGTACACACATTCATGTCTGAATTTTTGCCTGAACTCACACCTTAAACAAACCCAAAGGCGCACAAGACCCTTTTGCAATCTGGACCACGGCCGTCCTGGCCTTGTGTGAATCGGCACACACTTACCTTTCATGCGGTAAACCCACATCCAGTTTGCATATATGTGAACCCAGTAGAGGATGTCACCGGAAGAGAGAAGGGGGACAACACCAACATTGCGGATTTCCCCTTCACCTTCTTTCTGTGACAATTGTCAGCAGTACAAATAGGGAGGTAAATGCAGAAAAAAAAAACATGACAGAAGTCCTATATAAAAAAAAAAGAAAAGGTTTTGACTAGAGAAAACGTAATCCACTTACCAACCAGTGATGTAGCTGTATGTCCCTGGAATTCAGTTATACTGGGATTATGCTCGCAGCTACAGGCATCACCCTGGTACTGATTATTATGAGCAGTGGACGGCTCTCTTTTAAAAGCAATTTTAGTAGGTAATTGGCCTCTGAATTGCTTTTACAAGCAGCAGGAGGGATGCTGCCCTCCATACTTCGGCAGCCTGCTCAGGCTCTCCTGTCCCATTGGCTCTCCACTATGGGAACCCCAAAAGCGATTACCTGACATCACTTCTGGTTTACCTACCATTTAAAAAATAAATAAAAAATCAAATACATAAAAAAAAAAAACACAGATCTTTGTGTTAAAAATGCTTTTAGGGTAGAGGAGGGTTTTGGTGGTTTCACAGATGCCAGATCTTTCCATAAAGAGTACCTGCCACATGCTTATTGCTGTCACAAGGAAAGGTGCTGATCAGGGACACCGCAATACTAGTCAAGCTAAAATCTCATCCAGTTCCTTGGGATTTTCTGTGTAATTGTATTTTAAACAAAGTGAATTTCACAATCCAAAAAAAGCTAAAGAACAAAGTGTGTTTGTGTTATGACAAGTGGTCATCAGAGCTTGGTCTGTCAGCCATTGCAAAGTATTCATGCTTGAAGCTGGTGTCTATATATACTGTAACAGGGCTTTTTTTCAGGTGGAACTCAGTACCGCCACCTCTGGCTCAGACCTTTAGGGAGGCCTGCTCACCACAATCACTTGTAAACACAGAAGTCCGGTTTCTATGTTTACAAGTGACAGCTCTGCACTCTGTGTGTAACCCCCTGAACTATGCACTCTGTATGTAATGCAATCTTGGTATTTAATGCCCTTTTAAGACCCTCCTACTGAGTTGATTGACCACACCCCCACTATTTTATGTGATTTGGAGGGTGTGTGTGGGTGGAGGGGTTTGGGGGGGGGGGGTGGGGGTCGTGGTTGAGTACTAGCACCTATTGTTTGAGAAAAAAAAAGCCCTGACTGTATATATGAAATCAGTTCCTCCTGCTAGCTGTATTCAGTTGCCTTTGTGTAAGTAAGGTACCAGCCACCCCTGCCTTTCCAGGATCTATGAAATCTCGTGGAACATTGATGAAACATGTTCATCAAATCAGTGCGATAAACAGCAGCGGAAATATTAATTGAACCAATATTCTTATAGTGGAGTACCAGCCTTTAAAAAAATAAAATAAAATACCCCTGTGATGGTCTCATCTTATCTATTACATTCCAGTGTTTGTACTAGATGTAGTCTTTCTTATTAGATTGTTCTTCGCTGTGTGCTCCCACCTGAAGCCCACTTGTTGCTCCTTTTGGGATACGGTACTGCTGGCTACCCAGCATCCACCTCCCGATCTTGCACATTGTATACAAAGCCCGGCTTTGGAAATTCTGTGATGCTAGAAGCGGAGGCTGCCCATTGACTCCTGGAATTGATGATACTCATATCCCAGGAGCCAATGGGCAGCTGAATATGGCATACCTTGTCGTGGCAAGGTACAGCGGAAGAGGACCGTTCTGTTGGACTAAAGTTACACAGCTTTGGATAAAAAAAAAATAAGACTGATAAATAATAAAATGTGATCACCAAAGTGGGCGGTGAACCTAACCACAATAAAAAATGGTGTAGCTGTCTCCCTTCCTTCAATTTGACACCACTCAGCGCTTAGGTACAACACCTCCAGGTATTTTGGAAATAGCTTATCTGATATGAATAAAGAATAGCTGCTGCTGAATAAAAATCAAACAATGTGTACAAGACAGTAAAATTGAACAGTAGAACCCAAACAAGTCAAAACTAAAAAGTCAAAACCTAAATGAGTCCATAGGTTCCATATAATACTGTAGCAGCGCTTAGTCTCAAAACCGAATCTGAGATTCTTCTAAGGGTCCAAAAGACCTTCTAGGAATAAGATGATAGTGCAGATGGTATAGACACAAAAAGCATTCCTTAATTATGTGCTCCTTTCACCAAAAGAGGGGGTGTTCACCACGTGGGGGGATAATTAGTCCCCAGTTGGGGATGCACTCACCACAAGACTGAATCAAAAGGGCCTGGATTGTATATCTGTGTGTATCCTGGAAGATGCACTCTCCACCGTCAGGAATGTTTAAGATCAAACCGCATACATATAAAGTAAAAAAACTCATATAGTGTGATACCGTTTAAAATCATTTATTAAGCCCAAAACATCCCAAATCATATATTGTGCGTACCACAAAACATAAAGCATAAAACGAAAATCTGTACTGTGCCTGTCGGCTTCTCCCTGTGAGTCTGTAGAGATGTAGGTATCTGCTACAAAAATCTCCTGTTCCTGCTCTGGGGGCTGCACAGCGTTTCTGGTCAGTGATTAGCGTCACGCCCTGACGCGTTTCGTCATTGGTTAGACTTCAACAGAGGGCGACTAATTATCCCCCCACGTGGCGAAAACCCCCTCTTTTGGTGAAAGGAGCACATAATTAAGGACTGCTTTTTGTATCTATACCATCTGCACTATCATCTTATTCCTAGAAGGTCTTTTGGACCCTTAGAAGAATCTCAGATTCGGTTTTGAGACTAAGCGGTGAACCTAACCAGTTGCCGATCACCCCCTGGCACATTTACTGCTACAGGGTGGCTGGACTGCATAGGATACTGTATACATACATATATACAGTAGGAGAGAGTCCAAAAAATAAACCAAAACGTGTAAAAAAAACAGTGAAGGTGCAAAACCAATAAGAGCAGCTGCAAAGAATGTGACCAAAATTCAAAGAAGACTACAATAAAAAATGCAGCTCTGAAAATAAGAGAGACCTAATCAAACCAAAGATGTGCCTCAATATGTAGCAAGTGAAAAATAAATGAATAAGTCCACATAAAGTCCATTCAAAAGACCATGGGCGGAGGACTCACAGCCAGTTGCCGACCATCCCCTAGCACATTTACTGCTACTGGGCGGCCGCAATGCATAGGATCCTGTATACATACATATATACAGTATCTCACAAAAGTAAGTACACCCCTCACATTTTTGAAAATATTTTATTATATCTTTTCATGAATAAATGACACTTTGCTACAATGTAAAGTAGTGAGTGTACAGCTTGTATAACAGTGTAAATGTCCCCTCAAAATAATTCAACACACAGCCTTTAATGTCTAAATTGCTGGCAACAAAGGTGAGTACACCCCTAAGTGAAAATGTCCAAATTGGGCTCAAAGTGTCAATATTTTGTGTGGCCACCATTATTTTCCAGCACTGCCTTAACACTCTTGGGCATGGAGTTCACAAGAGCTTCACAGCTTGCCACTAAGGCCTTCTCCTCCACCTTCCATTTGAGAATGCCCCACAGATGCTCAATAGGGTTTAGGTCACCTTTACCCTCAGCATCTTTAGCGAGGCAGTGGTCATCTTTGAGGCGTGTTTGAGGTCGTTAACATGTTGGAATACTGCCCTGGGGCACAGTCTCCGAAGAGAGGGGATCATGCTTTGCTTTAGTATGTCACAGTATATTTTGGCCTTCATGGTTCCCTCAATGAACTGTAGCTCCCCAGTGCCGGAAGGACTCATGCAGCCCCAGACCGTGACACTCCCACCACCATGCTTGACTGTATGCAAGACACACTTGTCTTGTCCCTGTCCTCACCTGGTTGCCGCCACACACATCACACCATCTAAACCAAATAAGAGAAAAATTGTAGAGAACGGCAATTAGATGCATGTTTTTAGTGCCACATCCAGTATTTGAAGCTTAACAAACAAAAACCCTTGTGGACTTTTAAAAGTATTTGAATAAAATATTAGTTTAATATATTGTATAAAAGATTTGAACATATAACATATGGAATGCATCTGTAACATTATCACCATTGTACACATAATAATATAAAATACTCTTGCTTCCAATGCGTTTCGGAGTACACGTATCTCCTTCCTCAGAGGTATGTATTGGCAAGAGATTTATATTCTAAAATGTTAAATATATTGAAAAAGAGAGTAAGTATATGCAACATTGTATATGTATAGACGCATATGTACAGCATTTCACAAATAATTTAACAAAGTACACTTACATATATTTGGTGAATTAGTGAGTTAACATTCCATGGTATTAAAAACAACAAAGATTTCTGAGATAGGTGTGCCAACTGGATTCTTGGCATCCAAAAGCTCTTGGTAAGATTTTATACTGGTTTTCATCCGTGTCAAACCAAACAAATGAAAAGCCCACACTATCTCCACCCCCCAGCCCAGACGAGGCATAGCCTGGAGATTCACTGGGGCCAAGCACCGAGTCCTGTAAACAACAAACCAGAGTACCAAACATCGTTTCTAATTTTCAAAAAAAGAAAAATAATTTCTATAAAGAAGTATTTCTCCTATATGACGATTTAAAGACATTGGCCCGGATTCACATACAACGGCGCATCTTTATGCCGCCGTAGCGGATCTTCTTTACGCTACCCCTACACAATGCAGAGAGGGAAGCATGGAATTCACAAAGCAAATGCTCCCAACGTTGCGCTGGCGTAGTGTATCGTCGTAGGCGTAAGGCAGAGTAAGTGGAAGTGGGCGTGATACATTTTAATGAAGAGTGACCCCATGCAAATGATGGGCTGAGCTTCAGACAAGTACTTAAAACGAACTGCGCATGCGTCGTACCTTGGACGTATCCCAGTGCGCATGCTCACAATCGCGTTGAAACAACTGGCTAAGATACGTCGAATCACTGCCTACGACGTGAACGTAACCTACGCCCAGCCCTATTCACGTACTACGTAAACGACGTAAAATTCAACGGCGTTCGTTCCCTGGTCCATACCTTTGCATGGGTTGCGCCTCCTATATGAGGAATAACTTTACGCCGGACATAACCCTTACGCAAATCGCTTAAAACATGCGCCGGGCGCAAGTACGTTCGTAAAATCGGGGGAATCTCCCTGATTTGCATCGAAAATCAATAGGAGTGCCAAATGCATCCAGCGTAACTATGCGCCCACTATACGCCGGCGTAGGCAAGTTACGTCGGTCGGATGAAGTCAGGTTTTAGGCGTATCTTAGTTCTGTGGGCACGGCGCACAGATACGACGGTGCAAATTTACACTTACGCGGCGTATCTCGAGACACGTCGGCGTAAGTGCTTTGTGAATCCGGGCCGATAAATGTATTTGTATTAAAGGGGATGTAAAGGCAAAACATTTTTTTCCCCAAATAGCTTCCTTTACCTTAGTGCAGTCCTCCTTCACTTACCTCATCCTTCCATTTTGCTTTTAAATGTCCTTATTTCTTCTGAGAAATCCTCACTTCCTGTTCTTCTGTCTGTAACTCACCACCGTAATGCAAGGCGTTCTTCCTGGTGTGGAGTGTTGTGCTCGACCCCTCCCCTGGAATACAGGAGAGTCAGGATGCTCTCTACATTGCAGATGGAGAAAGGAGCTGTGTGTTAGTGGGCGTCCTGACTCTCCTGTAGTCCAAAAGAGGGGGCGAGCGCGACACTCCACACCAGGGAGAAAGCCTTGCATTACTGTGTGGAGTTACAGACAAGTGAGGATTTCTCAGAAGAAATAAGGACATTTAAAAGCAAAATGGAAGGATGAGGTAAGTGAAGGAGGACTGCACTAAGGTAAAGGAAGCTATTTAGGATTTTTTTTTTTTTTTACCTTGACAACCCCTTTAATGATGATGTACCCGTGAGTTGCGATTGAATAAGAATCAGCAATCAAAGTTGCTTAAATTATTTATTTATGGTATGTTCCCAAACTGAAGAATGTCATGGGAAATTATTAATTTTATTCTTAATTGAATTAGCTGAATTGATTGAATTATTTATTTATATTAGTCAGAGCAGTGGTGATGGAGATTAATAAAATTAAAATCATCTTTCCATCAGTCATGTGTGGTAACAGCCAACATAGATTGTTTTTTAGTTAAATTAGTTGGATTAATTATTTATAATATTAGTTAAATCAATAATAATGGAAATTAGTGATAATAATCCAGATCATATTTTCATAGGTTATATCTAGTATCATAAACAATCATATGAAGTATGAAATAATTGAGTCTATTTGAGGGAGTATTATAGTAGAAAAAATAGTTTTTTACCTTCACAAACGGAGCTTATGATATCCTGACAGCACGTCTCGGCATCCAGCAGCTGAACGTGGTTGATGCCGGTGACTTGTCGGTATTGTTCCCCTATCCAGATGGTTTCGGTAATGACTGCGCAGGCGCAATCCTTGCCGACGGAAATCTCCGGACCTAGGCTGGTTTCCAGGCTCATTCCTTAACATCCCCGTGGATTGGAGGATGTTAAAAAAAAGAGCCAGGAGGACTGGCTACTCTCCTCAAATTCCACGTCGCCCTGGATGCCAGCCGAGGTTCGAAGATTTCCGTTGGCAAGGATTGCGCCTGCGCAGTCCTTACAGGAACCATCCTGTTAGCCGGAACCATATTGACAGATCACTGGACTAGCTTCCAGTCTCATGTTATATAGTCCTCCGGCGCTGCTGATTGCAACAGCTGATATAGCTGGGGAGGGAGGAGACGAGTAACATGAACTCGCTGTGAGCCGAGTGTGCGGAAGTGCATGCACATTGGAACGAGGCAACGCCCACACCACCTGCCAACACAGAAAGCTTCTCTGGTGGACTGCGCATGTCCACCGGAGTCGCAAGATGGAGATCACAAATGAATGAAAAAAACAGGTCGCCTTGCCCGGGCGGCTTAGTGTGCCGGGCAATCTCCAGGAATGTGGGGGAAAGACATGGGACTGTAAAATATAAAAATTGGAGGAACGGATAAATACAGATTACTGTTAAATAACAACAATAAAGTTTAAATAATGTGTATTATTGTTGCTGTATTATCTTTTTAACCACTTCATTACTTGGCACTTAAACCCCCTTCGTGCTCAGACCAATTTTCAGCTTTCAGCGCTGACGCATTTTGAATGACAATTGCGCGGTCATGCAAAACTAACCAAATTATATTTTTATAATTTTTTTCCCACAAATAGAGCTTTCTTTTGGTGGTATTTGATCATCTCTGCGATTTTTATTTTTTTGCGCTATAAAACACAATATTTTTTACTTTTTGTTATAATAATATCCCATTTAAAAAAAAAATATATATGTTTTTCCTCGGTTTAGGCCGATACGTATTCTTCTACATATTTTTGTTAAAAAAATCGCAATAAGCGTATATTGATTGGTTTGCGCAAAAGTTATAGCGCCTACAAAATAGGGGATAGATTTATGATTTATTTTTTACTAGTAATGGCGGCGATCTGCAATTTTTTTTTGTCAGGCCTGCGATATTGCGGCGGACATATCAGACACTTTTGACACAATTTTGGGACCATTCACATTTATACAGCGATCAGTGCTATAAAAATGCACTAATTACTGTATAAATGTGACTGGCAGGGAAGGGGTTAAATGTATTCCCTGGGTGTGTTCTAACTGTGTGGAGGAGGGGACTGACTGGGGGAAGTAACCAATGCTGTGTCCCTATGTACAAGGGACACAGATCAGTCACCTCTCTCCCTGACAGGACGTGGAGCTATGTGTTTACACTCCACCGACCGCGCACCGCCCCCCCTACCCCGGTGTCAGCTTGGCTTCGGGCTGAAGCCCCTGGTCTTTTTGGCACCTAGCAACGCCCCTGGCTAGTATACTGTGCATACTAGCTCATTATGACTTTCTCTTGCAGGTGTATTTAAAAAAAATAAAAAATTAACCAAGGGTTTACTCCCTCTTTAAGGGATGTGGCCCTTTTAAAAGTAAAACGTGGTTTAGCAGGGACAAACTGTTTTAATAATGAATCAAGTAGAAGCATATGCCAGTATTTGTTTATAATAGCTTTGATTTTTTGTTGTTGGTTGGTATACTTAGTAATGATTCTTATAACATTAGCATCATTTTTGGGTTTCTGGGAATATAGTAGTTTCCCCCTTGATTGCATGGATGCTTGTCTATAAGACCGCTTCAAAGAGGCATGAGAGCAGCTTCGTAGTAACAGTCTATCGCGTAGCTTGTCCGCTTCTACCTTATAAACAGTGTCGTCTGTACACGTCTTACCCGTAGGTACTGGCTATATGGTATTGAATCCATAAGAGCCTTAGGGTGGAAGCTCATAGCGTGTAATATTGCATTACCGCATGTGGGTTTCCTATAGAGTTTGCTGAGGAGGGTAACCCCTTCTCTTCTATAGATCTCCACATCCATAAATGTGATGCATTGGCTGTCATATGACATTGTAAAGCTTAAATTAAAATAATTTCTATTCATTCTCAATAGGCATTGCTGAAGCATATCAGGTGATCCATCCCACACGATAAAGATGTCGTCAATGTACCGGTACCATCCAAGAATATGGTCCGTGTACATTGACATAGCTTTATCTGTCGGGAACATGGCCTCCCACTCTCCCCTGGTACAGGTTGGCATACAATGGGGCACAGGATGTCCCTATCACATAATTCTCCATATGCAGGATCTACATTGCCACCTCTTTTTATAATGTGTTTTATGGCCGCTATGCCTTTCTTGTGGGGAATTGAACTATAGAGGGTTTCGACATCCACTGTAACTAGCAGTGCATTGTCAGGGACCTGTAAGTTGTCAATAATTTGCAAAAAATTAAGCATATCCTTTACAAAGGAGGGTAAGGACATGACATACGGTTTTAAAAATGTATCTACTAGCTTGCTGGCTTTCTCACTAATCGCGCCCACCCCTGAAATAATCAGTGTTCCAGGTGGATCCTTGGAAGTGCATAAAAGGTGGGAGTTCGAGGGAAATTGTTTCTAATGAAATTCCAAAGCTGTTTTGTTATTGGATTAAAGCGGGGGTTCACCCTAAAAAAAATTCTAACATTACATTGAGCCGAGTTGTGAGAATGAAATTAAATTGACCTTTTTGCCGTACATACCGTTTTATCTATATTTTCACGCGGTTTCCGGGTAGGTAATCCTGCGGGACTGGGTGTTCCTATTCACATGCTAATTGATTGACATACTTCCCACCGGCGCATACGGTGCATCACGAGTTTCCGAAAGAAGCCGGACTGCGAGTCGCCTCTATACGGCTCCTGCGCACCGACGTTCGGCTTCTTTCGGCAACTCGTGGCACGCTGTATGCGCCGGTGGGAAGCATGTCAATCAATTAGCATGTAAATAGGAACGCCCTCAGAGGAAGTCGGAAGGATGAAACGTTAGGGCGCTCCAGTGTGTGGTAGGAAAGCGGTGTGTGTTAGCGGTGGACGCGAACAGCACAAGCAAAAGTACCCACACTGTGAGCCTAGGACTAGCCCTAGTGTGCTTTGCAAATTATTTTAAACTAAACAAATGCTGTGATTTTAATGTGTACTGACACAGCTTGTGGAATAAAGTCTTAAAATGGCATCACACCATATATAGTCTTTTTTATGTGCCCTGACACCCGGTGGATACTAGGAAAATAACACGCTGGTCAGGTTGCAGTTCCCTGGAGTTGGAGATGACCGGATGAAGTTGAGGTTCAGAGCCTGATTAATTCTACTTTCTGGTGAGTAGATCCCCTGGAGGGGAGTCTGGCACGGGAGACGTTTGACGTGTGTATCTTGCACGTGTGATGTCACCAGCTGCGGACAGCTGATCATTTTCCTAAGAACACCTTTCTCACTGAACTTTGGCTCACCCTTCTGGAGAACGTTCTTGCTTTTATATATGATTACACATGAAAAAGAGTGGTCACGTCCAGGTCTCAGTGACCACTAGCGCTGCTGTATCATTTGATAAAGACTTTGTTTGATTTTATCATTTTTTACTATATATATATATGAATAGGAACGCCCAGTCCCGCAGGATTACCTACCCAGAAGCCGCGGTAAAAAGATAGATAAAACGGTATGTACTGCAAGAAAATAAAAAAGGTCAACATAATTTCATTCTCACAACTCGGCTCAATGTAATGTTAGAATTTTGTTTTAGGGTGAACCCCCGCTTTAAGCAGTATCTATTAACATTTAGAATTCTCTATTGTATTTCTCTATAATGTCAGCTGGAATACGGCCATACCATTCAGGGTTTCTCAGTATTTTGTTACACATGTTGATGTATTTTTCATTGTCTAACAAGACAACATTGCCTCCCTTATCCGCAGACTTTATAGTGATTTGATCATTGTGAGTTGTTTTAATGCCAAAGTTTCTCTATCACTTAAATTTGTAGGACTTTTTGTGTGTATTTTTCCAACTCAAGGTCTTCTTTCAGTGGCTAAACTATAAGTTAAAGAATACTTCTGTAATAATGCAAAAGAGGACATTTTTTTTATAAGTGCATGTGGAGTTGTTGAGATCTCTCTTCCTTCCTCAACTGATTTAATTACGAACATTCAGCTGTGATCAGCCACTCTACACTACAACCACTGTTTGATTGCTGATTCTTTTTCAATCACAACTTACAGGTACATCATAATTAATGTCTTTAAAACATCATATAAGAGAAATACTTCTCTTATCTACAGAATTTAATTATCTTTTTTTTATTTTTATTAGAAACTGTTTGGTACTCTGTTTTGTTGTTTACAGGACTCTCTCCTTGGCCCCAGTGAATCTCCAGGCCATTCCCTGCCTGTGCAGGGTTGTGGAGATAGTTGTGCACTTTTCTTTTTTTTGGTTTGGCACGGATGCAAACCCTTATGAAATATTAAGAGCTTTTGGAGCCAAGAAACTGGTTGGCACACCTGTCTCAGAAATCTTTGTTCTTTGTAATACCATGGAATTTTAACGCACTAATTCACCAAAAATATGTAAGTGTACTTTGTTAAATTATTTGTGGAATGCTGTACATATGCATCTATACATATACAATGTTGCATATACTCTCTTTTTCAATATATTTCATTCACTTAGGGGTGTATTCACTTTTGTAGCCACTAGTTTAGATATTAATGGCTGTGTGTTGTTATTTTGAGGGGGACAGCAAATGTACACTGTTGTACAAGCTGTACACTCACTACTTTACATGCAGAAAAGTGTCATTTCTACATGAAAGTATATAATAAAATATTTACAAAAATGTGAGGGGTGTACTCACTTTTGTGAGATACTGTTTATATATGTGTGTGGCATCCTGCACTTCCGAGTATCATGCTGATCCCAATGTCCGCCGGTACTCACTAATCATTTGTTACATTGATAGAATGCCAGTCTGGCAAGGAAGATTGCTGTTATGTCAGTACAGAAGGCATGGATCCTGTGGTAAATCTTCCAGAGCTTAAGTGGTTAAAAAAAGTGGGTGGAAGTTTGTGGGAAGTGATATTGTCTTACATTGCCAGGTTTAAAAATGTATGAAATCCGGAACATTTAGCAATGATAAATGCAATTTTAATTATGGTGTAACATGGTGTCAAGATCCCTTACGTTTGGTCAGAAAAATGTTACACAAAATCCTATCCCGTTTCCTGTTCGTTGTTCTGACAGTACAGTTCTCATTGAACACCACAGTGACTCATTATGATGTCAGCGTTTTAGTCATCCTTTTTTACACAATTATCTGAAGGAAGAACTGTTGCAGATAACTCGGAGTAAATTGCAAAATGAGAGATTGTTCACACCCCAGGGGTCATTTTGTGTTTGTTGCAATAATTGTGTTTATTTTCTCCATTTTTTTTTTTTAACCACTTCCAGTTTAGACTAAATTCTAACATTTCTGTCATACATGTAAAAAATCAGCTTGCTTGTTTTTTCCTAGAAAATTACTTAGAACCCCCAAAACTTTATATACAATGGCAGCCCACGGTCTGAATCCGGACCAAGCGACTTTCCTGTCCAGACCATCAGGCCACTAGCGTGTTGCTGCATTTCAGCAGTCATTTGTTGCTGGGATAGGGACATTGCGTGTGTGCCCTACCCTTTGTTAAGTAGAGACCCTGGAGAATAAAACTTTTTTTTTTTGCATGCTATTTGCACAGTGGTTTATCAAATGCAAATTTTCAAGTAAAAATGCAGTTTAGTGAACACAAACACAACATAATACCCAATTTTTTGTAAAATGTAGAAGACGTGTGTTACGTGTATATACAGAGTAAATAGATACTTAAAGGAACACTAAAGGTTTGTTTTTTTATTAGATCAATTGATTGCTGTAAGCTAGAGCATTTAAATATAACTTACCTCGTTTTTCCTTTTGACCTCCAAAATACAGTAATCCAGGTTTGAAAATGCCATTTCCTGTCTCTCCTCTTCTTGCTTTCCACCAGCACCTGAGCTGTTTGGCATGGTGGAAAGCAGAATGTGCTCACCCCCTCCCTATGACTACAGCCCTGCGTGAAGATGCTCTCTTATCCCTCACAGGCATGGAGGCTAAGCCTATTGGGAACTGTAGTTCCCATTAGGCCGTGATGTAGCAAGAATGAATGCGCACTGCAAACCAGGAAGTCAGTGAGAATAACGATTCAGGAGTGACGGAGGTGAATAAAACAGCTCGATTTCAACAGGTATCAAACTAGTTATAATGCAAAAACATTACTTTATCAGCTACTGTCAGACTTTAATTTAAGAGGAAAATATTTTTGTCTTTACAACCCCTTTAACCACTTGAGATCCGCCCCATTGTCATAATACGTCCTTCTTTTTAAAGATGGATATCTCGGTAACGGCAGCAGCTGCTGCCACAACCGAGATATCCATCTCTTCATGGGGCGGATCTGTACACGATAATGGCGGTCTCCGCGGCGGATTCGCCGAGAGATCGCCGTTATCGGTGGCGGGAGAGGGTGCCCCCCCCTCCCGCCGCTCTCCCGCGCCCTCCGCCGCTTACCGTAGCCGTCGGGGATGCGGGGATGCGAGTGAGGGAAAAATCGCCCCCCACCCGTCCCCAGAGCTCTGCTGGGCGGAAGTGACGTCAAAACGTCAGTCCCGCCCAGCGTCTTAAAGAGACATTTTTTTTAAATGCCATTTGAAAAAATGACATTTAAAATTATTTTTTTTTTTTTTGCATTTAAGCCTAAATATGAGATCTGAGGTCTTTTTGACCCCAGATCTCATATTTAAGAGGACCTGTCATGCTTTTTTCTATTACAAGGGATGTTTACATTTCTTGTAATAGGAATAAAAGTGATAATTTTTTTATCATTATTTATTTCAGTGTAAAAAATTATAAACTAAATTAAAATAAATAAGAAAACAAAAAAAATTTAAATTTAAAACGCCCCATCCCGACGAGCTCGCGCACAGAAGCGAACGCATACGCGAGTAGCGCCCGCATATGAAAACGGTGTTCAAACCACACAAGTGAGGTATCGCCGCGATCGTTAGAGCGAGAGCAATAATTCTAGCCCTAGACATCCTCTGTATCTCAAAAAATGCAACCTGTAGAATTTTTTAAACGTCGCCTATCGAGATTTTTAAGGGTAAAAGTTTGACGCCATGCCACGAGCGGGCGCAATTTTTAAGTGTGACATGTTGGGTATCATTTTACTCGGCGTAACATTATCTTTCACAATTAATTAAAAAAAGAGAATTTTTTCCAAAAAAAGTGCGCTTGTAAGACCGCTGCGCAAATACGGTGTGAGAAAAAGTATTGCAATGACTGCCATTTTATTCTCTAGGGTGTTAGAAAAAAAAATATATATAATGTTTGGGGGTTTTAAGTAATTTTCTAGCAAAAAAAACTGTTTTAGTCTCGTATACACCGAATCTGAAAAACAGGCTCGGTAACGAAGTGGTTAACACGCCATGCTTTAAAACCCGCATACGCCCATGGAATGGTGCCAAACTACGGTACCCAAAAATCTCGCTGTTACGTTGACATTAGTGGCGATCCCTCAGACGTGTGGTGCGATCACTGTTTACATGTAGGCGTGGGGACTACGTGCGCATTAGCCCTGTACGGCCCTATGTTCTGATCATTGGCACCTAGCATTAGCAGCCTGGCTCTTGGGCTAGACTGCGGCAGATGTCTTATCCCCATGCGGCTCCCTGGACTAAGATGTCGCGCTGGCCGGTCATTGAGGCTGCGGCTTTGCGGCCTGCTGGAGTGAGATGCACCGCTCGCTCTGTTAACTGATGGCATTCCCTTGCATTGCTTACACTGGCAGGGGATATTGCGCCCTCTTCTAGTGGCCAGATCTCACAGAG
Source organism: Rana kukunoris (assembly GCA_029574335.1). Lineage (NCBI taxonomy): Eukaryota > Metazoa > Chordata > Amphibia > Anura > Ranidae > Rana > Rana kukunoris. The sequence continues at coordinate 66,923,253 of CM056050.1, read as the reverse complement.
CAGCATTGGAGCATTGCATGTCATATGACCAGAAGCATGTCACAACCAGGATGTGTCTGCATACAGTGTGCAACGAGGAGTGGAAGTGGGGCTGCCATCAGGGGGGTACAGCCCATCTTTGTGGCAATGAAGCTCTCTGTGACAGGTGCTGCTTATCACAGCAACACACCTAGCCGATGGTGCCAGGCTTCTCTATTCTGACCAGGGGACGGGACGTACTGAGGGTCCAGGGTAAGTGGAGGGGGATACACTTGCCACTATAGGTACAGCAGCTTCTATATCCATACACTGTGCCGGCGGTGTATGTATTTAGAATCTCCAAAGCTCTTCTCTCTCTCCGTCTCCTGCACTGTGAGATCTCGGAGTCTGACTCAACCCCCTCCCCCTGATCACCAGTGCAGTGTGCTAAGGGGGGCAGAGCTCACTGTAGCTACTGGCCGGGATGTCTGCTCACATTACAGGGAAGAGGTGAGTTTTTTTTTGTTTTTTTTATAGTAAAGTCTCTTTGGAAGAAAGGCTGCCAAAGTTTCTGGAGGATTTGACTTGTAGGTATTGCATTGATAAGGAGACACATAGGATGAAGGTGGATGAACTCTGGACCTCTATTCATTTATTTAGACTCTTGTTTCTTTTTCCATCAGTTTGCTGAATTCCATATGGACTCAATATATTATTGAATGTGGTGTTCTGTCACTAATCAAGTTTTTTTTATTAATCTTGATGTCACCTGTTTATTTAGCGCAACTTATTTTTTTGATATTTTACTTGATTGCCATAGATATATTTAGATTTTTTTTGTTGCAGCTGTATTTTAGTTCACTTTATTTTTTTAGCGCAGTATAACTCTCCTTTTCTACATTACACATCATTAAAGAAATTGCCAGCACCACAGAGTTATCTTCATAAGTCCAGGTTTATTTGCACGTAAAAAAAAAAAAAAAAAAAATCAACCTTTTAGAGCAGTACAATGTCCCTTTATCAAGCCATAGACACAACAAACACATCTATGCCTTGGTAAGGGGACCTATCTTGTTGCCCTGAACCAGTGGTCCCAGGCCTGGTTGTCTTTATCTGGCCTTTTGAATACTACGCCTTCAGTTGACCTCCGCTATGGGGCACTATTCCTCCCGCTGACCACTATGGGGCACTATTCCTTTTTCTGGCCTCCACTATGGGGCATTATTCCTCCCGCTGACCACTATGGGGCACTACTCCTTTTGCCGACCTCCACTGTGGGGCACTATTCCTCCCGCTGACGCCAACTATGGGACACCAGAATTGCTGGAGGAGGGCTTTTTAATATACTCCAATTCAGTCATTGAGACAGCTTGTTTATAAGCTAGGACCATCCATGCCCAGCTGACTGAAGTAATTTTAACCAACAGTGATCCAAATTATTAAATTCCAGTAAAATTACCATGCCAGGTAGCCTTGAAGGTGTCCCAGGCAATAGGCTGTGAGGTACCAGACGAGTTTACATTCCAGTAGTCACGGTAGCTGTTTAGAGAAAAAAAAAACTCATCCCTTAGCCATAACAGACTCAAATGCCATAAAGTGTACCCCACTAAGATTGGCAGACCAATTTTCAGTAATAGTAGCGAGTGGTCAGAGATAGCTCTAAGCTCCAACACAGGGAAGATCCGGAGACACAAAACACATCTAACCGGGAAAACGAGTCATAAATGGATGAGTAACAGGAGTATTGTCTAGCCTGGGGTTATTTCCACCGTCAACAGTCTATGAAATATTTTTTCACCACAGTGTTGGCTAAGAGAGAAGAGCGATCTCCTGCTGTGTCATGGCACACTGATCCAATGCTGGAAAATTTAATTATTGTGATGTGCATCATAGAAGCAGGTCTAGGAGGCGGGACTTTATTACAGCAGCTGCCAGGGTAATTCAGATTTGAGCTCCGTGACACAGAGGGCGATTGCTGTTCTGCGTGATCCAGGCACCGATGAGGTTGCATTAATCTCCTGTAGTATGTCTGCAGTCTCTAAACCATCTCTTGTATCATGTCTGCAGTCTCTAACCATTGCCTGTAGTATGTCTGCAAGCTCTTAACCGCTTCAATACTGGGTACTTACACCCCCTTCCTTCCCAGACCAATGTTCAGCTTTCAGTGCGGAGGAAATTTGAATGAGAATTGGCGGTCATGCAACACTGGACCCAAATGAAATTTTTATAATTGTTTTCACACAAATAGAGCTTTCTTTTTGTGGTATTTAGTTACCACTGGGGTTGTTTTTTATGCTGCAAATGGAAAAAAGACAGGAAATGTAAAAAAATAAATAAAAAAGGTTTCTTCATTTATGTTACACAATTTAGCAAATAAGTAAATTTTCTTCATAAATTTTGACCAAAAATAATGGTTCTACATCTCTTTTGTAAAAATAACCCAAATCAGGATTTACCATATTTATCGGCGTATAACACGCACAGGCGTATTACACGCGCCCTAACTTTAAGAGGGAAGTTTCAGGATTTTTTTTTTCCAGTGACTCCCTGCCGCATGCAAGCGTTTCGGATCCCTCGGCGCCCCCTCCTTGTCCCGTGTTCCTGAGCTCTCCGGTGTGTAAACTTATTTTCTTTGAGATCTGCATTGCCCCCCCTCTCCCACTCCTGCCCCCCCCCCTGGCCGCCGGTCATGCACTTTCCCTGGTCCCCCTGTTGGTCCTCTGCCCCCCTCTGGTTGAACGGGAGTCACGGCTGCCCCTGGATCCCCTGCGGATGTGACAGTTCTAGCCTGGAGACTCCCGATACCCCACGGCGATTCACCAGACTATTAGCCTGCTCCACCACCCTGTCAGTGAACCATGTATGCCGCCGAGCGCAGGCACTTTGGATTCCTCAGCACCCCCTCCTTGCCCCGTGCTCCTGAGCTCTCCGGTATGTGATTTTTTATTTACTTTTTTTGTTTGCCGGTGGGGGACTGCCTCGCCCCCCTCTCCCGCTCCCCCCCCCTTTTTTTTTGGCCATCGGACATGTTCCATCCCCGATCCCACTGATGGTGCTCTACCCCCCCCCCCTCTTGTTAGACAGCATTGACCGCCACATTTGGATCCTCTGTGGACATGACAGCTCTTGCCTGGAGGCTCCCATTGACCCGCGGCGAGTGACACTTCACCGGACAGTCAGCCTACCCTGCCACCCAAAGGCGACAAGTGGTCGCATACTGTCCCCTTAAACCTTGTGTGCCGGAGCTGCTGCGGAGATCGGCCTCCTGTCGGGTGAGCACTCAGACTTACTGTGGCCAGCTGTTTGGGTTACTGCTCTTGCTTTCTTTTTGTATGTCTCCCCTTAGCATAACCCTGTGTGTGGGGGGATAGCGTGCTCCCAGGGGATCTTCCTTGAGGAGGACGGGGAGCCCTGTTGAAGGGGGGGATCTCGGCCGTCCCGCGGTCTGGGTCACCCGTGGCGGGGGGGTTGTGGGGCGCTGTGGCGGAGGGGGAGGGGGGTGTGATGGCGTTTGGTTCCCCCCTCCCGAGATGCACGCGCTGGCCGGACCGGCTGATTTTCCTTTATGGGCCTATATTTGACACCCGCCCCCTACATTGGATCTCACACCCTGCTAGATGAGGAGGGAATGCACATTGGGAGGGGCTGTTATGACTTGCTGGTGACGCTGATGGTACCCCTCTCTTCTGTTCCATGTTGCTGTGGTTACTGTTATTATTTGATTTATCCTTACTGTAGTAAAGTTCACTGTATATTATGCTTCTGTTTGCACTTTTACCCTGGTTGGGATGGTTGGGAGAACCGGGACCTCTCCTTCCCTGTTACTGTTCAACCTTTCCCCCCAATTAGGCCGATGCACACCCCCCGAAAGCTCGGCGGTGTGCTGTCAATTTAAGTTAGTACTTGTTAAGCTAGTTTTTGTGGGTCAAGTGGCCCTGACTTGTATTTTTATATTTATCCTTTTTTTGCTTTCTTTTCTTTTCTGTACTCCCCCCCCCCCCTCTTTTTTACCTTCCCCCCTCTCTCCTCTATTGCTTCCCCCCCTCTCCTTTCTCTTGCACTTCCCTCCTCTTTTCTTACTCTCGTTCCCTCTCTCTCCTTCTCCATCAGTCCGGGGAGATAGACGCTGTCAAAATTGTCTCGCTGAATGCGAGGGGCCTCAATTCACCGGAGAAGAGGCACATGCTTCTAGATGATCTGAGGAGGGCTCACGCTGATGTTGCCTTTGTACAGGAGACTCATTTCAGGACTGACAAACTCCCTCTCCTGAAAAACAGATCCTTCCCGGTGACTTATCACTCCACCAACCCTGCAGCCAAGTCTAAAGGGGTGTCTATCCTCCTTTCCAGCAGGCTCCCTTGGCGATGCCAAGCGGAAGTTAGGGACCCTGGTGGACGATTTGTGTTCATCAAGGGCCTGGTTGGGGAAGTGCAACTCACGCTAGCGACGCTATACGCACCTAACGAACATCAGGATTCATTCATCAAGGCTACGCTGGACAAACTCACAGGGTGAATTGGGCTTACATGTTTTCAGTGCTACGCCACATAGGGCTCGGAGAGAAGATGACCACCTGGATCAAAAAGATATACTCCAACCCGACGGTCCAGGTAAAGGCGAATGGTCTGCTTTCGTCTCCGTTTCCTATCGGAAACGGGACAAGGCAAGGGTGCCCTCTCTCCCCTCCTTTTTGCCCTGTCGCTTGAACCTTTTTTATGCAAAATCAGACTGAATCCGGACATACGAGGTCTGCTGGTCGGGGATTCCCAGTGCAAAATCTCAGCGTATGCAGACGATTTACTCTTCTCCCTGACAAATCCTGTGATCTCACTGCCAAACCTCCTTAAGTAATTTGACGCTTATGGAGCCATGTCAAACCTGAAAATAAACTTCTCAAAGTCAGAGGCCATGGGGGTGGCCATGCCCCCCCCACGTTCTGCGTTCCCTGCAATCTGGCCTACGTTTTAAATGGACAGATGCGGCCCTGACATATCTTGGAACCCTCATGCCAAAGGACACCTCACGTACGTTTGCTTTGAACTTCCTACCTACTCTAGCGAAAGCTCGCTCTCTACTGGAGAGTTGGAACAAAGGCCTAGACTCTTGGTTCGGCAGGGGTAACCTGATAAAGATGTGTATCTTACCCAAGTTTCTTTACCTTCTCCAGGCCCTCCCTATAAATATCCCGCACTCGTTCTTTAGACAGGTACACACGCTCTTTACCCGATTCATTTGGGCAAACAAAAAACCCCTCTTGCGGCGCGACCTGCTATCACTCCCCAAACAGAACCGAGGCCTCTCCCTGCCCGATATGAGATGATATTATCAAGCCAGCCACTTAGGCCGGATACTGGATTGGCGACGTAACCGTACAACCAAGTTGTGGGTGCGTCTTGAGCAGGCACAGGCGATGGTGCCCTTGGGGAGTGCACTTTGGTGTTATGATGACCTCCGGTCGAGCCTGAAATCCCACCCGACTATTGGGCCCACTTTACACCACGGCAACAGAGCGGCCATGCAGTCGTCCCTCACGTCAAACCCCCCTCTCCACTCTACCTGGTCTTGAGTAATCCCAAATTTGTTCCGGGCTTACGATCTGCGGAATTTGCCTCCTTAAGGAACGCTGGCACCGAGAATGCCTCCAGATTCGTGTTGGCGGGAAGATGGCCGTCCATCTTGGAACTGACGGCGGAGATGGGGGACTTCCGTCTCCCCTTCTGGAGTGCAGTGAAACTGCACCACTTTTTACACTCCATTCCTGGCCCCCAGGCCTACACGCGTCAGTTAACAACGTTTGAGGAGCTGTGTTCAGACACTGAGCCAGTGTCGCAGACACTATCTCAAATGTACTCTCTGCTTACCACACCACCCACACAGCCTCAGTTACCCTTCTTTGATAGGTGGGAGAGAGACTTAGGCCACAGTTTCACAGTGGCTCAACGGCGACACATTATCAGCTGTGCACTTAAGTCTTCGATCTGTACCAAAACCCAGGAGACAAATTATAAAATTCTAACCAGATGGTATTTTACGCCGGCCAAATTGCGCAGGCGTTTTCCGACCACCTCAGATCACTGCTGGCGCTGTGGGATGGAGGTGGGTTCGATGCTACATGTCTTCTGGTCCTGCCCGGGCTTGAGGGGCTTTTGGGAAGAGGTGCGTCGCATAACACATACCTTCACGGAGTATGAAATTCCAGATGATGCAGCGTTCTTCCTGCTACACCACTCCACGATACCCTTCAAACGGTACAAGAAATCGCTGCTGCGACATTTACTAAATGCTGCCAAGGCCTGCATTCCTTTGTTCTGGAAACAGCAAGCCCCCCCGACAATTTCATGCTGGCTGAGGAAGGTGGAGGAGATGAACAAGATGGAGGACTTAGTCCTCACGGCGCAGCATAGGCGTGAGCATTTGGAATGTGTTTATTTTTTCTGATGAAGGGATGGCCCTTCGGCAACAATAACTTGGCTGTGAATCGTCACAGGACACCGGGGTCTTCCCCCCCGCCGGCACTCACTCACCTGGACTGATCCCCCCCCTCCTCCCTTGTGTGCCCATTCCCTCCTACGTCTTTCTATTCTTCTTCTTCCCCTGTCTATACCTTACTTGCTATGAGTTCACATGAGAAAACGCGAAAAGGAAGTGGAGGGGCCCCGTACCTTCTGAGGCCATCACTAAGATAGAAACCCTGGATGATGCATACTTCTAGTTACTTTCATGGTCATATTTTCTTGCACTGTTCTGTTGTGCATAAACCCAGTTATGAGAATTGTACTGTTGATGTGTTTGTAACAGTTCACTGTAATTATACTGGCTGTGGAATCGGGACCTCTCCCCTTGAGGTGTTATTCAATAAAGATTATATTTGAAAATAAAAATAAAAAATTCCACAGCCCCTGTGTATAACACGCAGGCACAGTTTACCCTCTATTTTCAGGGTAAAAAAGCGAGTGTTATACGCCAATAAATACAGTATTTGCCGATGGGAGACAGATGTTTTGTGACAGGGGTATCAGTGGTGCTTTGTGTACCGTTTTTTTTTTGGGGGGGGGGGGGGGGTAAATCGGTGACCGCTCTCTGTATAAAACCATCCTCACACAGAGCTGCAGATTCAGTTGGGGCCAGGCTGCGAGCACTCCTTCCAAGGACGTTCCTAAGCTTTCCATCTTTATGTCCTCAAACAAGTCCTCCTAGTATGGATGACCCAAAAAGGAAAGATGCTGACATAGCGTAGTAACGTAACATAAAATGTATTTATAAAAAAACAGATTGCACTCACATGTTGTAGAATAAATAGTGCGTGTAAAAATGCTGTAGCCGGCCGGCTCTCACTATCCGCCCGTCCTTCAGGATAGCAGCGAGGTATACTATGGTGTCGTCAGCACGCCGCTTCTCCCTACGCTGTTTTGTCAAATCGCTGACTTCTTACAGGGGAGGGGCTTACCCTCGAGATTGCGATCTTTTTGCGATTGACCACTTAAGGACCGGACCATTATGCTGCTAAATGACCCAAGGGGTTTTTACAATTTGGCACTGCGTCGCTTTAACAGACAATTGCGCGGTCGCGCGACGTGGCTCCCAAACAAAATTTGCGTCTTTTTCTTCCCACAAATAGAGCTTACTTTTGGTATTTGATCGCCTCTGCGATTTTAATTTTTTGCGCTATATACAAAAATAGAGCGGGATTTTTGATAAAAAAAATCAATATTTTTTACTTTTTGTTGTAAGAAAATCAAATAAACTAAATTTTAGTCAAACATTTAGGCCATCATTTATTTAGCCACATGTCTTTAGTAAAAAAAAAAAAAAAAAAAAAAATCGCAATAAAAAAAAAAAAAAAAAAAAGCTACCTAGCGGGAACAGCAACACTAATACAGCGATCAGAAAAATGATCGTAGTGACACTGGCAATAGGGAGTGAAAGGGTTAATTAGGGCGGTGATCAAGGGGTTAAAACTTTATTGGGGGGGGGTACGGGGGCTACCCTGGACCCAACACTAACTGCCTGTCACACTGACACTAAATGCAGTGATCAGTACATATATGATCACTGCATTCAGTGACACTGTGACAGGGGGAGGGGGGTTGATCGCAAGGGGTTAAGTCTGCCTGCGTGTACTTGTGTCAGTGTAGTGTTGTGCAGACTTACTATGTGATGTGATCTCTCCTCAGCGGCGGGTAAAAAAACCGCTGAGAGCAGAGATCACATCACTTCCCCCTTCCTGTGTTTACACAGGAGGAGGAAGTGACACTGCAGGGAGCGTGCGCATTGGTTGGGAGCGATCCGGAGGGGGCGAACAAAAACGAACCGCCGCCCCCTCAGCAGGGATCCCTCGCACAGCCACCCGGACCGTCGCATGTACCGGGGGGGGGGGGGGGGGGGGGGTCCCGATCGGACCCCCGACCCATGTCAAGGCAGCCACGTACAGGTACGTTGATGTGCCTGTCCGTGCCATTCTGCCGATGTAAATGTACATGCGGCGGTCCTTAAGTGGTTAATCGTGCAGCTCTAGTTCACACTAGAACACGCAGCGGCTCACAGCAGGAGTCCGGTGCATCTCTATTCACTGTCAAAGCATTCATATTACAAAAAGTAGTGGGGCTTACAGATGGAGAGGTGAAGTCGTTGCCATAGAAACATTTGTAAAGGGGAGGAGTTAGTAAAATATATCTGCACTCAGGCATCTGTGATCACAAGATTGGCCCTGGGTGAAAGCACCATATTAAGATCCCCGTATAAAATTAAAGGGCCTGTTGCTACCTGGAGCGCCTGGGCCATAACAGTTTCCCAAAAGATCACAATAAAGGGAGGTGGGATATATAAAGCAACAAATGTATAAGGGGATTTGTTAATTTGCAAAACTGGGACAAAGTCATATAACGTCGTCCCACTCTCAGCGTGTCCATCAACAGCGTTCCGTATACACGATCTCTGTAAAAAGCAGATGGCACGGCTCTTTAACCATTTGTTTAGCTGTGTCCAATCACAGCTGATCACATGCGAACAAACAAATGCAGGTTATCGGCTTTCCTTTCCTCACACTGACCGCATGCGAGATAAGGAGAGCAGATAAGCATCATTTCCTCACAGGAGAGACCTGTACAGATAATCAGGGAACTGATCATCAGTGCAGCCCCAACAATGCCCCCAAGTGCTGCCTATCAATGTTCATCAGTGCTGCATATTAGTGTCCCATCATCAGTGCCCATCAGCACCCTTATGGGTATAGTGTTGCATGACTGTTCAATTGTCATATACATTTTGTCCATCAGTGCAGCCTCATCAGCACACATCAGTGAAGGAAAAAAATTACTTCTTTACAAAATGCTATTTTTATCAAATAAAAAAAAAAAAAACCTAGTGGCGATTGAATACCACCTAAATTAAGCTGTTTAAAAAAAAAAAAAAGGAAGGGGGTAAAAGTGCCCGGTATTGAAGTTGTTAAAAAGGGCCAAAATTTTAAGGGCTAGACAACAGGGTCAGAGCAACCCCAAAACTACAAGTCTTGTGGGATATTCCCGGTCTACAGCGGTCAGGACAGACCAAACATTGTCCAAGTAAGGAAAGCTGGTGAACCAGTGGACAGGGTCATGGGCGGCCAAGACATGTGGGGGCAAAGACTGGCCCTGTGTAGTACAATCCAACAGAAGAATGGAGGCACCATGAGATGGGAGGTCAGTCATTCACAGCTCAAAGAACCCCTAGCAAACTCTGGAGGAACCCTAAAATTGCACACCACCCCTGTGGAGAATGGCTGATCTGGGCTGCTCTGAATCTCCCCCAAAATCTCAATTCATATAAGCAACCTGAAATGGCAAATTTTAGAGCTCTATGCAATAGAAAACACTGCTCTCTGTAGTATATAATGGGAATAAAACCCCTGGGGTCACTTTCTGTACCCCAAGACCCATTTCACACTTTGGCCACATTAGCGGTAAAGAGCTGATAGTAAAGCACCGCCTTACTGGCATTTTATCAGTGCATTTTGGCCTCTATCGGGGCGCTTTTAACACCCCACTAGCAGCCGAAATGTTAAAAGCGCCCGGTGATACGGCAGCGCTGCCCATTCATTTCAATGGCCAGGGTGTTTTGGAAGCGGCGTATACACCACTCCCAATCCGCCCCAAAGATACTGCTTGTATGACTTTTTGGGGATGTTGGTATGCTTTTAGAAACAGAAAACCCAGAACTGTCCAGTCTCAGTGGAGTTTTTTTATTTTTTTTTATTTTTCTCATTTACCTTTTCTTCACAGAGACTGAAGTAAATAATAATATAAAATATGACATTAAGGCGCAAACTTTAGAGATTCCACACACACAGCTTGCGTTAGGGTAGCCACCCGTTGTACCTAGCACAACTGCCTGAAAGCTCCGGGCCAAAGCTCATCTTCTTTCAAAAAGGCCCAATGTTCGGCTATCTCCGAACCAAAGGGCTATATTGGTCCAAGAACCGCAATCCTCACCATAACCTGTGCAAACGGCAGTCTCTCTTGAAAAGTGATCGAATGGAGTGGAGGGAATTGAGCACACAGTTTATGAAAGGTGCAGGTCAAACAGTATAGAGCAGCCAGTGCATGGCAATCCTGATCCAGCATAGCAAACTGTCAAGTAAAGGCTAGGATTGTATCCAGCGGTTGTCTGATGCAGGGCGTGCTTCACCCTCCAGGGGCGGCTCAGTTCAGGACAGGTTTACGTGAGGAATGACTTAGGCCAAGTCTTATGAAGTCTCTTTTTTTTTTTAAAAAGGTGACATATTACCAAGTCGCTGGACATCACACATTTATTCGTCGGCCCACTGACCGTTTGCTGCATGGCCGTTCACTCTGTTTGCCCCATTGCTGGATGTGTTGTGTATTCCTTTGGTGCTATTAACTGTCGTGTCCTCTTCTTCTGAACTGCTTTCTATGTCGCTGCGTTCATCTTTTAGTGCCTGGAAAACAAGAAGATGTAAATGAGCTTTGTAACCAACAGTATTTTCAACAATGCCGGCTATAAGCGAGTATATCAAATGAACTTAGTAGGTAATTAGTCGTTTACATGGTAACCAATTCTACAACCCTGAACCTAGAAAAAGAGAAAACTGTGTAAACTTGCATCCATGCTCGTGTCATGTGCGAGCCAAACACTTACCGTGAACAAGTAGTAAGTGATTTGACAATCTTATTTCTGTAACAATCAACCTGAACCTGTAGTTTAGGCAACACCTGGGCTGTCAAATTAAAAACAAAAAAAAAATGAATTGCTCTACACGCGACTTTAAATTCTTTTGCTGCTAAGCAGTGCATGTTATTCCAACCCATGACCCAAGAGTGTCAAGCATGGAGCAACATCTAGGAGGGATGCCGTGCAAGTATAGCAGCCTCAGTGCCCAGCACAGACAAGCTAAGCCCATTCATGTCTGGAGGGATTTCGTGTTTACGATAGGGGAGGCAGGCACTGACAACAAGCCAGGCCCAGGCACGCCTGTAGGGATGCTGGAGCTGTCCTGTTTGCAATAGCAGCAGTGAATGCAGGGACTCTGGGCTAGCACCAGTGAAGTAAATGCAGCAAGGCTGAATCTAGGGGAGTGCTGGGGTGGGCTAAGTCTCCCCAAAGGTGGTGGTCCAATATTCCATCCGTCTGGTTAATCAGATTTAAAAACGGACAGGCCGTCCGCTTCCATTCGATTGCCCCATAGAGGAGAGCGGGACTGTGTCCATGTCCGCTCTGTATTAAAAAAGCAGACATGGACTTATCTGCCTGCTTAGCGGGGATGAGTGGAGAAATCCCCCGCTGAGCAAGCAGATTCTGCTTAGCGGAGGTGCCCTTGTGAAAGGGGCTTAAAGCTGGGTACACACAGTTTTTTGCTTGTTCAGCCTGCACCCTAACCTAAACAATATTAGTGCACCCCCCCCTCCCAAAACAAACTGATCAGATGCGGTTTTTCCAACATGCCCACTTGACAGAAGCCAGTTATCAGACTGACTTCTGCCAGGCAAATGCCTGTACACACACTGAACGTTGTTTGGTTCCAGCCAATATTCAGATCATGTGTACCCAGTTTTTTTTGCAAGTGTATATTATGTGCGGCCCAAGACAATTCTTCTTCCAATATGGTCCAGGAAAGTCAAAAGGTTGGACACCCCCTTATGTACGTGTATACAACCTCTTTAATCATTTTGCAGTTACAGATCTAGAATTCACAGGTCACAAGAGTCAGAGGACCATATCTGCAGATTTGTTCTACATCAAGAAGGCCAGAATGAGAACCCAGCAACTAGAATTTTCAGCAATGGCCATCTGCACATTTCTCATGACCGGCGTCCTTTTAACCCATGCACAAGAACAGGACCTTTCACCCCCTATGTTAAATTGGTACTGTTGGGGTTGGTGTGGTAAAAAGAGGGAGGGGGGTATTTATGTAATCGGGTCATCAAGTGGATACCCTCCTTCACTGATGTCTCCTTGATGAGCCCACTATGTCTCCGGAGAGCTCAATGGGATTACCTGGCATCCCAGGTACAAATTCCTGGGTTTCATACCCTTCCTAAACACTACTGCCACAAGCCATGTTTGAATCATCCCATAAAATACGGTCTGTGGGATTGTCACATGAAGATCCCACAAAACTGAAAACCGACGCAGAGATTCTTACAAACTATTAAATAAGCCTCAGAGTAGAACACAGCAAAACCCAAGCCCACGTATCTTGTATATATAAAGTGCTTAACAATACCCTCTCTTCTTCATGTTAAGAAAATAAATGCCATTAGGATTAGGTTCTTTTCCATAATGATTATTATTTTCAGCTCTGTCACTCACTTTTCTAGGTTGGTATAGCAACAAAGGTTACAGCGAAGTGAACCGAGCCTTTGGTTTCTACCAGATAAAAAGAAGGGCTCACTCCGGAGATGAATAACTGGATTCATGGATACAGGTGATCTCTCTATGTATGAACATATATCTGGGACTCTCACCTCTAAGCTCCTTTTTGACATAGTATACATTTATAATGTTATCCGCAGGCAATGATCCCCACTATAAGCTATTTCTCACATTTTGCAGCTCTGGCTCTGAAAATTGCTTGGATATGAGGTAATGCAATGAACAAAGGCCTGCTGATATAAAGGGGTTGCGAGGACCGGAAAAAGAATTCCTCTATAGAGTATTTAAATGATCGTACTCCTCTATTTTTGCATGCTCAGACTGAGCGGGGGAGGGGTACTGCTTAGGTATCTCTTTTTTTGGGGTGTGGTGATTGCCATATCATGTGCCTGTTCATACCACAACATGTGATGTGCAGAGTGGACTACCTGTGGATGCCACCGCACCACAGTGCCACATAAGACCCGAATTGAGTTTACATCTCGAACTTCATTGGACCACCTCCTTCACATTTACGTCGGCAGAATGGCACGGCTGGGCACATGCACGTACAGGTACGTGCTGTGCTAGTACCCAGCCGTGGGTCGCGGGCGTGCTCCTGTGACCTGGTCCGAAGCTCCTGGACCGCGGGAGTCCGGCGATCAGTCCCCAGAGCTGAAGAACGGGGAGAGCCGTGTGCAAACACGGCTTCCCCGTTCTTTCACTGTGGCGGCGTCATCGATCGTGTGATCCCTTTTATAGGGATACACAATCGATGACGTCACACCCCCCCTACAGTTGTAAACACAAATTAGGTCACACATAACCCCTTCAGCGCCCCCTTGTGGTTAACTCCCAAACTGCACTGTCATTTTCACAATAAACAATGCATTTTTTGCTGTGAAAATGACAATGGTCCCAAATATGTGTCAAAAGTGTCCGCCATAATGTCGCAGTCACAAAAAAAATCGCTGATCGCCGCCATTAGTAAAAAAAATAAAAAAAATGAATAAAAATGCAATAAAACTATCCCCTATTTTGTAAACGCTATACATTTTGTGCAAACCAACCGATAAACGCTTATTGCAATTTTTTTTACCAAAAATAGGTAGAAGAATACATATCGGCCTAAACTGAGGAAAACAAATATTTTTTTTATATATTTTTGGGGGATATTATAGCAAAAAGTAAAAAAATATTGAATTGTTTTCCAAATTGTCGCTCTATTTTTGTTTATAGCGAAAAAAATAAAAACCGCAGAGGTGATCAAATACCACCAAAAGAAAGCTCTATTTGTGGGGAAAAAAGGATGCCAATTTTGTTTGGGAGCCACGTCGCACGACCGCGCAATTGTCTGTTAAAGCGACGCAGTGCCGAATCGCAAAACCTGGCCGGGTCCTTTAGCTGCCTAAAGGCCTGGGTCTTAAGTGGGTAAAAATCAACTGAGCCAGGTGGAAAATTATCAGCCAAACAGACTGCATCCTATCAGATGCAATCATGGTTTGGCAGCTCCACTATTAATGCAGTGGCAGGTACCATGGCTACTGAAGGCAATTGAAATTCCTCCATCCACACATTTTACATACACTGAACATATGTACAAGGAGGCAGCACAGTGGTGTAGTGGACTTTCACCTAGAAACACTAGGGTTGGCAATCCGAATCCCAATCAAAGCACCACCTGGCTAGAGTTTGCATGCTCTCCCTTGCGCCTTTCCTCTGGGGACTCCGGTTTCCTCCTACACTCCAAAGACATGCTGGTAGGTTAATTGGCTCCTGTCTACATTGGCCCTAGTATGTGTATGTATGAATGCGAGCTAGGGACCTTAAGATTTTAAGCTCTTTGAGGGCAGGGATTGATGTGAATGTACAAAATATATATATGTGAAGTGCTGCGTAAATTGACAGCGCTATACAGGGGGTCCCTGACTTACAAGTTAGGGACTTTGTTTGTTCTTAGGTCGAAAATGTTCGCAAGTCGGAAACCGCATGCGCAGAATGGCAACTACGTCATTTTACATTGTTCCGTCGAATGGCCATGCATGAGCAGAATGGGAGATACTTAATTTTCCAATGTTCCGTCGAATGTGCCCCGCAGTATAAAATGGCCACGCATGCACAGAACTGCAGATATGTCCCGTTCGCAAGTAGGAGTTGTTCATAAGTCGGGGACCCCCTGTATAAAGTACCTGTAATATATAATCTTCAGTGCTAAAGGGCCAGTGGCCAATATGCATAGCAGGCACATAGAAGTCTATCTTGCTGTTTCATATGTCCACAGGTAACCAGGTAGACTCCAAGCTTTGCTGCACTTCTTCAGAACGGGGGGGGGGGGGGGGGATCGTTGCAACAAAATAATAACAAACAAGGGCACACCGGCATTACCTAAGACACCAAATATTTATTAAAAGAATACACAAATCCCAAACCAACTGAATCACAAGCTTGTAAAATCGCTAGGAAAGCATTGCAGAACTCTGAGGAAGAGGGTATATCCCTCATAGAACATTAACTCTTACTTCTGCTATGAAGGGTCACCCAGGTCTGCCTATTGTTACTGTTCATGTTCTGCAAAGTGGCTGGTTTCCTTGCAACTCAGTTGCTTTGTGAGAATAACCATTTTTGTATTCTATTAATAAATTGTATCTTAGGTAATGCATTGCTCTTCGTCATACACTAAACCTTAGGGTACCCCTACGCAGCTCTATTTTCTCTAGTTCAGCCTGTGGACTGAATGACAGAAAATCAAACAATTCTCCCATCCATGCATGGGTGGAAGTCTCCCCGCTGCTAGCCATGGTATTTAGACAGGCACAGTTGCCCAACTACCAAACAAGCCAAGAACTGAATCTGTTAGGATACATTCACTATCTGGCTAATAATTTTCCACCCAGCCCAGGGCTTGCAAGGCCTTCCACAGCGCCAACTTCAGGAGGAATCGCAGACCCCTCTCAAGGTAGGCATGATTCTTGGAAGGAAGTACAAACCCTTTATAATACTGTTTTATTAACGACAGCAGAGAAGAGCAGATACTTTCAACAACAAAGTTATTTTGAGGAAGGGGAAAATACGGGACGTCTACTTGCCCTTATAGTAAGAAGACAACAGGAATCCTCAAATATTACAGCAATAAAGGCAAATACAGGGGAGATGAATATCACAGGGCCTGATATCCTGAAGGTTTTTCAAAATTACTATGAGGACTTATATTCCTCTAAAGCCAGGTATAATACATCAGAAATGACTGATTTCTTGCAATCATGCACTTTTCCACAATTATCCGAAGTAGATAGGGAAATGCTAAACTTACCTATAACCATGTTAGAGTTGAAGAACGCCCTGCATGAGGCTGCGTTACACAAGTCCCCAGGCCCTGATGGTATACCGGAAGAGGTGTACTCTCAGTATGAAGAGACACTTCTGCCACCCTTGTTACAGACCTTGCAGGAGGTAACCGAAACAGGCACCCTACCAGAGAGCATGCAGGAAGCTATAATTATAGTCATATTAAAGCCAGGAAAGGATAAATTGTTGCCCGATTCATATCGCCCAATATCTCTGCTAAACGCAGATGTCAAGATATTGGCCAAAATACTGGCTTCAAGGCTATCGCGAGTGATAGGAAAACTGATACATAGGGATCAATGTGGCTTTATACCATCTCGTTCTACTGCGGATAATATACGGCGACTTTATCTGAATCTACAGATGCCGGTGGACAACCCGGGTGGTAGGGCCATTCTTTCACTGGATGCTGCCAAAGCATTTGACAGTGTGGAGTGGCCCTACCTCGTGGAAGTATTGGCAAGATTTGGAATGGGAGACAGGTTTATAAAATGGGTGAAGGTGCTGTATTCTGACCCCCGAGCTAGACTTCGCATTAACAATAGTTTTTCATCTGTATTCAAGCTCCATAGAGGGACTCGGCAAGGGTGCCCACTGTCCCCATTGTTGTTTGCTTTGGCGGTTGAACCTCTGGCTATATATGTTCGTAACTCCAGTGAGGTGATGGGATTCCGTAGGGGCCAGAGGGAAGAGAAGATATCACTGTATGCAGATGACGCGCTAATTTATTTGGGCGATTCCTCCGCATCGTTACATGCGGTGATGCAGATCATTGGGAAGTTCGGACGTTTTTCAGGGTTTACTATTAATTGGTCAAAGTCAACCCTGATGCCTATAGATCCAATGGAGGCACCATTGCCACCTGGAGCAGAGCAGATTGTTATAAGCAATAGATTCAAATATTTAGGAGTAGTGATATCGCCAGATCCGGCGGAATACCTGCAGTTAAATCTGGTCCCACTATTGGCTAGACAGAGGGAGAAATGCAACAGCTGGTGCAAACTTCCTCTGTCGGTAGTGGGCCGAGCAAACCTAATTAAAATGATTTGGGCACCACAGCTTCTATACATTTTTCACAATTCCCCTATGTGGATTACAAATAAATGGTTCAAACAGAGTGAAACATTGATGAGAGCTCTGATATGGAAGAAAAAGGTGGCTAGGATCAGCTTGGCCACCCTTCAGTACAGTAAGGATAGGGGTGGCCTTGCAGTTCCACACCCCAAAACATATTTTTTGGCTGCTCAGATCCAACATTTAGCGGGATGGGGACGGGAAAAAAACGAGGACTCTATTTGTAATATGGTAACAAGTTGCGATCCTGCATTAGTGGCAGCATCACACCTGGAAATGGACCTCCCTAGTATACCACGCTCAGCCCCGTCAGGTATTTTACTCAAAAGGGTATGGGGAGAGGTCAGGAAAGCTTTGGGAGTATGGGGGCCGTTGCCCCTTACCCCGATATGGAATAACCCAAGGTACCCGGAAATACAAGATCTAAAGGGATTTATTATGTGGAAAAAGAAAGGGATACAATATTTCAAGCAGCTGTATGAAGGAGAGGTATTGAAGACATATGAGCAGTTGTGTCAAGAATTCCAGTTAGAATCAAAGGGATTCTACCAATACCTCCAACTCCGGCACGCGTTACAGGCACAACACAAAACACAATCTCTAATAATATCGGAAGTTCCCCTAATTAAGACAGTACTCGGAGTAGAGGATCGGAAAGGGCTAATATCTAAAATATATAGGGAAATAATATCTAGGGCACAGGACTATACAGCCTTAAAATGCCGTAGTAAATGGGCTGAAGACGTAGGGAATATAGACGAAAGCCTTTGGAAAAGGGCCGTAGAATGTATCCCAGTAGTATCGATATCAGCATCCCACAGACTATCGCAGCTGTTTATACTGCACCGGGCATATAGAACGCCAGAGCAGATATATAGATGGGGAGGAAGAGATTCCCCGCTATGCCCGAAGTGCAAAATACATCAGGGTGACTTTATTCATCTGATCTGGAGATGTCCAAAACTGCACCGGTATTGGGAGGAGATCTCTCAGCACATAAGTAGACTTGCACGGATATCCATCCCATTGAATCCTCTGATATATATACTGGGGGCCATAGAGATGGAAACACTCCCAACTGGAATGTACATAATGTTAACTAGGATATTATACCTAGCAAGAAAACTCATAGCACGATACTGGATGGCACCAGAGGTCCCAACGGGAAGGCAGTGGGTTTTACTAGTGAACTCTCTACTCCATAGAGAAAGATTAACATATAGCCGGAGGGGGGACACCGGGAAATTCAATCAAATATGGCAAACCTGGCTATGCGATGATAGACTCTCGCCTCCACAGTCGATAAGGGAAGGACTTAGGAGATAAATATTAGGTTTGAAGAAGGGTAGGGTAAGGAAATGAGAAAATAAATGAGGTAAAATCAAATACTTATGAGTATGATTAGGTGGTGCGGGAAGGGTAGGGACGGGAGGGGGTGGGTGGTATATGAAAATACACACAAAATAAAAGCACAATAATATATAAAAGAGGTATAGATAAGAGTGCAAGTTTGGAAATAAGAGTTTAACACATATTTTTACTTATTTAATATGTATTGCATTTTTGTACTTGAATATGTGCACAATATGTAAGATAATATCATGCGTTGAATAATAAAAATTATTTATAAAAAAAAAATAAAAAAAAAAACTTCAGGAGGAATCGCCCAACATTCTAGCCGTCTATGCAAAGCCATACAGTACATAAAAAGGGAAAAAACTTATTTTAGCATTCAAAGCTGGGAGGTGGTTTTCCATTTATCACGTTTCAGGGAAATTATTTTTGTAATATACTTTTCAACTAAAAAAGGTATATATTTAGACCTAGCTCTTTCCACAGACAGCTTGGGGGGGGGGTGTCCTAAAATAAAGATTGTAAGGCAACTGGAATTTAGGCACACGGTTTCTATGAAGATGGCGTTTAAAATAAAGACTTTGGGGATGAAAAGGCAAAATAGACAGCGTTATAATTAGTGTCAATCTGTTCAATGGATAAGGGACGAAGAAATCAACTCCCAAATCAGATGAATTGCTATATTTTTGTAATTTTCCGCAAAATGTTCAAAATGACTTCTCTTTTCTGCAGAAAGTTGTACAATTCCCTGAATCACCATTGCTGGGATTCCCGAACCGCAAGATTCTCTGCACCTCAGACACATCTACAAATATTCATGTGAACGGATTGGTAAGCAGGTCAAGAATTAGAGCAGCCAGGAGTCAGAAATTGTACGATTCTATGCTGGCCAAGTTCATATGAATAGGACCCTAGGTGCATCAAACTCTGGGTGTTGCCCGAATTGTCAATCGATTTAGTAATCCCCCATTGATGGGAACAGATAAGGCTATGTGTATCTTTCTTACAGCTCAATAAACACTATAAACAGCACTCATGCATTAATCTGTTTTTCTAGGAACTCGGCTCTTGAATGAAAAAATAAATAAAATTAAAGGCACGCTACAAGTTAAGTCCAGCGAGGTGCATAACATCTCCTGGGCTTAGCTCATATTTATATCCCACAGCTTTATAGCACTCTCGGAAGACAGCCATCATTGTAGTTCTGGGAGAGCGACGCCGATTTATCTGAGCTCTGCATCTTGAGCAGAAGAGTCACTGAAGGTGCTATGCCCCACCCCCTCCCCTGCCCATTCACAGAAGCCCAGAAAATACAAAGGCTTCTCTGAATGGACAGCAGAGAGGAGGGATGGGCATAGCTAATGTGTGTGCACGCGCCTTTCTCCACTTTCACAGCATTATCAGCAAACAAGTACCAGTTTACTCTGTGGGGTACTATATATAAATATATACACACACACAGTAGGTCTAAAGTATTCTCCAGTCATTGGATGGACCTTGTTGGGCTGCACTGAGTGCAGCCAGGGCTTCAGGGCTCTTCAAAAACGTGTACCTAAATTAAGACCATTTACATGCTGATTATCAAGCACATTACAACAATGAGTATCATGGTTGATGCAGGTGTACCAGGGTGAAAATACTGAATGCACAACTTATATGTATGTGCTGAACTTCTAGCCAGATTAGGTCCCTGGTGCCCAACCTGCAGCCCATCCTTTTGGTACTTTTTGTCAGCCCCTGCAGACATTAATCTGTCTTTTCCATATTGCTCTGCTTTGGCAGTGATCTCTAGCAACCTTGTATAGTTGGTCTCTAGTCCAGGATTGTCTCTTAAAGCATGTTCCACATCTCCGATATCATTTTCAGTCTGACAGTCTCCTGCAGCAAGTCTGCAGTCCCTGACCATGTCTTGTATCATGTCTGTGCCCGACAATTGCTTGTGTCATGTCTCCAGTCTCTGACCATCGTTTGTATCAAGCCCAGGGTCTTTGACTATAATCCTGCTGTGTTCCTGCTGTCAGAGTATATATTTATTTAATTTTATGTGCAGCCCTTTGGTGATGTCGCCCCCCCATATCAAGAAAGTTGGCCACCAATGGATTACATGGTTCTTTGACTGAAAGGCTGGATCACATGTTCTCACTTGCATACCATATGAATGTCTGGTGCTGTACACTAGAAACACAACATAAGGTTATGTCACCATAAAGTTGTGGGTATCAATCAGCCAATCACAGCAAACAATGGAACAAAACAAAAAAACACTAACAATCAGCATTTTATCACTAGAAGATCCCAAGCAAGTTAAACAGGTAAATACAGGCAATTAATGTGAAAAAGTTTTTAATGCTGACAATTATGTAAATTATTAAATAGTTTAAAAGTGTCAGTGTTAGAATCGTCCGGTGTTTCAACATTATTTCAAACCAAAATCCCAGGCAAACAGCTAATAAAAATATATACAATTCGATTATTTTTTTTGAAAGCCTAAAGATCTTATCTAATGCATTTATGCAATAGAGCCTAGTCGCTCTGTTCCCTGCATATAACTAGGCAGCAAAAGAGCAGCAGCAAACTGAGGTGGTCATCTCTTAACTCATTCTCATCAGGATGGTCCTCACCAACACAACTGCATGCAGCGGAAACCAACTGACTTTGGGCTGGTCCTCTGCCCAGCAGGATTGCTGCAGATGATGACAATAATTCAGAATTAAATCAGAAAATCAATCCAGAGCCAACATCGTTGCCATGGCTTCTTCCAGGTGCTGGGTCTTCGGCCCTCTTAATTGGCTGTCGAGGAATAAAGAAACTATTGCACATGGAAGTGCATTCATTCAGGCACTGAGACCATACACGGATGTGCACAGTTCATTCATTTTAGAGACAAGAATGTACACCATGCTGTGCATGCTAAACAATGTGCAAATGGTAAAAAAAATATATTTTATATTATGGTATGCGTTAACATGTCCCTTCTGCAATAAAGAACATGTCTGCTTGCAAGTTCTTTCACATTACATAGTCGGTAAAGCTGAAAAAAACACAATAGCCATCCAGTACAACCTGTGTAGGTGCATGTGTATCAGTGTCTAATTATTTCCCATATGTCCCTGTATGTTGTGTCCTTTAGGATGTACATCTAAGAGTTTTTTTTAAATATCCATAATCCCCACAGTCACCACCAGTTGTGGGAGAGAGTTCCACATTCTCATTTCCCTAACCCCCTACGCAGTTAAGGTGAAACCACTTCTCCTCCAGTCTCATTGTGTGGCTCCGTGTCCTTTTAGACTCCCTAGGACTGAATAGTTTATTTCCTATGCTGGGATCCCCATTGAGATATTTGTAGATCGCCATCATGTCCCTTCTCAAGTGTCCCTAATCAAGCAGAAGAGCCGAACTGCCCATTTACTGTATTTATCTGCGTATAACACACACCCTAACTTTAAGAGGGAGGTTTTAGAAAAAAAAAAAAACTTTCCACAGCTCCCTGCGTATAACACGCAGGCACAGATTACACTCCATTTTAGGGGGTAAAAAAGTGAGTGTTATACACCAATAAATACAGTACCTTCTTTGATCTCGACTCGTCGTACGTCACCGTGTTCTTGGCGGTCGGAATTTCCGACAAGATTTGCGTTACCGCGAGTATGCAACACAAGTTAAAGCCAACATTCCGGCAGGAAAAAATCCACAGTTTTCTTGTCAGAATTTCTGGTCGTGTGTACGAGGCCTTAGTGTTTGCAGCCATCCCTCGTAATGGAAACCCTACGGTCCCCTTATTAGTTTGGCTTTAAATGTCTTTCCCATAAAATCTTCTGCTCCAACTTACATGTTCGCTTAAAGTCTGTTGTGCACAGGAACAGGTGTGTCAGAATGCAGGACCTTAAAGGGGTTGTAAAGGAATTTTATTTATTTTTTTCATAATAAGCTTTTTTTGGTCACTGTCAATTCACCTGAATGAGGCAGCATAATCCAAGTAGTCAGGAACACAAAATCCTCCGTGTCCTGTGACGTACAATTAAGGCCCCTTTCACAGTGAGCACCTAAATACCGCCTGAAAAACTCCTTCCCTGCAGTCTCAATGTGAAAGCCTGAGGGAGATGCGCTGGTGGGACCGCTCCAAAAGTCCTGCCAGCAGCATCTTTGGAGCGGTGAGAGGAGCGGTGTGTTTACTGCTCCTTCACATTGAAAGCAATAAGCACCGTGGTAATACCGCCATCAATGCTCCTCTGCATAGACGCATTGCTGGCGGGATTGACCCTTTTCGGCCGTTAGCGGGGGTTAATACTGCACTGCTAGCAGGCAAATACCGCCGCAATTCAGACGGTATAGCGCCACTAAAAATATCGGCGCTATACCACCACCGCACATCCCGCCCCAGTGTGAAAGTGGCCTAAGAAAACACTTCTTTTTACTTGCCAATAATTCTGCAATGCTTTCAATTAGAAACATGTTAGGCGGCGTACACACGACCGAGGTTCTCGCTGGAAACCAGCGAGAACCTCGCTGGAAGCCGCATTCTAGCGAGGACCTCGGCCGTGTGTACGCTTTTGGCTCGCCCCGCCCGTCGGGAATCCCGTCGAGCGAAAAGAGAGCACGCTCTCTTTTTGCTCGACGGCCCGCCTGGATGAATGGCTGGTTGCCATTCCCGACGGGCGGGTCGCCGATTTCGACGGCCGGCAGAGAACCTCGACGGGCGGAACGATGTGTTCTGCCCGTCGAGGTTCTCTGCCGTGTGTACACGGCCTCAGAGTCATTTTAAAAAGGAACACATTTTGAAATAAAATGTATACTTTTTTCTGCCCCAGCTCGTGCCTGTTACTTTTCCATTAAGGTCAACACTGGAAGCACAACCATCAATCCCTCCCCGCATGCCAGGGTACTAGGTGTAATGTAATCCTAGACTGTGATCTGTCATTTCAGCCCCAAATCCAATCGTCAAAAGCTAGTAGACTTTACCTCCACAGCATCTCTAAAATGTGTCCCTTTTAACAAAAAAAACACGGAGCTACTCATTCACACCCTTGTCATCTCCCTTCTCATTGGCCTAACCCTTCATCCCAATCTTCAGTCTACCGTGAATGTCTGTTACCCCTCTCCGCCAATCCCAAAAACTGGCTTCCGATCGGCCAGTGAATTAAATTAAACATACCAACTACAACATACAAAGCCATACCCAACTGAGCTACATTACCAATCTTGTCTCCAAATATCACCCAAACTGTCCTATGTCTTCTCAAGACCTCCTACTCTCAATCTCCCTCCTCTCCAGGACTTCTCCAGAGCCTCTCGCATCCTCTGGAACGCTCTACCTCAGTCATTCCGGCTATCTCCCACTCTAGTTGCCTTTAGGCAATCTCTGAAAACGTATCTCTTCAGGGAAGATTATCATCATTTTTATATACAGAAAAAGCACTCGAAAAAAAAAAAACTGCCACGAAAGACTCCATCTCCTCTAATGCTATGGACAACTCAGACAGAAAATGTCACAAAAAAAAGCCTTTAACCATTACTGCCTAAAACGTGTACTAAAAGCCTCCCCCTGCCAAGTATGTACAGAAAAAAGGGATTTTTAAATACAGCTTACCTGTAAAATCCTTTTCTTGGAGTACATCACGGGACACAGAGCGGCATATTCATTACTATGTGGGTTATATGGAGTACCTTCAGGTGTGGACACTGGCAATCTCAAACAGGAAGTCCCCTCCCTATATAACCCCCTCCCCTAGAGGGAGTCCCTCAGTTTTGTAGCAAGCAGTATGCCTCCCAAAATGGTCACCCAAAAGAGGGGTGGGAGCTCTGTGTCCCGTGATGTACTCCAAGAAAAGGATTTTACAGGTAAGCTGTATTTAAAAATCCCTTTTTCTTTCTCGTACATCACGGGACACAGAGCGGCATATTCATTACTATGTGGGATGTCCGAAAGCAATGCTTTAATGAGGGGAGGGAGACATCTTCCAAAGAAGGATTCAATTTAGAGATAAACTCAAATCATAATATTAATTCCAACTTAGTCAAGAAAAAAACTTTTTTTTTTTTTTTTTTTTATAACCAAGGGTGTTTCTGATCCCGAGGATTTCAAACTGCAGCCTGTAGTACTGCCTGACCAAAGGCAGCATCCGCATTTCTTCTCACGTCTAGTTGATAAAACCTTGTAAACGTGTGGACTGATGACCACGTTGCCGCCTTGCATATCTGAGCCATAGAGATCTGATGGTGTGCTGCCCAAGAGGCGCCCATGGCCCTGGTAGAATGGGCCTTTACCGACAACGGAGGAGGTAACCTCTTCAACCCGTAGGCTTGAATGATTAATTGTCTAATCCATCTCGAGATGGTGGATTTTGCAGCTGCCTGCCCCTTCTTGGGGCCATCTGGTAGAACGAATAACACATCTGTTTTCCGGATCTTTTCTGTAGCTTTAAGATAGGCCTTCATGGCCCGGACAATATCCAAGGTATGCAGCAACCCCTCCTTTCTAGATGTAGGTTTTGGAAAGAAGGATGGAAGTACCAAATCCTGGTTTAAGTGAAATTTGGATATAACCTTTGGTAGAAAGGAAGGATGGGGCCGGAGAACTGCCCTGTCCTTATGCAGAACGAGATATGGTTCCTTACACGATAAGGCTGCTAATTCTGACACTCTCCTGGCCGAAACTATGGCGACCAAGAAAACCAATTTTCTTGTCAGTAAGACTAAAGGAATCTCAGCCAACGGCTCAAAAGGCTGTTTCTGTAGAGTGGACAGGACAAGATTTAAGTCCCATGGACAAATTGGTGACTTGACAGGAGGATTAATACGCAAGACCCCCTGTATGAAGGTCTTTACCAGCGAGTGGGTGGCCAGCGGCCTCTGAAACCACACTGACAGAGCTGAGATCTGTCCCTTGATTGTGCTTAGTGCCAGGCCTTTATCCACTCCTAGCTGGAGAAAACTTAACACCCTATCAATAGTATATTTGCGGGAATTCCATCTTTTGGATTCACACCAGCCTACGTAGTTCCTCCACACCCTGTAATAAATCACCCTGGAGACCGGCTTTCTAGCCCTAATCAGGGTAGGAATTACCTGCCTAGACAGGCCTCTATCCCTGAGAATCAGGGATTCAGCCTCCAGGCCGTCAAATTTAGACGCTGTAATGTAGGGTGGAGGATCGGGCCTTGTGAGAGTAGGTCTGGTTGTAGAGGAAGAGTCCAAGGGTCTCCCACTGCCATCTTCAGGACTAGTGAGTACCAAGTCCTCCGGGGCCAAGCCGGAGCTACTAGAATGACTGGCTTGTTCTCCACTCTGATCTTGCGCAACAGGCGCGGGAGTAACTGTAGTGGAGGGAATGCATATAGAAGTTTGAATTGATGCCAAGGGCAAACCAACGCATCGGTTCCGCAGGCCATAGGATCCCTCGCTCGCGACACGAACCTGTCTAGTTTCTTGTTGAACCTGGATGCCATTATATCTACGTCCGGCATTCCCCACCTCTGGCAGATTGTCTGAAAGACCTGGGGATGCAGAGACCACTCCCCTGGCAACAGACTCTGGCGACTTAAGAAGTCTGCCTGCAGGTTGTCCACTCCGGGAATGAATATCGCTGAAATGCAGGGTACATGAACCTCTGCCCATTGAAAAATCAAGTTCACCTCCCTCTGAGCGGCCTGGCTCCTGGTTCCCCCTTGGTGGTTTATGTATGCCACCGCCGTGGCATTGTCTGACTGGATTCTCACCGGGAACCCCTTTAATCTGGAGGTCCAAGCCAGAAGGGCTAGGCGGGCAGCTCTAAATTCCAAGATATTGATGGGGAGCTGCCTCTCTGCTTTCACCCAAGTTCCCTGGCGGGAGAACCCCTCGAAGACCGCCCCCCAGCCTGCCAGGCTGGCGTCTGTGGTAACTACCTTCCAGACAACAGGGCTGAAGGATTTTCCCTTTAGAAGATTCTGAGGGTTCAACCACCAGGCCAGGCTTTGTCGGACCCTTGATGATAGCGTCAAAGGGGATTCTAAGGCATGTGCCCTCTTGCCCCAGGCTGCTAGAATGGCTGCCTGTAGGACGCGAGTGTGGATCTGAGCGTATGGTACTGCCTCGAATGTGGCCACTAGCTTGCCTAGTAATCGCATACACAGGCGAATAGTTGTTTTTTTCTTGTTTAGAACCAACTGAACCAACCCCTTGATAGCTTCGATCTTTACAAGGGGCAGGAACACCTTTTGATGTTCTGTGTCTAACCTCATGCCGAGGTATTCCAACTGCTTTGTAGGCTGGAACGCTGACTTTCCCCGGTTCAGGACCCAGCCGAATTCTTCGAGGTACCGAACCATGAGGTTTACTGCCTTTTGCAGACCCGGCCGTGAGTGATCTATGATTAAAAGGTCGTCCAAGTATGCTAGGACTGTGACCCCTTGGATCCTTAAATTGGCCAGAATTGGGGCTAGGATCTTCGTGAATACCCGGGGGGCCGTGGCCAGCCCGAAGGGGAGCGCCCTGAATTGGAAGTGTCGCTGCCCCACCGCGAAGCGTAAAAACCTTTGATGCGACTGAAAGATTGGTACATGAAGGTAAGCATCTTTTATGTCTATGGAGGCCAGAAAATCGTCCTTCTGAAGCGCGGCGGCTGCTGACCGGATGGATTCCATCCGGAAGGAACGAACCCTTAGGTAACCGTTTAACCTCTTTAGGTCCAAGATTGGCCTGACATCACCGTTGGGCTTTGGTATGACAAAGAGATTGGAATAGAAACCTAGGCCTTGCTCTTGGGCTGGCACTTCTATAATTACGTCCTGGCCAAGCAGGTGATCCAAAGCTGCCAGCATTGAGGCCTTCCTCGCTGGATCCCTTGGTAGCCTTGATTCTTGAAAATGAGGCGGAGGATACCTTAGAAACTCCAGTCTGTAACCTGTGGTTACAGATGCCCGGACCCATTTGTCGGGGATCTTGGCTTCCCAAACTTCTGAGAAGAAACGAAGCCTTCCCCCCACCCGCAAGAGTGGGGGCGCCCCTTCATAAGGCAGACTTAGGGGCTGTCTTTGACGGCTTGCGATACCACGGCCTCTTACCCCCAGGGGTCTGTCCCTGCGATCTACTGTTAACGTTGGATCGTGCAGGCGGCCGTCGATACTGCCTGGAATTTGAGGGCCCCGAGACAGGAAAGAGCTGCCTTTTAAATGTAGGAGCCCGGAATGTCTTTTTGACCGGTAAAAGGGTACTCTTGCCATTTGAAATAGTCTGAATATATTTATCCAGATCCTCTCCGAAGAGTCGTCCTTCATGGAAGGGAAACCCTGCCAGAAGCTTTTTGCATGGGGGCTCCGCCGCCCAGTTCTTCAACCATAAGAGCCTTCTCATGTGCACCAAACATAGTGCTAAACGAGAGGCCTGCTGGATGGAATCTTTTATAGCATCTACCGCAAAACACAGAGCTCTGGGAATGTCAGAAAACTCTTCTGCTTGTTGGGTAGGCATGTCCCTTAACATTTCCTTTGTCTGGTCTTTTAATGCCTGACAAACTCCAATTGCAGCCACCGCTGGCTGCACCACTGCTCCTGCCGTAGCAAAGGATGCTTTCAAAAGTGTCTCTAATCTTTTATCAACCGGATCTTTAAACATATGTATGTTTTCCACCGGGCAAGTTAGTGATTTATTCACACATGAGATGGCTGCATCCACTACTGGGAGCCTCCACCTCTTGGAGAATTTTTCCTACATGGGGTAAATGACCGCAAATCTTTTCGGTGGCAGAAAAATCCTGTCCGGCCGTACCCAATCACGAAAGATCAATTCCTCCAAGAGAGGATGGACCGGAAAAACTGCGTTGTTTAACGGAGCTTTCAAAGAGCCCAGAGAGGATACCGGAGGAACCTGAGGCTCTGGCAATGGTAAACTAAATGCCGAGCGGACCATGTCCGTCAAAGACTGTACCCACAATCTTTCTGTCTGGGAGTCTGAAAATGGTTCCTCAGAGGCAGATCCCTCAATCCCTGAACCCTCTTGGTTCAGGTCTAGTTGATCCTCCTGTGATTCCAATTCCTCTGGAGAGAGAATCTCAGCATCTGAGGATACACCTCCTGGTGATGGGGATCTAACCCGTTTCTTACCAGGAATAGCTCTAGCGATCAATGCTGCTATTCTCTCTTCTAGCCCCCCTAGGGATACGGCTAGCATCTCCTCTGTGATAAACACAGGGCTGGGCTGATCTGGGCCAGCCTCCGCACCAGATCCCCCTAATGGCTTATCCAAGGCGCTTCTTATGTTAATAAGTTGCGGGGAAAGTATCGGCATATCAGAATCAGAAAGGGAACCCTTTTGTTTTTTGGTCTTTTTTGTACCCTTTGACCCCGAACCCTTGGAAGCCATAATACAAAATCGAGGGACTCCGCCCACACAACAGACTGTAGTGGGCAGGAGTACAAAAATCAGAGTTTAGGGGACAATAGATCACTAATGCCCAAAAACTGATGGGATCCCGTATGTCCTTTTTTTTTTATTTATTTTTTTTTTTTTTTAAATATATTATATATTTTCTTTTGACAACATACCGTGACCCCAAACTAAGTTTGCCAGCCTCCAAACCTGCTGCAAAAAAGGGGGATTTCTTGGCTTAACAAAAAGGTATTGGAACAAAGTCCCCATGTACTACCCCTCTTCCGCCACCGGGAGTCACTGTTCTGCCGCTCTGCGTCCTCTCCTCTGAAAATCAGCCTCAGACTGAGCACTGACAATGCCTGCTGTCTATAACAGCACAAAGGCGCGCCCCTGTATGACGCCGCAGGCACGCCCCCCCCGCCCTCCTGTCTGAACGGCGCGAAAAACGTCAATAAGACAGGAGGAACATGGAGGAGTCGCGCTGCTGGAGATCCAGGAACGCAGAAACAGGCGGCAGATTCAAACCCCCGGCCAGGTAGGACTCTCCAAAGGCCCCTAGGGATCCTTACTAGTCCTAGGAAGAAACAGCAGGTTTAGCTAGCACACATATTTAGACAGGGGGACCTAGTGATGGGGGAGAAAAGGTGTCATCCTGTCTCTCTTTAGACATAGTGAACAAGGTTGCCCATGCAGAGCATACTTAGGCTATCCCCCCTTTTAGGTTACCCCGGAGAGCCTGCTGTCGAACCAAGTACCGCAGGCTCCCCCTTACCTGCTCCATGCTGCAGGATGTTTGTCCAGCAAACTGATCCAATCTTCTCCCATCTCCGTGGGTAGCGTAGTAGACCTTCAGGCCCTGGGGTCCTATGAAGGTACCCACTGTCCTGGACCTATATAGCACCCTGGCAAACAGGAACTTATGGTTTTTACAAACTCCAAGTCCTCGGCCCAGGGTCCAGCCCTCCAAAGAGGAGCATTATAGGCAAAACCCCACGGCTTGGGGCCCGGGTACTGTCCACTTTGGCACTGAGGCTCCTTGGACAGATCCGGTTAGCCCGCCCTTAATCCCAAGGATGTGGAGCAAAGCTATTCCGTGACCAACACCTAAGACACTGGCGAAAAAACTGAGGGACTCCCTCTAGGGGAGGGGGTTATATAGGGAGGGGACTTCCTGTTTGAGATTGCCAGTGTCCACACCTGAAGGTACTCCATATAACCCACATAGTAATGAATATGCCGCTCTGTGTCCCGTGATGTACGAGAAAGAAAATGAGAACAAAGGGAGGTCAGAAAAATCTAAAAAAAAAATTTACAGGGAGGGTTGAATAGCAGAGATGGTTTTGGGATTAGTAAGATTCATGTGACTTCACGAACCAGCACTACTCTACGTTCACATTTCTGATAAATATGACTATCTTGTGGAGCCACGCAAAAAAAAAAAAAAAACAGAATGAATACATAAAAAACCCAACCAGCAAGAAATTCAGGATGCACAAGAATGAGGTACAAAAGTAAACAAGTCTCACCTCAGACCTTCTGTACAGAAATGTAAACACTATTAAACGGGTTGTAAATCTTCGTGTTTTTTCACCTTAATGCAGCCTATGCATTAAGGAAACGAAGTTGGCACGATTCAGTGATGCTTTCCCCCAGCTTGAGGCGGCTCTTCATTGGATGATAGCAGCGCAGCCATTGGCTACTGCTGCTATTAAATCAATGACGCCGCGCACCGGGGATGAGGCCAAGTGATACAGTTAGTATCACACGGGAGTGTGTCCGCAAGCTAACCCCCTTAGGAGAGCGCTTCCCAGAGGGGGGGGGGGTTAGCTCTTGCGGGGAGAAGCCGAGACAGCCACCGAGGGACCCCAGAAGACGAGGATCGGGGCCACTCTGTGCAAAACGAACTGCACAGTGGAGGCAAGTATGGTAGGTTTGTTATTTAAAAAGATAAATAAATAAACCTTTACAACCCCTTTAAGCAAATTTACAAAAATCTCCTGTAGCAATCAAATTCCTAGTTGATGCTTCTAGATAAATCCTGATTTGCTGGTACTGGCATTTGTTCTTTTGGCCACGGACAGAAATGCTAGGGGGTAATTTTTCGAAGCGATTATTAAAAATGAATTAAATAGTGTTTTTGGTTTGTGGTGCTCAGAAGCAGTAAAGTTCCTTTTTCAGAGTAACCCGTGTAAGGGCTGTGTTTTGCCTGCAAGGGTGCATCTGTGTGCAGGCAGTACCATTCTGGTCTTTTGGGACACAACAGATGCAGCAAAACAACAGCTCCCAATTTGACATCTGCGTGGGTCTCCAAACTCACACCGTCTGGGTTCAGGCATCTCCACAGATGTCAAATTGGGAGAAGTGGAAGAATGCGTCCCAAATGACATGAATGGGGCTGCTTGCATTAACGTGATTAGGATTACCTGTGCAGGCAAACCACGGCCCTCACATGGGTGTAGGCTTAAATCAGGGCTGGTGCAAGGATCATCGACACCCTAGGCGAAACCTAATTTTGCTCTTACAAGGCATAAGGAGGGGCCCTAATTTATTGTGTAAACTACTAATTACACCACCCACACCTACTGAAGATAACAAAGGCAGACATGTATGAAGTCCAGTCCCCACCCCCTCCTCTATCCATCCACGTGGTCTGACCAGTAACTACACACAGCATTTATTAATCAGCGGCAGCTACAGCTGCAAAAACAGTGACTTCTCCTCTCCCCCTCCCTCCCCAGAGACTCCTCCGTCCCGCACCTAGAAGAGCGGAGCGGCCACACCCCCGTCACATGGCACACGGAGGAAGCGCAGGAGCTGTGATGAGTTCAGAGCTGATCACAAGGGGGATAGCGGGCGATGTCCGATGCCATACGATGTGTAATCAGGGTGGAGGAAGGAGGAGACTGTCCCTGACGAGCCGGGGTGCTGGCGCCGCGGCACTGTTTGACATGTCAGGGCGCTGGTGGATTGTGTGCAAGCTCTGTGGAGGACAGTGCAGCACTGGGATGGACTGCAATATCCATCGGCCGGGCGCCCTAGGCGGCAGTGCGCTCCTAGGCGGTCACCTAGTGGTAGCGCCGGCCCTGGCTTAAATACACCCATGTGACGAAGGCCTTACACCAATATTCAGGTTTGGGAACACTACAGTTTTTTTACCTTTTCCAGACTGAGTTATTTAGCGGCTTGTGCTAGAACTGTATTCACTAGACCGCAACAACATGGCATACTGGAGTAACATGAATGGATGACATCCACAATGTGGAAGGGTGGCAACACAAACAGCTGTAGACAATGTACAAGGTCAGATTACATGGAACGTCGGTATGTTTTCAGCACTAAAAGCCCCATGCCAAGAACTAAGTGAAAGATTCGGAATGTGAGCAGGATTTTCCCTGAACTTAAATTCATCCAAGCCCTTCAAAAATGTATGTAAACCCCCAAATCTATTTTTCAATATGACTATGATGTTCTACTATATACTATTTTCCTAAAGCTTGTTTGGCTGTACTTTTAAGGTTTACAGGAGAGCAACTCGTTCTGTACTCCTATGACCCGTTTTCAACACTTGGCTGACATCACAGAGCCTGTCCAGGCTGGGGCAAGATCACAGCAATAAAGTTGGGATCCGTCCACATGCCTAAACTGGCACCTGGCTCAGCCCGTCGGTGACTCTGCTCACGGAGCTCTGAGAACAGAGTGATCAACAGTTTTTGATCACTCAGTTCTCAACCTTAGAGTCAGCAGAGGACAGAAGCAGCATCAGGCCAATGCTGCATCCACCTAACAAAAACAAACTTCTCCTTAAAGTGCATCTAAACCCAGAACAAAAATGTAATGTATTGCAGCTTTCAAGTCCTTAATTCTGATGGCTGGCTGTATTTACTGTTTTTTTCTGACCAGTTATATCTCTACCAGATCTACAGACCTCACTACCATTCATAGAAACCCTCACTCTGCAACTGCAAACAAATCCCCAGGACACCATTCACATACTACTCTGCTATAGACCACCTGGACCAAAAATGCAGCTACTCACATCACTGACAGAATTCATCTCCAGCTATACCTTAAATATCAAACATCTCCTGCTACTTGGGGACTTCAACCTCTGGGCCAATCCCTCACAGGACCCCGTCGCCGACGCCTGCATTGGCCACTTGGAAGGATTAGGTCTGCAGCAACTGGTATGCGGACCCACACATGTTTCAGGTCACACTCTCGATATTATCTTCAAACAAGATATGGATATCAACATACTGGAAAATGAGCCACTACCCTGGACAGATCACCATGCAATCAAATTCAAAATCACTTTAAAACGCCCTCTTAAAAAAAAAAACAACAAACCCGTTAACACACTGGACAAGATCCCAGAAGAAGCTCCATTCTGAACTCTTCAAACTACATTATTAAACAAAATAAAAACAATAGAACAATGTCAAACAGCAGCGGAGACAGCGGATGAGCGTTTTGCGTTTCGGAGCTACTATGTCTGCTGTCTGTAGTAGAGCTTTGTTGATGGAGTTGACATCAACAAAGCTCTACTACAGACAGCAGACATAGTAGCTCCGAAACGCAAAACGCTCATCCGGAAAAACAACTCCGGTTGGTTCAACAACGATCTTACGTTGCTGAAACAAGAACGCAGAAGAGCGGAAGCAGCCTGGAGAAGAAACCCAACAGAGGGAAACCACATAATGTACAAATTAATCACCAAGAAATATCACAAAGAAATCTTTAAAGCAAAAAAAAAATTATTTTTCTAATATCCTCGCCAAAGCCCACAACCGTCCGCGCAAACTCTTTAATTTAGTTGCTCAGACCATGAATCCAGCCTGCCTAGAGGCTCCGAATTTTGAATCACAACATTTTTGCAACCAATTATCGGATTATTTCGAAAATATCCATTAAATTATTTAGAAAAAAAAAAAAAAAACTCTACCCACCCCCCGTTAAACCAAAAAGGCAATATTAGTACAAATACGCTACAATCAACAAAAAATTCACACTAAAATCAAACTCCATCGACACCACCAAAAATATCGTTGGTGCCCTGCGAGACAGTACATCACCTAAAGATATCATTCCTACTAAACTGTTGAATGTGCCGATATTTTGGCACCGGCTATCACACACCTCATAAACCAATCTTTTAAGGAAGGCATGGTGCCGACCTCCCTGAAACAAGGCATAATTAAACCCATCCTAAAAAAAAAAAAAAAAAAAAAAAAACAGGGCTCGACCCCAAAGTCCCAAACCCATAACAGGTCTAAACATCTTCTCCAAGGTAATGGAGAAAGCAGTAGTGCAACAGCTACAACACCATTTAGATAGCCACAAACTACTGGATCCACTTCAATCGGGTTATGTGATGACGCTCTCGAAGCAGCAGACGAAGGAGAATCTTGTCTTTTGGTACTGTTGGACCGGAGTGCAGCCTTCGATACAGTAGACCACAAATTGCTGCTGACCCGCCTAGCTGAAGTAGCTAGAGTGGCAGACTCAGATCTACCCTGGTTCTCCTCCTTTTTGGAAAACCGATCACAGATAGTGAAACTAGGTCCTTTCGCTTCTGAAAAAACACACGGTGTCATGCGGAGTCCCTCAGGGGTCACCCTTGTCGCCCGTACTATTCAATATTTATCTCCGCCCCCTCCTCGAAATCATCAGTAACCAGAATTTACTCTACCATTCCTATGCAGATGACACCCAACTCTATTTCCGTATCAGCAACAAAAAGGATCATTATCTCGGACTAGAGAAAAGCCTTACTCTGATAGAGAATTGGATGACGGAGAGTTACCTTAAACTCAATAGCTCAAAAACAGAACTTCTTCTGTTCCACGCCAACCGAAAGAGACTCGCTACGACAACATGGATGCCCCTGCCCATTTTGAGACAAACCATCACCCTTAGCACCAAAGTCAAAAGTCTTGGAATCACTTTGGACTCCGACATGACAATGGATGCACAAATAAGTTCAGTAGTCAGCGGATCCCACCATCTGCTGCGTCTGCTACATAGACTCATTCCCTTTATCCCAAAAGAAGACATAGCAGTCGTGGTGGGAACGATAATCAACTCCGGACTGGACTATGCAAACCCCCTTTACCTCGGACTCCCAAAATACAAAATTGCTCTTCTACAAGTCGTCCAGAATACGACTTGTAACAGGAAAAAAAAAACATGGGAATTAATCTCTCCCTCCCTTAGGTCCCTTCACTGGCTGCCCGTAAAAGATCAAATCATGTTTAAGGCACTCTGCCTGACGCACAAATGTGTACAAAACAGTGCACCCCAATATCTATGCAAAAAATTTAAATGTCACAAACAGCATCCTTCGATCTACCAACCAAAATCTACTCCAAATACCCAAGGCCCGATACAAATCCAAAGGAGAATGAAGATTCGCAGTCCAAGGACCTCGACTATGGAACGCTTTACCAACCCGCATCAGAACGGAAGGGAATCCTCAGGCCTTCAGAAAAAAACTCAAAACCCATCTATTCTGAAGGCAAAAATTAGTAGGAAATGGATACCCAGCGCCTTGAGGCGATTCAGTTTGTATATGTAGCGCTATACAAGTTTCTCACTCACTCTGTCTTTGGGTGGCTATGCTTATTCCCATCACTGTTTCCATAGAGTAGCAACATATCCACTCCAGGACAGCAGAATTGTGAGGAGGATAGTGTTATATTTACTATAGACAGGTGAACACCACATTAAAGACCAACTCTGCTTTTTCAAAATATATAATGGGTGGAAATTTTAACTAATCTTCAAAACCTAAAAATGCACATTTTAGCATGTGGGAAAAAATTGCCCTGGCAACAAAAGGGTCAAGCAATTCCAGAAATTGGGAATTTTGACTTGCCTATAAATTCCTTATCCTTGAGTATAGTACAGAACACATGGCTTGTATTGAAAGACTCTGTAAAACTTTTTTCATGCAAGCAATAAGGATGACTGCAGAAATCAGAGGGGAGGGGCTTGAGTCCTGTAATTCAAAATAAGGCATTTATGGGCAAGTTAAAATTCCCATCATTTTAACATTACAGTATGGGACACAAGGCTTATATTCATAGATCATGGGACAAACTATAACAATAAATGGAGAAAAGGTGGCCAACATAGCAATTATAACTGCCAAAAAAAGGTAAAAAATAAAATAAAAAGTTAATAAATCTGAAAACAGGTGACAACTTTAAGCATCCTGCAGCTGAAACTTGCATCAGCTGAGGTCTGAGCTTCCACCTGGTAAAACCTTGAGAACGTGTTAACAGAGGACCTGGTGGTGGCCTTGCAAATTTGGGATAGAGATGCTTAAAAGCTTAAGAGACAACACAAATTTGGTGAAATGTGCTCCGATAGGGAAAGAAATGGCACCTTTCTGTAAGGGCATAGGCCCTGGAAATAAGTGGTCCCATCCACCTGGTAATGGTGGAGCGAAGGCAGGATGTTCTCTATGAGAGTCTGTAGGTAGGACGGAGGGGGGGGGGACGGGGGGGGGGGGGGGAACAAAAAATTGGGGAGACGTCAATTGGGCAAGCATTCCAGAGGCTCATTAGCCAATCAGTCTACTTTCACCAGAAAGCCAGTCGCCAGCTGAAGAAAAAAAATACTGGGGTTATGGCCGACAGCTTCAGCCATAACCCCAGGAAACCACTTGCAAACCACAACATCTATATACGTACTGCGATCAGCAAGTGGTTAAATAAGAGACAGTTTTTTTTTTGGCATGATCAGTCATATAAATATCCGTGCCATAATTTCACAATTTCTGCCAGGGTATGCAAACTGTAAATAGACACCTTAGTCATCATTTCACAATCAGCAACGTCAGCCTGCCATGCGCACCCTTTCAGTCGGCCACTGGGCTGCCTTTATTGTGGACCTGAAATACAGTCCAATGGCCAACTAAAAGAGCGCACACAGCAGACTGACAACACTGCTGCCAATAGCCAGGCAATCCACTCCCTTTCCAGGTTTGCCTTTAGTCATAATTTAAAGGGGTTGTAAAGGAAAACATTTTTTTTCCTAAATAGCTTCCTTTACCTTAGTGCAGTCCTCCTTCACTTACCTCATCCTTTGATTTTGCTTTTAAATGTCCTCACTTCTTGTTCTTCTGACTGTAACTCAACACCGTAATGCAATGCTTAGTTCCTGGTGTGGAAAAAGCCTCCTAAAGGGGGGAGGGGGTGAGCAGGAGAGTCAGGACACTCTACATTGCAGATAGAGAAAGGAGCTGTGCGTTAGTGGGCGTCCTGACACTCCTGCTCGCCCCCTCCCTCCTCAAGAGGCTTTCTCCACACCAGGGAGAAAGCCTCACATTATGGTGGTGAGTTACAGACAGAAAAACAGGAAGTGAGCATTTCTCAGAAGAAATAAGGACATGTAATAGCAAAATTGAAGGATGAGGTAAGTGAAGGAGGACTACACTAAGGTAAAGGAAGTTATTTAGGGAAAAAATTCCTTTACAACCCCATTAAGAAAGCTTTATACAGTGAGGCATTATGCCAAACAAACCAAAATAGATTTAGCAATTAGTTTTACTACAAAGAAAAAGCGGAGGGCACAAACACCTAGTGCATTAACCTTTTATTATTAAGATGCCAGAGACAAACATGAGACGTTAAAACGCATGTCATGCACAACGCCAGTGTCAGGAATGACAATCTCTACAGTTGGAAAGCTGATGCGTTTCGAGAGACAAGCTCCCTTCCTCAGACCCAAGCCTGAGGATCATTTTTTTCAACTTAAGATCATTGTCATGTATTTCAGTGTTGTAATGTTATGTTATTTGGTTGAAAAAAAAAAAAACACATGTTGCTTCCCGTCTGAATATGAGAAAATTCTGCAGCTTAGCTGTATTCTGCTATACAGTATATAATAAATCTGCATTATCAAGCCAACAGCCATTACAGCAGGTACACTTTCTTTTTAGGAAGATCTGTGAAAAAAAATGTTTTTCTCGGAAATGTACATTCAAAAGTGTTAGAGCTGATGAGACGATATCCAAGGCCCAGATTTATCATGAGAAATATTATTTGGACATGCGATTTAGTTTCATGGATCTGGTAGTGTATGAAAGAAGTGAACATGCAGGAGGGTACAGGAACAGCAGGCAGGAAAGAGGTGTAAAGAAGCTGGAAGCAGCACAGAGAAAAAACTTACAGGCAAAGGGTGACACTTTCCAGTTCCAACCTGACACAGAGAAAAAGGAGGTAGAGAAAGAGTAAGGCAGGGAGCGCAGATATCAAAAGACCCCTCTCCCCACAAGGTCACCTTGTCAGGGCAGAGCACAGGTAAATAAAGCAATAGTATCATTAGGTCTGGAAATGTAAGGTGATAAGATCCTCACAAAATAGATGAAGCCAAGAGGAGAGATACAAAAAAAATATAGATTTTAACTTTGCCCCACATTGCACAAAAAGTACAACAAAACAATAAAGTAGTAGACGTACCTTTCCCTTTGTCAGTGATTTGTATGCTACGCGAACAATGAGCCAAGACCAGATGATGTGGAGAACTTGAAGTATTAAAAGGATACCATTAAACAGCCACCACGATGGGTATGGACCAATCAGCTCCCAGCTCTCAAACATTGTTGTTTTTAGGATCCTGCAAATAAACAAAACAAAAACACGTGTTTTATCCAAAACTGCTTTTTTGTATTGTATGAAGTGCAAAAAGTTTTAGTGCATTAGGAAAGTGTACAGCAAAACTATAGTAAATACACGAACAAAGGCTTCTTTAAAGTGATTGTAACGTCTTGTTTTTCCCCCAAAAAAAATAACAAACAGGTTAAATTTACCTGCCCTGTGCAGTGTTTTTGCACAGAGCAGCCCATATCTTTCTCTTCTTGGGTCCCTTGCTGGAGCTCCTGGCCCCTCTATCCTGTCGAGGAAGCAGCTTTTAAATTTTATCTGGGCAGACTAGGCGACCACAGGGCCCCTCTGAGTGTGAGGCCTTAGGCGACGGCCTAATTAAAGAGACGTCTCTGTACATGCCTGCTCTATGCAATTTTTCGCCTGAGCTCCTGGGCCCTCGCTCCTGTTGAGTGTCACCACAGCAAGCAGCTTGCTAAGGGGGCACCCAAGCCGAGTCACAGCTCCCTCCCGAGTCCAATTCAGACACAGAGACCTGCCCACTTCCTCTCCCTGATTTTGATTGACAGCAGGAGCCAATAGCGCCGTGCTGCTGTCTCAGCCAATCAGGAGGGGTGTCCCGGGCAGATGAGACACTCGTGCAACATTGCTGGATAGAGAGAGGGCTCAGGTAAGTATTAGGGGGGCTGAGGGGGGAGTTGCTGCATAGTGCACACAGAAGGGTTTTAACCACTTCAATACCGGGCCATAGGAAATTGATGTCAGTGCCAACCCCTCGCCGATGAGTGGACGTTGCACAATGTCCTTTCTTCACGGCGTTCTATGGGTCGCGCGCGCACCCGCGGCACCACACGCGATCCCGCGCGCGTGCCTGATGGCCGCCGGGCACCCGCGATTACCGCTGATCATGGCAGGAGTGTGGATCTGTGTGTGTGTGAGCACACAGATCCACCTCCTGTCAGTGGTGAGGAGACTGATGCGTGTTCCCAGTACAGAGGAACACACATCAGTCTCCTCCCCCTACAGTTAGAACATACTTTAGGGAACATTTTAACCCCTTCAGCGCCCCCTAGTGTTAACCCCTTCCCTGCCAGTCACATTTACACAGTAATCAGTGCAGTTTTATAGCACTAATCGCTGTGTAAATGTGAATGGTCCCAAAAACGTGTCAAAAGTGTCCGATATGTCCGCCGCAATGTCACAAAAAAAAAAAAACGCAGATCGCCGCCATTACTAGTAAAAAAAATAAAATAAAAATGCCATAAATCTATCACCTATTTTGTAGACGCAATAACTTTTGCGCAAACCAATCAATATACGATTATTGCGTTTTTTTTTTTTTACCAAAAATACGTAGAAGAATACGTATCGGTCTAAACTGGGGGAAAATTTTTTTTTTTTTTTTTTTTTAATTGTGATATGTATTAAAGTAAAAAATATTGTGTTTTTTTAAAATTGTCACTCTTCTTTTGTTTATAGTGCAAAAAATAAAAACCGCAGAGATGATCAAATACCACTAAAATAAAGCTTTATTTGTGTGGGGAAAAAAACATAACGATTTAATTTGGGTACAGTGTTGCATGACCGCGCAATTGTCATTCAAAGTGCAACAGCACTAAAAATTGGTCTGGGCAGGAAGGGGATGAAAATGCCCTGTATGGAAGGGGTTAATCTTAGAGCATAGAAATCATTAAGATAAAAAGAACATTACAATCCCTTTAAATATATACTACCAAGTTATATGCAGCTACCTTCAGGCTATTGGATGCTGGAAAAACTGCTGTGACATACCACATATAACCCATGCCACACCCAGCTAGCCTTAGAGTAGGGATAACAGAATCAGAGAAACCCTGGTCCTTCAGAACCACAGAATCCACAGCCAGGATACAAAGAAAAAGCTTGTAGTGCCCGCCCACAGAGGGTCTGCCAGAAGTCTAAGTAACAAGTCCTCCAAAGGCCAATTTGATGCAACGAAAATCCCCAGGAGACCACCGGTTGCAAATGGCTTGAAAGACATCTATATGGAGGTCCCTCCATTGGCTGGCCGTAAAGGACCGAGTCACATTTAAGGCCCTTTGCCTGACGCACAAATGTGTACAAGGAACCACACCCCAATATCTATGCGAGAAAATAAAACACCACAACCCCAATCATGTTCTTCGGTCCACTAACCAGAATCTACTACAAATCCCCAAGGCCCGCTACAAGACCAAAGGAGAACGAAGATTTGCAGGCCAAGGACCTCGACTGTGGAACGCATTACCATCTAATATCCAAACAGAAGTAATTCACCAGGCCTTTAGGAAAAAACTCAAGACCCATCTTTTCTGAAGGCTAAATAGAAGGAAATGGATACCAAGCGCCTTGAGGCGATTCAGTTCGCATTTGTAGCGCTATATACGTTATTCACTCACTCAGGGCCCATTCCCTCAGATCCAGAGGACAGAGAAATCTCACCTGCCAATTTTCCATGCCTGGCATGTGAATGTTGGACAGGGTCAGAACATGAAGTTCTGCCAAGGGGAGGATTCAGGAAAGGGATGGCACGCAGGACAACATCCAAAATATAGTTTTCCTTTATATAAAAAACACATGTACAATGCTGTAAAAACAGCCTACACATTTCAGACCTTAGTTATGGCTAATAAAAATAAAAAATAAATGAGTAAGTAACACAAATACATAAAAAAGTCACAAGATTAACCAGCACAAGTGTATTAAAAATGCAAAAGGAAAAACCCCGACATGACGTGCAATGGAGAATATCACAGAAGATAAAGGCATATTGGAAACCAGGCAAATAAAAAGTGACCCACAATAGAATGCATAGTTTAGATTATTCCGAAATAGATCTTAACATTACAAGAATCATTTAAAAAACATCACAGGAAAAAAAAAAAAAAAAGACACAGACTTTAAGAACGCAAAGTTTTCTGGGTACACAGGATGCAGACCTGCACCCCCACAGGGACTGAATCAGATGGGATGAAGATCTTTTTCTTATATGATCTTTATTAGAGTGCAGGCACTATGATCTCTATG
Source organism: Rana kukunoris (assembly GCA_029574335.1). NCBI lineage: Eukaryota > Metazoa > Chordata > Amphibia > Anura > Ranidae > Rana > Rana kukunoris. The sequence goes on along the minus strand of CM056050.1, from coordinate 66,881,677 downwards.
AAGCACCCACTAATGTAACCATGTTCTGTTTTGAAAGAATATAAACCATGCATGCTATTGCACGTTGTTTTTGATATGTCTACATTTTCTGTGATGTGTTTTATTGCACAGAGTCATGTTGGGGTTATATCACTTTTTTTGTACCCAATAAAGTATTTTTTTTAATTATTCTTATTCATTTAATACCAAGCGATTTTATTAAAGCATTATTCAGCAATACAGGAAACATGTCAAATGTATGTATGATACCGTAGGGTAAAAAATAAATAAAAAATGATATATATATACACATACACACATACATACACACACACAGCACTAACATTTTGACCACCCACCTAATATAAAAGCAGATTTTGCCACCAAAAAAGCCCTGACCCATTAAGGCATGGACTCCACTGGTCCTCTGAAGATATGCTGTGGCATCTGCAACCAAGACATCAGTAGCAGATCCTTTACGTGTCCGCTGGCTTGCTTTCTTCCCGTAGTGCATTCTGTGGCCATCTCTTCCCCAGGTTATGCAAAGATTTAGGCTAACCACATAATGTAAGTCAAAACATGATTCATCAGGCCATGCAACCTTTTTCCATTGCTCCATGGTCCAGGTACCCATTGCAGGCACTTTTAACAGTGGATACGGATCAGCACAGGCACCCTGACCGGTTTGCAGCCTATTCCTGTATAATAGGTTTGCCAAGATGCCCATCCAATTTTTTTTCAATTATCGACACTCCGCGCTGACACCAACTGTGGAAGAGAGTTCCACATCCTTACAGCCCTGACAGTACCGTATGTAGTTAAAGTTTAAACTGCTTCCTGCCCAACGTCATTGAGTGGACAAGTGTCCAGTCCCCTTAAAGTGGTTATAAACCCTTACATATACCCAGTGAAGTTACTGTCCTCAGGTGATACAAAGATTAAACAAATCCTCCTACATAAGTTGTACCTGTTTATTTGCAGTTTCCTCATCTACGTACAGTGCATCCGAAAAGTATTAACAGAGCTTCACTTTACCACATTTTGTTATGTTACAGCCTTATGGATTAAATTAATTTCTTTCAACATTCTACAAATACCCCATAATGACAATTAACCACTTAAGACCCGGACCAAAATGCAGGTAAAGGACCTTGCCCCTTTTTGCGATTCGGCACTGCGTCGTTTTAACTGACAATTGCGCGGTCGTGCGACGTGGCTCCCAAACAAAATTGGCGTCCTTTTTCCCCCACAAATAGAGCTTTCTTTTAATGGTATTTGATCACCTCTGCGGTTTTTATTTTTTGGGCTATAAACAAAAATAGAGTGACAATTTTGAAAAAAATGCAATATTTTTTTACTTTTTGCTATAATAAATATCCCCCCAAAATATAATTTTTTTTTCCCTCAGTTTAGGCCGATACGTATTCTTCTACTTATTTTTGGTAAAAAAAATCGCAATAAGCATTTTTTATCGGTTGGTTTTCGCAAAATTTATAGCGTTTACAAAATAAGGGATAGTTTTATTGCATTTTTTATTTTATTTTTTTACCACTAATAGCGGCGATCAGCGATTTTTTTCGTGACTGCGACATTATGGAGGACACTTCGGACAATTTTGACACATTTTTGGGACAATTGTCATTTTCACAGCAAAAAAAATGCATTTAAATTGCATTGTTTACTGTGAAAATGACAGTTGCAGTTTGGGAGTTAACCACAAGGGGGCGCTGTAGGATTTGTGTGTTCCCTGCGTGTGTTTACAACTGTAGGGGGGTGTGGCTGTAGGTGTGACGTCATCGATCACGTCCCCCTATAACAGGGATGACGTGATCGATGCTGCGGCCACAGTGAAGCACGGGGAAGCCGTGTTTACACACGGCTCTTCCCATTCTTCAGCTCCGAGGACCGATCGCCGCACTCCAGCGGTGATCGGGTCCGCGAGTCCCGGAGCTTCAAGGATGCTGTATTCATTTTTCCCTCGATCCTGACTAGTCTCCTAGTTCCTGCCGCTGAAACACATCCCCACAGCATTATACTGCCACCACCATGCTTCACCGTAGGGATAGTATGGGCCAGGTGATGAGCCGTGCCTGGTTTCCTCCAGACTTGACACTTGCCATTCAGGCCAAAAGAGTTCAATCTTTGTTTCATCAGACCAGAGAATTTTGTGAAAGTCCTTTAGGCAAACTCCAGGCGGGCTGTCATGTGCCTTTTACTGAGGAGTGATTTCTGTCTGGCCACTCTACCATACAGGCCAGATTGGTGGAGTGCTGCAGAGATGGTTCTTCTGGAAAGTTCTCCTCCCTCCACAGAGAAACGCTAGAACTTTGTCAGAGTGACCATTGTGTTCTTGGTCACCTCCCTGACTAAGACCATTATGCTCATTGGGACCTTCAATGCTGTAGAAATATTTATGTACCCTTCCCCAGATATGTGCTTCAAAACAAACTTGTCTTGGAGGTCTACAGACAATTCCTTGGACTTCATGCCTTGGTTAGTGCTCCGACATGCACTGTGAACTGTGAGACCCTATATAGACAGGTAACAGGATGCACCTGAGCTCAATTTGGAGTGTCATGGCAAAGGCTGTGAATAATTGCGCACGTGATTTTTTACTTCTTGATAAATTTGCAAAGATTTCAAACAAACTTCTTTCACATTGTCATTATGGGGTATGGTTTGTAGAGTTTTGAGGAAAATAATGAATTTAATACATTTTGGAATAAGACTGCTGTAACATAACAAATTGTAGAAAAAGTAAAGCGCTGTGAATACTTTCCAGTTACACTGTATAGTGCCTTGCAAAAGTATTTACCCCCTTTGGCATTTTTCATGTTTTGTTACCTCACAGCCTGGAATAAACATGGATTGTTTGAGGATTTGCATTATTTCATTTACAGAACATGCTCACATCTTTGAAGATTTGTATTTATTTTTACTTTTTTTTTTTTTTATTGTGAAGCAAACAAATAGGACAAAATAACAGAAAAAGTCGATGTGCATAACTATTCAGCCCCCCTCCCCCAAAGTCAATATTTTTATTTTATTTTTTAAATCAGAAAAAGGGTTTTATTTGGTTGTTCATAGTGCAAAATACATGTCATACAAGATAATGCATAAGAAGAAAGAAAACGTTTGCCATCACATGTTGCTTTGTCAAACAGTACAAAGTCTACAGTGTATATTGTGATTTGCGCGTCATAAATGACAATGCAATAATGCATGTTAGAAAAATAAAGAAGTAGAGAAATAGAGAGTCTGGGTAACCAAAAACCAAGTCAACAACAAAAAAGAAAAATAAGAGAGACAAGTAAAACATTTGAATTGTAGTAGCGGATTATACACGTCCCCAGAGCCCTGAGAACATGCAGCATCCAAACACTCTGCTCGACCCACCACGGCCATCAGTATTCCTTAGGGACATACAACGCAACTAATCCATTCAGCCCCTCAAACTAGCTCTGATTACTTTCCTTGTAGGAGTTTGTTCCAGACCAATTGATGCAGTGCTAACCCAGGGACATCCAACCAGACCTGCCATGCTATGTTGAAATGTCAGTTTTTCTCTTATTAATAATTTATTCACCTTTTCGATCCATTGTTGCCTAGTGGGAACCCTAAGGCCTCGTACACACGAGGCAATAGATTTGTTCAAAACGGTCTGTCCGACCGATTTGAACAAATTTGTCTCTTTGGATTTTGGTTCTGTCAGGTGTTCTATAAGCCCTATGCAGCAGATAAAGCTGAAATTGTTTTTGAGAAGCTTATACGGAGACCAGCGGAGCGGAGGCAAGGCAAAGATTCCACGTCTCCCTGTCTATTGTCCCCACATCCTCCTTCCATTTACACCTACATGGCAGACCGGTGAGATCCTGAATTGCGTTAAGAATAATGTTATAGCATCTAGAGATCATACCTTTTTTGTTCACCCTCCATCCTGTATAATTGTGTGATTGGTTAGTCTAATAGGTGTTTGCCTGGACTGCGCTTGCAGTGCATGACGCAACTACAAATATTTAAAGAAATTAGTGCGTGGTATGTCAAATTCTGCTTGAACTTTCAGAAAGGATTTTTAGGATAGGCCCATTATACAATTGTGAGATGTATCTTATCCCTACACCTTCCCAGCTTCCAAATCCACACCTACCACCTGCATCATTGATGTGCAGTCAGGCAAGGGGGTTATTATGCGGTCTATTGGCATTAGCACACACTTGTTCCAGGTAATAGAGAAGCCGGATAGTGCTCCAAAGGCTTTAATAAAAGAGTCATGACCGCAATCAATAAATCCTGCGCGCCATCCAAGTATAATGTTGTGTCATCAGCATAGAATGACACCACGTCCGTACCCACTCCAGAACCCTACAATATTGTTGTCCCCCCTTTTACGTGACGTGTGAGGCTCCAGGGCCAGGGCGAACAGCAGGGGTGACAATGGACACCCCTGCCTGGTGCCCCCGAATAGTGGAAAAGGCTCCGACAGCTCCCCATTAACCCTAATCCTAGCAGATGGTTGAGCATACAATAATTTGACCCAGCTAATACATTTTGCACCCAGGCCCACTTGATCCAACACTTTCCACGGGTAAGGCCACTCTACGCTGTCGAAGGCCTTAGCTGCGTCCAGCGAGAATGGCTCAGTTTCCAGTATTATATGCAGGGAGCTACAAGTTTAGAAAAAGTCTCCTAATGTTTTGGGCTGTGGATCTGGTGGGGATGAATCGGGACTGGTCGCTATAGACCAGCTTGTGTATCACTTGTGCCAATCTGGTTGCCAACACCCAAGCCAAAAGTTTGACATCTGCCGTAAGGAGATGGGGCCTATAGGAGTCAGGTTTCAGAAGTACTATTATGACTGCCTCATTCATGGAGTTGGGTAATACGCCCTTCTTCAATGCCTCATTAAAACCTTCAGGAGCATGGGGAGCAATGTGTCAGCATATCGCCTGTAGACCTTGGAAGGGAGGCCATCAGCCCCTGGGGATTCGTTATGAGTCTGTGCTAAAGCTGTGGCTAATTAATCCTCCATTAGCGGGGCATCAAGCAAGGCCGACAATCGAGGCAGCTCACATCCCCCCTCTAGAAATCCCTCTATTTCCCCCTCTGTGGGATGTACCTTAGACATGTAGAGGTCAGCATAGAATGACCTAAAGATTTACATTACTGTAGCAGTCTGTGTCTGAGTGACACCCTGTGCATCGAATAAGACCGAAACCATAGGAGGTGGATCTCTGTGCACAGGCTAGTAAAGCCAGCATGTGCCCAGTAGACTCCCCCTCTTTCAAAATGGGTTTGTTACAAGAAAAATCTTTTGTTTCAGCCAGCTCCAACGCCAGTTGTCTGGACATAGATTGTGCCCCCAGCCAGACTCTCTTCGTGTCCTCTGTGGGATTAAAAATATAATTGTCCTCGGACTCCCTGAGTTGTCTTGCATAACTCTACCTCCCAGGCCTTAGTGTTTGTTTTGAGCCAATTAACCATAGTAATAAGTTGGCCCTGCATAAATGCCTCAGTGGTATCCCAGACAACATTTACAGGTATATGGGTCGTGCGTAGATTTTCCCGGGCAAATAATTTCAGTCGCTCTCATATAGGATCTGGTTCGGGAATAGAGAGCCAGAAAGGGTTAAGTTTCCAGTATCTGCTTTTAGTGGTAGTAGGCAGTGAGATAGTAACCCACAGTGAGGAAAAAGCCGATATATGTCTGTCCCCGTATTCAGATGCCAACACCAGTAGGAGAAATGTATCATTGCCTAGGCCTGGATCAAATCCTGGATAAGCTCCCATGTGCTGCCGAACAACACAAGTATTGCTTAGTATGAGCATGCCCTACGTGCCACACGTAGGTCAGCCCGCGTTCCTCAAGCAAGCCGGCAAAGGAGGTAAGCCCTCCATTACGTCTAGATATGGGCATTTTGATCCATTGGTGATATATAATTATTGTAATCGCCCACTGCTAAAAGTGGTACATGCGCATTGAGCACAATATTGTGCCACATGCTGATGCACACTGCCGATGCGCGCTCCACTCTGCAAGTGGGGTGTGTATATTACAATTATATCTAGCCCTTTTCATACACCCTCCCCCTTAAAGACAATATAATAGTTACACACACCATGCCCCCTGTGGCGTGCGTATCACTATTATATTGTCTGATGGGGGGGCGGGTGTATGAAAAGTAGGGAGAGGTTTGCACTGTTGATGGGCGACTTTGTGGCATCCGCCCCTTACACAATATCATTTTAATATACACGCCCCACTTGCAGAGTGGAGCGGGCATCAGCAGCGTGCGGCAACGACTGTCACTATGCCCTGTTCATTGCGCAGGCTCCAGCTCTTTATGTTCAGTAACCTTCGGAGCTAGAGCGCTGCACCCGCGCAGTTCAGGGCAGGCATTGTCCGCCAGGGGGACACATCTCGGCAGAACACCGGCACTAAGCATGAACCATTTTAGAATTGTGAGCTACAGTAGCTCTTCCAATGGACCACACAGGCCAGCCTTCTCTCCCCATGTGCATCACTGAGCCTTGGCTGCCCATGACCCTGTCGATGGTTCACTACTTTTCCTTCCTTGAACATCTTTTGGTAGGTCCTGACCACTGCAGACCATGAACAATCCACAAGAGCCGCAAGTTTTGGAGTTGCCCTGATCCAGCCACCTAGCCATTACAATTTGGCTCTTGTAAAAGTCACTCAAAATCCTTACACTTCCCAGGTTATTAAAGCGGAGGTTCACCCAAAAACTTTCTGACATTAGATCCAGCATACTGCCAACATCTGCAGTATGCTGTTTTTTTTTTTTGTACTTATCGTTTTATGAGCCGTTGTTATCCGGCTCCGAGCGGGGAATCCTGCGGGGAATGGGCGTTTCTAAGCCAAGAGGAGTTGATTGACGGGCTGCTAAGGCAGGTCACGCCTTCCGAAAATACCCGAGTGTCACTTCGGGTATTTTCGGAAGGCGTGACACACCTTAGCAGCCCGTCAATCAACTCCTCTTGGCTTAGGAATGCCCATTCCCCGCAGGATTCCCCGCTCGGAGCCGGATAACAACGGCTCATAAAACGATAAGTAAAAAAATTAATAAAAAAAGTAGTATGCTGGATCTAATGTCAGAAAGTTGATTTTTGGGTGAACCTCCGCTTTAATGTTGTTATTGCTGTTATTTTGGTTAGTTATGTATATGTAATGTTGTTTGTATTTTAAATGTGATTTTTTTTGTGTATGTTCTTTGGAAATGTAATGTAAATTATATCTGTGTTTTTTTTTTAAAACAAATGGAAAAAAAAAATCCTTACACTTGCCCATTTTTTTCTGCTTTCAAACACATCAACTTCAGGGACATCATGTTCATTTGCTGCCCAATATATCCCACCCACTTTCAGATTCCATTGATAGGATAATCAATGTTATTCACTTTACCCATCAGTGGTGATAATGTTATGGCTGATCGGTGTATATTATCCACCAATAAAACTAAAGGCTTTGAAGAACCACCAATTATTAGTATATATAAAAATCAATAGATGGTGTTGCGCTCCAAAGTAAAATAAAGTGCTAATCAGTAACAAGGTAACATATCAAATACAAAAAATAAACCTTCATGTACTGATGTGTAAAAGTACACAATGCATCAAACAGAAAAACTATTCGATGGTGGTCAATATAAGTGCAAAAATGCAAATAAAGTGACTTTAGTGAATAAATATAGAACTTTCAAGTGCTGATGTGTAAACGTGCACAATGCATAAATAAATTGGAACAGTTCAATTGCAGTCCATACAAATAATAAAAGTGCAAATAGTGCAGATGAATTGCAATCTGGAAGAACTAGAAATCTTCCAACCACAAAAAAGTGCAGAGTGCAAAGCGAAAGGTGCTATCTAGCATCAATAGGTGGCGCTGTCACTACAGTGCTGTGAATCTTCGGTGTAAATGACACCCGCAGGTGTACCAACTTCTTAACTTACTGCTGTAAGGTAAGCAACATTCAGAGTAAACAAATGCATCAAACCTGACATAAACTGAAAGATTCTGAGAAAACAAGGAGCCTCTATAGCAGGGGTGGCAAACTCAAATTCATCGGGGGCCGCATCAGCAATTTGGTTGCCCTCAAAGGGCCGGTTAGATCTGCACTCCAGTTTTCTTGCGCTGCGTAGGGAGCGCAGGGTTCAGGAGTGTCCCCCCTCCTCTCTGGTGTCCCCCCCCTCCTCTCTGGTGTCACTGGTGTCCCCCCCCTCCTCTCTGGTGTCACTGGTGTCCCCCCCTCCTCTCTGGTGTCACTGGTGTCCCCCCCTCCTCTCCTCTCTGGTGTCACTGGTGTCCCCCCTCCTCTCCTCTCTGGTGTCACTGGTGTCCCCCCTCCTCTCCTCTCTGGTGTCACTGGTGTCCGCCCTCCTCTCCTCTCTGGTGTCACTGGTGTCCGCCCTCCTCTCCTCTCTGGTGTCACTGGGGTCCCCCTCCTCTCTGGTGTCACTGGGGTCCCCCTCCTCTCTGGTGTCACTGGGGTCCCCCTCCTCTCTGGTGTCACTGGGGTCCCCCTCCTCTCTGGTGTCACTGGGGTCCCCCTCCTCTCCTCAGTGACCCCAGTGACATCAGAGGGGAGAGGGACCCCAGTGACACCAGAGAGGAGAGGGACCCCAGTGACACCAGAGAGGAGAGGGACCCCAGTGACACCAGAGAGGAGAGGGACCCCAGTGACACCAGAGAGGAGAGGAGGGGGACCCCAGTGACATCAGAGAGGAGGAGGACCCCAGTGACATCAGAGAGGAGGGGGACCCCAGTGACATCAGAGAGGAGGGGGACCCCAGTGACACCAAAAAGGAGAGGAGGGGCACCCCAGTGACACCAGAGAGGAGAGGAGGGGCACCCCAGTGACACCAGAGAGCAGAGGAGGGGGACCCCAGAGAGGTTGGAGACCCCAGGGACACCAGAAAGGAGAGGAGGGGGACCCCAGAGAGGTTAGGGACCCCAGGGACACCAGAGAGGAGAGGAGGGGGACCCCAGGGACACCAAAAAGGAGAGGAGGGGGACCCCAGAGAGGTTGGGGACCCCAGAGAGGTTAGGGACCCCAGAGAGGAGAGGAGGGGGACCCCAGTGACACCAGAGAGGAGAGGAGGGTGACCCCAGTGACACCAGAGAGGAGAGGGACCCCAGTGACATCAGAGAGGAGGAGGACCCCAGTGACATCAGAGAGGAGGGGGACCCCAGTGACACCAAAAAGGAGAGGAGGGGCACCCCAGTGACACCAGAGAGGAGAGGAGGGGCACCCCAGTGACACCAGAGAGCAGAGGAGGGGCACCCCAGTGACACCAGAGAGCAGAGGAGGGGGACCCCAGAGAGGTTGGAGACCCCAGGGGCACCAGAAAGGAGAGGAGGGGGACCCCAGAGAGGTTAGGGACCCCAGGGACACCAGAGAGGAGAGGAGGGGGACCCCAGGGACACCAAAAAGGAGAGGAGGGGGACCCCAGAGAGGTTGGGGACCCCAGAGAGGTTAGGGACCCCAGAGACACCAGAGAGGAGAGGAGGGGGACCCCAGTGACACCAGAGAGGAGAGGAGGGTGACCCCAGTGACACCAGAGAGGAGAGGAGGGGGACCCCAGTGACATCAGAGAGGAGGAGGACCCCAGTGACAGAGAGGAGGGGGACCCCAGTGACACCAAAAAGGAGAGGAGGGGCACCCCAGTGACACCAGAGAGGAGGGGCACCCCAGTGACACCAGAGAGCAGAGGAGGGGGACCCCAGAGAGGTTGGAGACCCCAGGGACACCAGAAAGGAGAGGAGGGGGACCCCAGAGAGGTTAGGGACCCCAGGGACACCAGAGAGGAGAGGAGGGGGACCCCAGGGACACCAAAAAGGAGAGGGGGACCCCAGAGAGGTTGGGGACCCCAGAGAGGTTAGGGACCCCAGAGACACCAGAGAGGAGAGGAGGGGGACCCCAGTGACACCAGAGAGGAGAGGAGGGTGACACCAGAGAGGAGAGGAGCCCCAGTGACACTGGTCCCCCTCCTCTCCTCTCCTCTCTGGTGTCACAGGTGTCCCCCTCCTCCGCTCAGTACAGACAGCCATGCTCCCCGGGTGATGGTCTCTACTACCTGCAGGTGCAGATCTCGCCGTTCTCCTCATGTCTGCGGTTGTGGTCCCGGGTCTTTAATCAGTGAGCTGAGGCGGTGCAGAGTGTCATGCCGTGCACTGGTTACTAGGCAAGCCGACTGGGGTGGAGCAAGATGGCGGCGGCGAAACGTCACTTCCTGACGAGACAGCCGCCGCGTGTACCAAGATGGCCGCCGCTCTGGAGCTAGGCCGAAGCCGGGGACTTTCCTATGGCCGAGGCTGCGGAGCGGATCGCATGGTGTCACGGATCGGTGACAATCTGTTGCCACCGCCGCGCGGGCCACATGGCAAGGCCTGGCGGGCCGGATTCGGCCCGCGGGCCTTGTGTTTGCCACCCCTGCTCTATAGTGTAGTGTGCTTAAGAACGGTCATTTATTTTTCGCATACATCAAAGACAATCAGTACTCACATTTAGTAAATAAAACATGCAGTGTAAAAACGAGCAGCGAGCTCTCAGCCAGGATATCACTTCCGTTGTCCATATGTCCTGTGCGTGTCGTCACTGTCACGTGACTTTATCGGTGACAAACTATGGCCAGCGGAAGTGTCCTTAAATAGCTTATAACTGCCGGTCGGCCATTTTCTTGAAGCCTTCATATCAAAAGCATTGAAGCGGATATTTTCCAAGAGATTTCCCTCTAGGTGGCTATGATCGCGGCCATTTTGTTGTGGCTTATCACAAACACCACAGCGTTGCATCAAGGCGCCTGATGATGTAACTGTGTGTTTAAAAAGGTAAATGGAAAAAATTATAATGGTAATAGGCGGGGTATTAAAATGGTGCCAGTACAGTTATAATATCCGATCCAAAGCAGGTGGATATAGTGGCACACGGTTAAAACATGTCACCCACTTACAAGCGGTTGGCCTAAAACAACTTAAAATGAATGGGTTACCCTATCCGTAACACATTCCAATGAGTCCCAGTGAAAAAAAGGATTGAAAAAATTGTTGAGAAAGCCAATGTCCTATTCGCAAAGAAAGGACGCATCAGATGGTGGTTTAGTGGCTGAAAAATACACTGCTCTCCATCAAATAAAATGGTGACATTAAACCAAAAGGGAACCACAGAACAGTGAAAAGATAGAAAGGAAATCCTCCACCTTCCAAACAAACTGCCTCTTACCGAAAGGGAAGATCCCAACCAGAGATCTTCTGTTGGCGTGTGGCTTTCTACCCAGCCTAGGGGTCTATGCAGCAGGATATCCGGTATCCGATAAATCTCAAACCGCACACAGATGATCAGTGATCAAGGTGAGAAAGGAAAGACATAGCGCAATCCAGTAAAACAATTTAATGTAAAAAATATTTAAAATTGCACTTACAATAAGTGGATAAAAATTTGCATATGAAAATATGTAGCCGGCCGGCTAACACAGCCCGTTCTCTCTCTTTTTACATTAAATTGTTTTAGTGGATTACGCTATGTCAGCCTACTTTCCTTCCTCACCTTGGCTATAATCACTACTAATCATCTGTGTGCGGTGGGAAATTTATCGGATACCGGATATCCTGCTGCATAGACCCCTAGGCTGGGTAGAAAGCCACACGCCAACAGAAGATCTCTGTTCTGTGGTTCCCTTTTGGTTTGATGTCACCATTTTATTTGAAGGAGAGCAGTGTATTTTTCAGCCACTAAACCACCATCTGATGCGTCCTTTCTTTGCAAATAGGACATTGACTTTCTCAACAATTTTTTCACTGGGACTCATTGGAATGTGTTACGGATAGGGTAACCCATTAATTTTAAGTGTTTTCAACCTATCAACAGCACAAGGATTATAATTATGTATGCTAGTTGATTTCACGTTTGAAATATCACGTTAATCGCACGGCTTATTTTTCTTTACATTGGTCCAATTTGTGTGTGTCTCACATTTAGAGCTGTAGCATATTTGCTTTCTGTTTATCCACTTGACAGCGCAGTATTACCACATTTTCCCATGGACTAAAACAACTATTAAAATTGGGGTAAGAGCATATGGATTAAATAAGACACTAGAGGGGTGTCACAGGATAAGAACACATCATGGGACTCCGGAAATAGGACATATGGACACCGGAGGTGATGTCCTGGCTGAGAGCTCGTTTTTACACTGTGCATGTTTTATTCACTAAAATGTGAGTACCTGATTGTCTTTGATGTATGCGAAAAATAAATTACTGTTTTTTACTACACTATAGAGGCTCCCTGTTTTCTCAGAATCTTTCAGTTTATGTCAGGTTTGATGCATTTAAGTGGTTCTTTTCTACTGATCTAGTCCTGGGAGAGAGGCACTTAGAAGATGCATCTTTAGGCTCTGCACATACTGGAACCCACCGGAAGGATCGCACAGGAGACCCCCATTTTTCTTTTGCGTGATCATCTACCCCTTTGTTTACTCTGAATGTCGCTTACCTTACAGCAGTAAGTTGAGAAGTTAGTACAACTGTGAGTGTCATTTACACCAAAGATTCACAGCACTGTAGTGACAGCGCCACCTATTGATGCTAGATAGCACCTTTCGCTTTGCACTCTGCACTTTTTTGTGGTTGGAAGATTTCTAGTTCTTCCAGATTGCGATTCTTCGGCTCTATTATTATTTATATGGACAACCGTTGAACTGTTCCAATTTATTTATGCATTGTGTACTTTTACACATCAGCACTTGAAAGTTCTATATTTATTCACTACAGTCACTTTATTTGCATATTTGCACTTATATTGACCATCATCGAATAGTTTATTCTGTTTATTGATGCATTGTGCACTTTTACACATCAGTACCTGAAGGTTTATTATTTGTATTTGATATACAAGTTACCTTGTCACTGATTAGCACTTTATTTTACTTTGGAGCGCAACAACATCTATTGATTTTTATATATACTTTGCTGTGGGTAGTGTTTGACCCTCAAGGTGGCTGCTGCACCTTAGACCACAAGTAAATGCACTAAATGTGTGCAGATGAATATTTTGAATATTTATAGGACTTTGTCTATAGAATCTATTGTACGCATAAATACACGCAACACAAGTACCTGAAATTGCATCCAGAAATGCTGATGTTCAAACATCAGTACAGAGTCCTTAATATAACTGAGGGGATGCTGTTGAAGAACAGACAAAATGAACTCATCATACACTTGAGGGCAGCGATATATCAATCCAAGTAGGCAAGACATTTATTATATCTTGGTACGAAAGTAAATTCAGAGTATGTTTTTTCTGCAGAAGTAGAACTGTGGCTTGGGTGGTACCAGGAGCACTTTGCATAAAAGTGCAAGTATCTACAGCACAGAACGGCAAACAAACTATGTTTGCACAAATTTATTGCCGACAGGTCTGCATTACCCAACACTTCTGTGCTCTGGACCGAGTGTACACTCCGCTGCACATGTGTCACATGCACAATATAATAGAAAAGAGAAAAGTCCTGAGAAACCCAGTAAGGTGGTGTAGGACAGCCTCGTGCCTGGGGACGTGGCCTGGTTAGAGCCCAGGCTGAGGCTGTTATACACTTTCTTATGGGGTTTGTGTGACTTCCATTAGATGTCTAGAGCTGGGACAAGCGATGTCCTCGTCTGCACTCAAAGTGGTTGCTACATAAGACCACCCATTGGAGCCTTGAGTGGCACCTGTAAATGTTGTTGGGTCACATGCACTCTACACACACACACACACACACACACACACACACACACACACACACACACACACACACACACACACACACAAATTGCTAAGAGAAGGTGAAGAGCATTTTTCTTTTTTGGCCAGAACAGGCAAATTGTCTTCCATTAATAATCCTACCTTGTATTGATTTTTTCGTTGCACTTTATCCGGTTTAAGACCGCCCATTTGCTGCCACAGAATGGCCCGGCTCTGTGAAACAATGTACCTGTATGTTGGGGGTGAGGGCCACCGGCGACCGCTTCCACCGCCAGGATGCACCGATCGTTGACAGGAGAGGCAGAACGGTGGTCTGCCTATGTAAACAAGGCAGACCACCATTCTGTCAGAGAGGAAAATGGAGATCCTGTGTTTTGGCTAAGCAGGAACACGGATTTCTCTCTTCCTCCAGTTAGGCAACCCCCCCCCCCCACACAGTTAGAAAGCACTCTCTAGGAACACACTTAAACCATTTGATCGCCCCTGTTAACCCCTTCCCTGTCAGTGTCAGTACAGCGACTGCATTTTTTTTTTAACACTGATCACTGTATTAGTGTCACTGGTCCCCAAAAAGTGTAACTTTGTATCAGATTTGTCCGCCGCAGTCCCACTAAAAAGCTCAGATTTCTGCCATTACTAAAAAATATAAAAAAATATGTAGCAGAAAACATATTGGCTTAAATCGATGAAGAAATTTGATTTGTACATTTTTTATTGGATATGTTTTATTGCAGAAAAGTAAAAAAATGATTATTCAAAATTGTCTGTATTTTTGTGGTTTATAATGCAAAAAATAAAACTCGCAGAGGTGATCAAATACCACCAAAAGAAAGCTCTGTTTGTGAGGGAAAAAAAGGACATAGATTTTGTTTGAGTGCAGCGTCGCAGAACCGCGCAGTTGTCAGTTAAAGCAACGCAGTGCCGTATTGCAAAAAATGGCCTGGTCATGAAAGGGGGTGAAACCCTCTGGGTCTGAAGTGATTAAAGCTCACATAATGATTGCCATAAGATTATAATATGGCATAATAAAAAAAGTTTAAATCCTATCGTATTTTAACCACTTAAGGACCGCCGCACAACGATATACGTCAACAGAATGGCACAACTGGGCACATGGACATATAAATACGTCCTCTTCAAGAGCCCAACCGTGGGACGCGAGCGCGCCGCAGTGTCACGTGATCGGGTCACAGGAGCTGAAGAACGGGGAGAGGTGAGTGTAAACAAACCTTCCCCGTGGCTCGTCACTGACATCAGTGACAATCAGACACGTCCCCCCTACAGTTAGAAGAGACACATTATATCACACTTAACCCTTTAGCGCCCCTGGTGTTGACCCCTTCACTGCTATTGTAATTTTCACAGTAATCAGTGCATTTTTATAGCACTTTTCGCATTGAAAATGATAATGGTCTCAAAAATGTGTCAAAAGTGTCCGCCACAATGTCCTAGTCACGAAAAAAAACATAGTAAAAAAAATATTAATAAAAATGCAATAAAAATTTCTCCTATTTTGGAAACACTATACATTTTGCGCAAACCAATCAATATTTTTTTTTTTTTTTACCAAAAATATGCAGAAGAATACGTATCGGCCTAAAGGGATTTTTTTTTTTACATCCATTTTTGTTTATAGCGCAAAAAATAAAAACCACAGAGGTGATAAAATACCACCAAAAAAAAGCTCCATTTGTGGGAAAAAAAGGACGCCAATTTTGTTTTAGTTAAAGAGACGCAGTGCCAAATCGCAAAAAGGGGCAAGGTCATTAACCTGCATATTGGAACTGAACTGGTTAAGGACAACAAAGTATTGGATGTATAAAAATGTTGCACCATGCCACAAGCAGATTAGCAAACTCTCGGTGGATTTAAAAGGAAGTTGTATTTGACATCACAGCAAAGGGAAATCAAGGTATGATGGAGTTGTATGAAAAATATATAAATGCTACACTATAGGCAATAAGCAGCCAGTGCTTGTTTACAATGATAATTATAGAACCGACACTGCTAATAAGAACCCGAATTCAAGCAAAGTACTATGCAGAACTAAACCACAAGCAAAATGACATAACTTTGTGCTCATCACCACAACTAACATTGTGGAGAAAGCCTCTTGAGGGAGGAGGGGGTGAGCAGGAGGGTCAGGATGCTATCTACTTTGCAGATAGAGACAAGAGCTGTGTGTTAGTGGGCTTCCTGACACTCCTGCTCGCCCCCTACCCCCTCAAGAGGCTTTCTCCACACCAGGGAAAAAGCCTTGCATTACCGTGTGGAGTTACAGACAGAAGAACAGGAAGTGAAGATTTCTCAGAAGAAATAAGGACATTTAAAAGCAAAATCGAAGGATGAGGTAAGCGAAGGAGGACTGCACTAAGGTAAAGGAAGCCATTTAGGGAAAACATTTTTTACCTTTACAACCCTTTTAACCAAAAATAAAGAGAATGTATACAACTCTTACCATGTTGGAAAAATGAAAATACGCGTGACGACAAACACCACCCCAAACGATATAAACAGAGTGTCACATATCCTCCGGTACTTTGCATAGTTTGCCATTTTTGCTGCCTTTAAGAGAAAAGAAAATAGTACCAATAAGTTAGAGAATACATAAAGAAAACCATGCATGTGGTGGGAACATCACTGTGACATTCTCCATTCAGTTTACTGTAATAAGTATGACTGCCAGAAGACCTTGGCAAATTAAACCGCATCCAAATATCGGCAAACTGCTCTGCAAATCAAAACTGCAAAACGCAGATTGGGTTTAATTGCTGCTTCTTTTTAGATTTAAAGCTTAAAAACAAACAAACACAATTAAATGTCAACCACCAGTGTCAAATAGGTTAAATTGTTACTAAACCCAGGACCATGCATACACTCACTAGATCTGGTCCCCCACAGTACACAGAAATGCAATAGTTTTAGTAAATATAAACAGCAAAATACCCTTTCCCATCAGCAATATACAGGTATAGCAGTCGTGTGACTACTATCAGTGTTTGGTTAAAGGTTGTAAAAAGAGTTTTCATACTGCACTGGCTGTCCCATCAGGATGCAGGACCCCTGACCCTCTGTCTGGGCAGTGCTGATTTGCCCAGTGCTGATCACATGCACCACACCAAACTGAGCATGTGCAGCCTTGACTCCAGTAACTGTCTTATCCAGACATGTTTTAAAGACAATACAAGAATGGGAGGATCTGAGAAGACAGGACCAAACAGCCTTTTTACAAAATGATTAACCCCTTTGGTTCCACAGTGAGTATAACAAGCATGCTTTACTGCATATACAGACTCATTTTACTGTTGTGGGTTTAGTAACACTTTAAATGTCAACTGCCATCAATCAGGTTCACCAAAAAACTGCATATAGAAATTGATTGCTAAAATCAATTCACATTTTTCCTTTAGGTTGGCTGACCTTTCTGAGTGATTTCAGGCCAGTTCACACCAGAACATGTCATTCCTGTCACCTTACCTTGCAATGCATTTTGACAGATTATTCATTTTATTAGGCTGCAAAGCGCATTGGCCATTGAAAAAGGAGTGCAAGCTCTAATTTTTCAAAATGCACTGCACCAAGGCACATGGTACTGTTTTAACATGCGATTTGTTACCTGCAAAACACACAGTGTTTGTGATCTGCATTAGAGGTGCCATTAACAATACATTAGCACCCGTATGCAGATCGCACAGGCAGTGTGCCTTTATCACACTGTGGTTTGGTGTGAACCAGCCCTTAAAGTGAAAGTCCACGCTAAAAATAAAATCCCTGCATCTATAGCCACAACATTCTAACACACCTATCTAGTCCTGTAAAGAAAAAATCTGTATACATACTTTCTCTGCAGGCGATCCGACCCGATCTCCAGTGGCTGAAGCTCTAATCCCACGCTGAGCTGTCAGCCACGGCTTCGCTGTGGAGGCGGGTGCAGAGGACACGTCCGACAATGGAAGCCCCATCGTAAGTCAATGGTTGACGTCACTTCGCATTCATTTCGCAGTCATTGACGGACGTGTACTCAGCAGAGCTTCTACCGCTGGAGATTGGATCACACTACCTGAAGAAAATGTATATATACGGATTGCTTATTTACAGGGCTAGATCGGTTAGTGGTAAAATGTCACTGGCTATACAGGTGACACTCGAAAAATTAGAACATTGTGCAAAAGTTCATTTTTTTCACTAATGCAACTTAAAAGGTGAAACCAATATATGAGATATACTCATTACATGCAAAACAAGATAGTTCAAGCAGTGATTTGTCATAATTGTGATGATTATGGCTTATAGCTCATGAAAATCCCAAATCCACAATCTCCAAAAATTTGAATATTGTGAAAAGGTGCAATATTCTAGGCTCAAAGTGTCCCACTCTAATCAGCTAATTAAGCCATGACACCTGCAAAGGGTTCCTGAGCCTTTAAATGGTCTCTCAGTCTGGTTCAGTAGAAATCACAATCATGGGAAAGACTGCTGACCTGACAGTTCAGAAAAAAACTGAAAACCATCATTGACACCCTTCATAAGGAGGGAAAGCCTCAAAAAGGTAATTGCAAAAGAAGTTGGATGTTCCCAAAGTGCTGTATCAAAGCACATTAATAGAAAGTTATGTGGAAGGGAAAAGTGTGAGAGAAAAGGGTGCACAAGCAGCAGGGATGACCGCAGCCTGGAGAGGATTGTCAGGAAAAGGCCATTCAAAAGTGTTGGGGACTTTCACAAGGAGTGGACTGAGGCTGGAATCAGTGCATCAAGAGCACCACACACAGACGGATCCTGGACATGGGCTTAAATGTAGTATTTCTCTTGTCAAGCCTCCTGAACAACAAACAACGTCAGAAGCGTCTTACCTGGGCTAAAGAAAAACACACCTGGTCTGTTGCTCAGTGGTCCAAAATCCTCTTTTCTGATGAGAGCAAATTTTGCATCTCATTTGGAAACCAATGACCCAGAATATGGAGGAAGAATGGAGAGGCACACACTGCAAGATGCTTGAAGTCCAGTGTGAAGTTTACACAGTCTGTGATGATTTGGGGAGCCGTGTCATCTGCTGGTGTTGGTCCACTGTGCTTCATTAGCCACTTTAGACCCGGACCAAAATGCAGCTAAAGGACCTTGCCCCTTTTTGCGATTCGGCACTGCGTCGCTTTAACTGACAATTGCGCGGTCGTGCGACGTGCCTCCCAAACAAAATTGCCGTCCTTTTTTCCCCACAAATAGAGCTTTCTTTTGGTGGTATTTGATCACCTCTGTGGTTTTTATTTTCTGCGCTATAAACAAAAATAGAGCGCCAATTTTGATAAAAATGCTATATTTTTTCCTTTTTGCTATAATAAATATCCCCCAAAAATATATATAAAAAAAATGTTTTTCCTCAGTTTAGGCCGATACGTATTCTTCTACCCATTTGTGGTAAAAAAAAAACAAAAAAAAACGCAATAAGCGTTTATCGGTTGGTTTGCGCAAAATTTATAGCGTTTACAAAATAGGGGATAGTTTTATTGCATTTTAATAAAACATTTTTTTTTTTACTACTAATGGCGGTGACTGCGACATTATGGCGGACCCTTCGGACAATTTTGACACATTTTTGGGACAATTGTCATTTTCACAGCAAAAAAACGCATTTAAAATGCATTGTTTACTGTGGAAATGACAGTTGCAGTTTGGGAGGTAACGACAGGGGGCGCTGTAGGGATTATGTGTTCCCTGTGTCTGTTTACAACTGTAGGGGGGTGTGGCTGTAGGTGTGACGTCATCGATCGTGTCCCCCCTATAAAAGAGATGACGCGATCGATGCTGCCGCCACAGTGAAGGACGGGGAAGCTGTGTTTACACACGGCTCTCCCCGTTCTTCAGCTCCGGGGACCGATCTCCAGCGGCGATCGGGTCCGCAAATCTCGTGGTCCCAGAGCTTCGGACCGGGTCACGGGAGCGCGCCACTGGAGCGCGCCCATGACCCACGGCTGGGTACTAGCACAGCACGTACCTGTACATGCATGTGCCCAGCCGTGCCATTCAGAGCACTTCATGCTTCCTTCCGCAGGCGAGCTCTATGGGGATGCTGGCTTTTTCCAGCAGGACTTGGCACCTGCCCACACTGCCAAAAGCACCAAGAACTGGTTCAATGACCGTGGGATTACTGTGCTTGATTGGCCAGCAAACTCACCTGACCCGAACCCCATAGAGAATCTATAGGGCATTGCCAAGAGAAAGATGAGAGACATGAGACCGAACAATGGAGAAGAGCTGAAGGGTGCTATTGAAGCTTCCTGGTCTTCCATAACACCTCAGCAGTGCCACAGGCTGATCGCTTCCATGCCACGCCACATTGAGGCAGTAATTGCTGCAAAAGGGGCCCAAACCAAGTACTGAGTACATATGCATGTTCATACTTTTCAGAGGTCCGATATTGTTCTATGTACAATCCTTATTTTTTTTATTGCATGTAATATTCTAATTTTCTGAGAATTTCGTTGCATTAGTGAAATAAATGAACTTTTGCACTAATTTTATGAGTTTCACCTGTAAATGGAGGGATTTTAGTTTTAGCCTGGCTCAGACTCTCTGCTCTGTTCCAGGCATCTGGGTGGATTCCGACATTAAATTTGGGATCCCTCCAGAGTCTAGAGTGGCTGAGTGACATCATCTGACAGTTGACATTAGCCAGAAGTTTAGTTTAAAAAATGCACAACTGAAATACATTATTTTTCGGTCTGGTCTAATTTTACACTGTTGCTATCATGTATGTGTCCATGTGTGACAAGGCAGTGCATGGTCTGTAGAGCTTAATGTAGTCCCAAAGGCAGCATGGTTAGTAAGGGCAGTGATGTAATGGAAGATTATTGTAGCTTTTCATCAGCTCTGACAAGAAGGCACACAGAGCAAATGGAAAAAAAAAAAAAATCACATATTTGTCACTTTTCCTTCACAATGCCCTTGTTTATATTGCCAAGTTTAAGATGTGTTGCGGACACATTGTGCTGTAGGTTCACCGAGTCTTTCATGTTCAGTCAAACTTTGAGAAAAAGAAGAATCGACAAAGTGGTGCACCTGTTTAACCACTTCCCGCCCAGTCAATAACAGATCGACGTCCAGGAAGTGGTTCTGAAATCCTGACTGGACGTCTATTGACGTCCTGCAGGATTTCATGCCGGGCGCACCGCGATCGGTGATGCGGGGTGTCAGTCTGACACCCTGCATCTCCGATCTCGGTAACGAGTCTCCGGCGGAGCCTCGTTACCACATGATCAGCCGTGTCCAATCACGGCTGATCACGATGTAAACAGGAAGAGCCGTTGATGGCTCTTCCTCACTCGCGTCTGGCGAGTAGAGGAGAGCCGGTCGGCGGCTCTCCTGACAGGGGGGGGGGGGGGGGTTCGCGCTGATTGTTTATCAGCGCAGCCCCCCCTCGATTCGCCACACTGGACCACCAGGGAAGCCCACACTAGACCACCAGGGAACTGCAAAAAAGTAAAAAGTCAGTAAAAAAAATAAAAAAAAGGTCATTAAAAAAAAGTGGGCATTGATTGGCAACATGGATCCATCAGTGCCACCCCACAGTGTCCAGCAGTGCCACCCCACAGTGTCCAGCAGTGCCACCCCACAGTGTCCAGCAGTGCCACCCCACAGTGTCCAGCAGTGCCACCCCACAGTGTCCAGCAGTGCCACCCCACAGTGTCCAGCAGTGCCACCCCACAGTGCCGCCTATGAGTGCCCATCAGTGCCCATCAGTGCCGCCTAGGCGTGCCCATCAGTGCCGCCTAGGCGTGCCCATCAGTGCCGCCTAGGCGTGCCCATCAGTGCCGCCTAGGCGTGCCCATCAGTTTAGGGACTACGTAGTTTAGGGACTACGGCAAAGGTCGACTGGGCTTTTTTCAATACATCACACCTTACCTAAAACACACAGATACGAGCATAGCCCAACATTGATATCTCTGGCAATAAAAGGTTCTATATAGTATGGGTCTCATACAGGAATTGGTTGGGGCTAAATATGTGCAAGTTTTTGCCCTCTAGTTAGAGCGTGCATATCATTTTATTCCATTTCTCTCCTTTTACAGTCATAATACTTTATATTGATGCACAATACCGCTTTTATGGGATAGTCACTGTATGGCCTGCTTTGTGTCACAAAAACGTCAGGGTGGTACCTGCACACTCCTGCTATGCCCGTCACTTGAATGGAAAGCCCATTAATCAGCCTGTCAGACTGCAGTGAATGGGTTTTACTTCCTCTCTAGCTCACTGAAAACCCTGCAAATTAAAAGCATAATTGGCTAGTGCGCAAAATGCATTGCAAAATACTAGCCCATTGCTATGCATACTAGCCCATTATGTGACACTTACTGGAAAACAAATCTAGCGCTGTCCCAGTCCATCGTCTGGCCCCTCTTCCTTCTGGGGCCACGGACTCCGGCTTTATGCCTGGCCAGAGTCACATGACGTCACTCCCATGCATTCTCACACGAGCCGGCGGTAACGCTACAGTCTAACTGAAGCAACGGCACGACGTGCCATTGCTTCAGTGCGCATGTCCCGATGACGTCAGCACATGCAGATACAGGGGGATATGTCCTAAACCGTGCAGGTTTAGGAGATATCCGGGGTAGCTACAGGTAAGCCTTATAATAGGCTTAACTGTAGCAAAATGTGGTTTGTAAGGGTTTACAGACACTTTAGTGCAGGTCACAGTGAGAGCGAACGTAGGCAGAGGTTGTGCGGTGCCAGGCAGAACATATAGTGATGGTTCAGGGGAGAACATTTTAGCCCCATTGTAAAGCTAGATTAGACAAAATAGGGTAGAGATTACCTTTAAATAGCTGATGTAAATGTACAATATATATACGAGTTAAGCGCTGTGTAAATTGACAGCTCTATATAAGTACCTGTAATGAATATATATATAAATAGCTAAACAATGGAAAGTTAACATGACCTCACCTCCAGAAAAGAATCAGCAGAGTCATGCAAACACATAACCAGAGTCCCCACTCGTGCCATATTATTGACATAGGAAAATGAGATGAGGCTCACTGTGGCCAGATGATGAATGAACATAAGTAGGAAATCCTGGAAAGAAGAAAAAATAAAGGGTATTATGGAATAAATTGCTGAAAAGAACATACAGATTCAGAATCAGAATTAGGAGTGTAGGGTGTGATGGAAGAAAGTACAGTCATATAACTAACCCTAAAAACTCAGATAATCCTTCAGTGGTTTCCTTATGCCAACCTGCTAAAGGGAGACTAGTAAAATAAGAACACAAAAGGAGACTCTTGTGGTTAACCTGCATCCCCAATAGAGCAATATTGACACCACAAATATTCTCGGTCCCTGTTAAAATATAAGATAATATTAGTTTCTCTAATTTCTTTGACAGACACAGCCTTCTTTACTCATGAACCATAGGGTTATATCGCGACCTACAGGAGTAGGACACTAGGCAGAAAAAAAGACTTGGCCATGGGCAGTCCTAGGCGATATACACCTCCCTGTCTGCTATAGGCCTTCAGTTATGCAACAAGCAGTATCAGAAGGATTAAAAACTCCATAGAGGGGTGAGTGCTGTGTCTGTCAATGAACTCAGAGAATTCTTTTTTTATGGCAAGTCAAAAATCCTATTTTCTCATTCGTTCATTGACTGACACAACCTTCTTTATTCCGAACCATAGGGATGTCCCAAAGCAGTGCCAGACATGAGGGGTGGGGCAGCCAACAAAAAAACAGGTCAACCAGACAACCTGGAACCCACCTGACCAGCAAAAAAAATAAAAAAAACCTTCACGAGGGGAACAAAGCCATCTAGACCGCTGCCTTCAGAACCTTGCGGTCGAAAGAAGCACGTGCAGATGCCAGCACATCCACCTTGTAAAATTTTGTGAAAGTGTGCACCGATGACCAGGTGGCTACCCTGAAAACTTACGTCACTGACGCCTGATGACGGAAGGCCCAGGAGGCACTCAGCGCCCGAATCGAGTGCGCTATCACCAGAAAGTGAGGAACCCGACCCTTGATAGAATAGGCCTGAATCACAGTCTGCCTGATCCATCTAGAAATGGTTGCCGAGGAAGCAGATAGCCCCTTCTTTGGTTCGTCCATGATCACATACAGGGAGTCGGACTTTCGAAAAGACTCAGTGGCCGCCAAATACACCCTGACCGCCTGTACCACATTTAAGGTGTACAAGGCAAATTTTCTCAGATGTTGCGGTCTGGGACATAGAGAAGGCAACACGGCATCTTAATTTAAATGGAAATCAGAGACAACCTTTGGGAGGACTGAAGGACAAGGATGAAGCACCACCTTGTCCTTATAAATCACCAGGTAGGGCGTGTTACAGGATAACACTGCCAGCTCCCTGCAAACAGAAGTAATAGCCACCAAGGCGGCCACCTTCTGCGATAGCGTGAGCAGGGGAATCTCTTGAACATTTCCCACAGTGGCAAGGGAGATCGCACCGGTGGAACCACATGTTGCACTCCCTGAATGAAGGTAGGCCACCAGGGAATGCAAAGCCAGAGAGCGTTGAAAGAAAATTGCCAAGGCCGACACCTGGCCCTTAAAGCGGAGGTTCACCCAAAAATCCACTTTCTGACATTAGCTCCAGCATACTGCTAACCTCTGCAGTATGCTGGGGGTTTTTTTTTTTGTACTTATTATACGAGCCCTTGTTATCCGGCTCCGAGCGGGGAATCCTGCGGGGAGTAGGCGTTTCTAAGCGAAAAGGAGTTGATTGACGGCTGCCAAGGCGCGTCACGCCTTCCGAAAATACCCAAAGTGACACTCGGGCGTTTACGGCGCCAGCGCTTGCCGTGTAGAGCTTCCGGTATTTCCGGAAGGCGTGACAAGCTTTAGCAGCGCGTCAATCAACTCCTCTTCACTTAGGAACGCCTATACCCAGAAGTAATCTCCCGCTCGGAGCCGGATAACAAGGGCTCGTATAACGATAAGTACAAAAAAAAACCAGCATACTGCAGATGTTAGCAGTATGCTGGAGGGATGTAGTTAATGTCAGAAAGTTTATTTTTGGATGAACCCTCGCTTTAACAGTACTCAAGGCCAAATTCTTTTCACTGCCCCCTCTGAAGAATAGTCCAAACCTGAGCCACTGAAAAGGAACGTGGGTGAAACCCAACTGACTCACACTTTCCACGTCCGATAATATACCTTTCTGGAAGTAAACTTTCTAGCCATGAGCAGTGTCAGAATCACCGATGCAGATAAGCCCCTTTCAATAGCCAGGCCGTTAAAGCCAGCGACGGTAAAGCAGGGTGGAAGATCGGCCCTTGGGATAGTAGATCCTCCCTGATAGGCAGCCTCCAGTGGGTGTCTGCGACCAGACGCACCAGATCAGCGTACCAGGGCCGATAGGCCAGTCCAGGGCAACTAGAGTGACCGAATTCCTTTGGCCTTGATCCTGTGCAACAGCTGCAGAAGAAGCTTGAGAGGAGGAAAGGTGTAGATCAGACGATACTGGTCCCTTGGAGCGACCAGAGCATCTGAGGCGTCCGCCAGAGGGTCCACATAGCTCTGCATCTTCCTGTTGATTCGGAATGCCATCAGATCTACCTCTGGAGATCCCCAGCGTAGACAGATCTGTTGAAATATCTCCCGATGGAGGGAGTATTCAGTCCAATACTTGATGACTGAGGTAATCTGCCTGCCAGTTGTGAACGGCAGAGATAGCCGGGACGAAACGCTCTTCCCACCTAAGTATGTTGGCTACTTTTAGAGCAGCCAACACACTCCTTGTTCCTCCGTGGTGGTTGACATAGGTCCCCGCTGTGGCATTGTCTGACTGGATCCGTATCGGGAGCCCCTAAAGTTGATGTGTCCAATGATCCAGACAGAGACTGATCACCGGAGTTCCAAAAGGTTAATAGTTACCCTTGATTCCTCCCCACCCGGACAGACTGGCATCAGTCGTGACCACGGTCCAGTACAGCAGGAGAAAGGATTTTTCCTGCCGAAGAGCTACAGAATGAAAAGACCAGTTTAGGGACCCTTTGGTTCCTTGACTAAGCTGAATCTGACTGTCCAGAGACACAGAACATGTTTTCCCATTTTAAACAAGATCTCCCTTTGCAGGGGTCTCGTATAGAACTGAGTTAACAGTACCACCTTCAATGTAGGCACCATCAGGCCCAGTACCTGCATGCAAGTCCGCAGGGAGACCCACCTGCTGGACGGCAGCCAGATTGCTGCCGCATGCAATTTCTGGAGTTTGTCCTGTGGAAGAAACACTCTAGCCGAGCAGTATGCAGTCTCGGACCCAGATAAACCAATTTCTGAACTGGAATCAACGCAGACTTTTGGTAATTTCTCAGCCACCCAAAATCTGCCCGAGTCTGAACAGAGATCTCCACGTCGCCCCTCATGCCCCACTGGGGACTGTTTGCAACAGGTTATCCAGGTGGACAGGAAGATCAATTCCACCGCTGGCACAGCAGCACCCGAACCAGGTCCACTTTAGTGAAGACCCGAGGAGGGGAGGCGAGACCAAAGGGTAACGCTGCAAACCGATAATGCTCCTCTCCCACAGCATAGCGGAGAAACCGCTGGTACTGTGAACAAATCGGAATGTGCGGGTAGGCATCCTTGATGTCGATGGAGGCAAGATAGCCGCCCTGATGAAGAGGGGGACTTTCATCAAGCAGAAAAAATATGCTTGGGGGACAAGTCTGCAACTTGATCTTGTAACTAGACAGAATCACTTTGTGGACCCACTTGTCAGAGAGGTCCACGGGCCAAAAAAATAAGCAAAGACGTCTCCCCACTCGGACTGCAGGTGAGGGCACATCTTCATGCCGAAGGAGCCTTATATCTGGGGGTCTGGAGAAACCCCGCTCTCGATTTTCCTGACCAGGGACATTTGGGGCATCCCAAGGGGGCTTGAAAGACTGAGCCTTTGTCAGTGGACTCCGAGGGACGAAAAAACACATGCAAAGAAGGAAGGGCCACTTGGCACCTTCCCCTTCTTTAACTGTGGATGAAAAGTACTCTTCCAGGGTGGCTCCAAACAAATGATCGCTTTGAACATGCAGATCAGCTAGGGCCTTTTTAGAGGCCTGGTCCGCAGACCAACACTTCAGCCACAATACCCGTCAAAGCACTACCGCTGAAACAGACAACTTGGAAAGCAAGGGAGCTGCATCTAAAGAGGCATTGCAGACAAACTGCAGCCCCTGGACCAGCTGGTCCGCTAATTCAGTGAAGGCAGGAGGAAACTGGTCACCCTCCAGGTCATGGCGCAACAGCTTCGCCCACTCAGTCAGCGTTTGCGACACCAGAGCAATAGTCAAAATTCGGCGAAGCATCGAAGCAGCAATAAAGAACATAGTGCGGCTCAGAGATTCTGCCTTCCTGTCAGCCGGGTCTTTAAAGGCCGGAGAGTCCTTAACTGGAATCATGGTGGTTTGTTCAACCAAGAAACCGGGGGATCCACCACAGGTGGAGTCGTCCATTTTTTGAGCAGACTCTCTTAGAAGGAATAACGCACAGCGAAACACTTTGGTATCACAAAGGGGCGTTTTGGACGATCCCATTCTTTTTAGACAAACTTGTCAAAAAAAGGAGGGATAAGGAAACATTTTTGCTGCGCAAGGTGGCGTGTGAGTGCCAAAGGGTACCGGGTACCTCCACCACAGCCGTGGCTGCATCCTTCATTTTTAACGTTTCCCGCACAGAAGCAGTCAGTGCGTCCAACGCTTTCTCATGCACAGCCACTGGGGAAGAGGAATCATCCCAACGGCGGCAGACCCCACAGGGCGGGCCCCATCCACGGCAGCCCAATCAGATTCAGGATCTGACAAGACAGATGCAGCAGGGGAAGGCTGGGGATGCTTCTCGCTAGACCGCTGCCCAAGAGCCATTTTCACCCAGGACACAATGGACTTCAGGGCCGCCGTCAGTATGTCAACAGATGACTGTGACCCAGAAGGACCTACAGCCTCTGACAGGGGGAAACATGCTCCCCAGACTCCATAGGTGAAAAAAAAAAAAAAGACCCCCACACCAAGAATGACCACCTACAATGGAACACCCCCACACCAGTAGTGGTACCGGACCACCAAGACACCCCACAGCCTACAGGAGGCGCTTCCGCTTGCTAAAAACGGCACCCTAGGCTAGACAGTAATGGCCACCGCTGCCTGAGCCAAAATACACCATATCATGGCCACCGAGCTACACAAACAAGGTCGCCAGCCATAGGAAGTCATCGGGCACTAGGGAAAAGGATGCCGGCCATGCTACACAAGACTAAAACAGATACAGGAGAACCTTGTAGCCTCCAAAGTTGTGAATGAGAGAGAGAGGATCTGGGAACTGGACCCGGTCAGTGCTACCCCCCCGTAAGCACAGCACCTAGGCGGCGTGCACCCCCAGCCCACCAGTACTCAACCCTGTCCCCGTACTCAACCCCGGGGAGGGGTCTGCATCCGTCACAACCAAGGACCAAACGGGCACCACTACAGACAGAACCTCCTTGCCACCGAAGTGGGGGGCTGTCGGCCATAAGGGACGATGCGACTCGAGACCCAGTCGTA
Organism: Rana kukunoris; assembly: GCA_029574335.1. Lineage (NCBI taxonomy): Eukaryota > Metazoa > Chordata > Amphibia > Anura > Ranidae > Rana > Rana kukunoris. Next base: position 66,853,386 of record CM056050.1, on the reverse strand, counting down.
TGCAACCTCGCAAGACATATAACTCGCAGGGCCATCCCCCATCTATTGTATATATCTTTTTTTTTTATTACACACATATATACCAAGTTTCCATACCGTTGTAAATGCAAACATCGTGCATACACTTAACAGCAAGCTTTGCATTTCTAAAAAAAAAAAAACAGAACACTGTTACCGGCTATTACTGGCTACTGAAACTGGGAAGCCACATGTCATTATTACAGGAGCTTCTTTACAGTGAGTTTTACAACTAGTTGTATCGCAAACTTTGCTTGTGGCAAAACCTGCCCTGCAGCTCTATTAGGCAGCCTTTTCTTTGTATGTTACATTGTTTAGGTGCACAACCAGCATGCTTTAAATGACCTTGGTTACAATGCAGAGTAAAGAAACTCAAGCTTTTACGGGAGACGCTTTGAATACAATTATAAAACATGAGACCGAAGACAAACATGAAACATGTCCCATTGGCTTCAATTATTCAGGCACAAGACAAGGCAGAATGTGTAGTTCTAGCACAAACCAGGATGATCCACATACCATAAATGCACACCATGCAGTCACTGTGTACTAAACAAAGTCATGTCACATATCTGATGGCAGATAACCCACCATAAAAAAATAAACACAGTGGCTGGCTTGCAATAGTCGAAGAGAACAAAAACACAAAAAAAAAAATCAGTGGCAAAATGTAACCCCACTTTGGATGATCATTTTATATCAGGAGCTTATCAAATATTCCATGGGATGGGGGCTGTGTGGCCATACAGGGCATGCCAGAGGACCAGCACCACAGAGCTCCTGCAATTGGTCTTCTTACTGATCCTCTCACTGGCCGCTAATCCACTCCAAACCAGTACTATTCGGTACGGCTTGTTCTGATGAAATCTAGCAGTACTTCTTAAAGCGCTTTGCTGCCTTGACTAGTAAAAAATAAGGAAGGGGCGGGTCTCTGAAAACCAGCATGGCGGAGGCTGCAGCTCTGCCTTCAACAACGCCACAAGGCATGGCTGCCGAAAAACACAGACAGCAAGTCAGGCAATAGTAAAAACAAACATATGCAATATCCTTGGTATGAAACTTTAATAGGTAAAAACTAATAGGTAAAAACAAATCGGTAACATACTCAATATTAGATGCAGGACACTTCAGCAGAGAGTATAGGAGCCCGACGCATTTCAAAGACTTGCCTCTTCATCAGAGCCACTGGTTCTGAGGAAGAGGCAAGTCCAAGTCCTTGAAATGCGTCAGCCTCCTGTACTGCTGAAGTGACCAGTTCCATCATGGGGTTTTAAGCCGTTTGCCATCTATGTAAAATTGTGACACTTGCATCAAATTATGAGTATATCACCTACACTTTTTAACTATTAAAGATGCATGCCAAGGATAATGCACTGTGCACCCTCTGTTTTTGCTATTTCAGTGTTAGGCCACTTTCACATTGCGGCAGGAGCCGCGCTGGTGGTATACCGTCGGATTTGCCGCGAGATTCGGCCAAAAGCGGTGCGATATTAACCCCCGCTAGCGGCCATAAAAGGGGCACGATTTTTTCAGGCGGTATAGCAGCGCTATTTTTAGCGCTGTACCGCCTGAAAAACGACCCAGTGTGAAAGGGGCCTTAGACTTACTCAGTCAGTCCCTTGAGGGCAGGTGGGCAAGAGAAGAGAAGCCAAGAAAAGACTGTTGACTACAACCTTATTTTGGGCCCACTCTTACATGCAGGAGATTTAAGATTATTTAGTACTTTCAAGCAAGCCGGGTAAGGCAAATGGCCCAGCGGGCAAGGATAGCCCCAAAGACATTTTATACTATACTCTAAAGTTATCTGAGGATCAGGGACATGGCTCTTCAGCAGAGGTGGTGGAGTGTGCTGAAACCCAGCAAAATACTGAGACTGACCACGGGGCTGAAGTAGACCCCCGGTCTCCTCCTGACAGTGATCACCAAGCCAGTCCAGAAGACCTTATAGAGGGGGATGATCAAACCACCCATTGGTCAGATCCTGTGGGCCGTGAATAGGTTTGCAGCCTCAGTAAACTCAGTAAAGGAGTGTTTAGGGGGATTAGAGAGCACTGATCGGGAGACGGTCGGCTGCTGGCTTCTGTCAAAACTGGCTGACATACACGTTTTATTAAACCAGCCGACACCTCCTGACATTTAGACCATGTGTACTAGGCATTAGAGAATACACTCATGATAATGAGACATTTCTATGTCCTTTACCTTTGTTCCTGCCTATCAATTAGACCAGGGGTCTCCAAACTTTCTAAGTAAAGGGCCAGTTTTCTGTCCTTCAGAGTTTACGAGGGCCGGACAGTGGTCAGTGGAAGTTGAAAAGGTCCAGACGTCAGTGGGAAAAATTAACACCCCATTGTTTGTTTCAGTAGGAGTAATTGTGCCCCGTCATTGGGTCCTATTGTTAGTGTCATCACTGATGTAATTTTCCCCCATTGTTGGCGTCATTGAGAGAAACTGTGTCCCACTGTTGGCGTCATTGAGAGGAATTGTCCCCTATCATTGGTGTCATTGTAAGGAATTGTGCCTGGTTTTTAATGTCATTATGAGGATTTGTGTCCCATTATTGGGCCTCATTGTTGGTGTCAGTAGGACAAATTATGTCCTATGGTTGGTGTAATTAAGAGAAACTGTGCCCCATTGTTGGTGTCAGTAGGAAAAATTATGCCACATTGTTGGATGAAATAGTGCCCCACGGGCCGTATAAAAGCAAGCAAAGGGCCGCCTTTGGCCCCCGGGCGGCAGTTTGGAGACCACTGAATTAGACCATAACTGATAGAGTGTACAATACTTGGAGTTTATATATGAAAGATATGTTGAAGAAAAGCTTACCTTGCGTTTGATATCTGTAAACTGGGAGAACATTAAAGACAAGTAAAAGGCCAGTTCCTGAATATAATAGTAGTACAAGTGCGACGTGAGAGGCTGAAAGTGGGGAAAAAAATAAAAAAATACACATGAAAGATGCCCTAGTATATTACATCCAACAGTATGTTGCCTAATACTAAAATGTTTATATAAAATTTCCTGTAAGATCCACCAACAATTAAAGTGGTATTAAACCAAAAAACAAAAAATGCATTTCATTGCACCTTACCAATTCTTAGATGTGAAGGCTGAATTTTTTATTTTTATTCCACCTGGTGATCCAGCCAGTAAGTCTGGTATTTTTCAAATTCCTTTAACAGACCAATCTGTCCAAAGTGACAGAAGGTGACACTCCCCTCTTTTCAGACTGACAATGTTGTTGTCCAAAAGGTGTCTGCTTTATGACTTCATCCAAAAAGCACACGCCCTACGACAGGGAAGCATGTTACTGGCTGGGATAGCCAGGTGAAAAGTGTGTGGGGGGGGGGGGGGGGGGGGGAGAGAAAAAAGAAAACAAATGCAGCCATCGCATATAATGATTCATGAGCTGCAAAAGATTATATTTTTGTTATTGGGTTTCAGGTTTTGATTCAAATGGACTGGATAGGAAGGTAGTTCCTTATAGATAGATCTAAATGAGACTATACAGAAATTGTACAGTCAGAACGTAAACATGTATGGTGAGCTTAATGATTCCATTTTGGATTACTTTAGGTGACATTTCTTCCTGCTTGCATTGTCAAAATGTCACTGGGACAAGCAGTGCTCAAGTGTGAAAACTATACCTGATATGGATAATTGTACCAGCATTGTCGTGTATCCCATAACCACGGAGTCTGCAAGGAATAACAAAAATAAGTCACAATTCATCCTATTGCCCTTATAACTTATAAGCAAAAATTCAAACACAATCATTCCACAAGAAAAACTCCAGGAATCACTTCTAAATATACACAGGCCAACTTTTCATGCACGTACTGTGGGAAAAAATGGCTTCCTCTGTTATACTGGTTTATTCTTAATTTTGCAAAACATTCTGCATTTGGCGTGCTTAAAAAGCATTTATTACACCAACACTTCCTATTCCTGATATGTGGCTGCTGTACCATGTACTTGTATAAGAAAATATCCTATTACCTTGTATTGCTTCCTTTGTGCAAGATCCCTAGTGTTCCTGCCAGTTCCTCTGCTTTACTATTAAAAACTGACCACACAGCGCGGGGGGCCGGGAATATGAGTCGCACACAGCGCGGGGGGGTGGGAATATGAGTCGCACACAGCGCGGGGGGCCGGGAATATGAGTCGCACACAGCGCGGGGGGGGGGTCGGGAATATGAGTCACGCGTAGTGCAGGGGGGTCGGGAATATGAGTCACGCGTAGTGCAGGGGGGTCGGGAATATGAGTCACGCGTAGTGCAGGGGGGTCGGGAATATGAGTCACGCGTAGTGCAGGGGGGTCGGGAATATGAGTCACGCGTAGTGCAGGGGGGTCGGGAATATGAGTCACGCGTAGTGCAGGGGGGGTCGGGAATATGAGTCACGCGTAGTGCAGGGGGGTCGGGAATATGAGTCACGCGTAGTGCAGGGGGGGTCGGGAATATGAGTCACGCGTAGTGCAGGGGGGTCGGGAATATGAGTCACGCGTAGTGCAGGGGGGTCGGGAATATGAGTCACGCGTAGTGCAGGGGGGTCGGGAATATGAGTCACGCGTAGTGCAGGGGGGTCGGGAATATGAGTCACGCGTAGTGCAGGGGGGTCGGGAATATGAGTCACGCGTAGTGCAGGGGGGTCGGGAATAATAGGGGGGTCGGTAATGAGTCACGCGTAGTGCAGGGGGGTCGGTAATATGAGTCACGCGTAGTGCAGGGGGGTCGGGAAAATGAGTCACGCGTAGTGCAGGGGGGTCGGGAATATGAGTCACGCGTAGTGCAGGGGGGTCGGGAATATGAGTCACGCGTAGTGCAGGGGGGTCGGGAATATGTCACGCGTAGTGCGCGGGGGGGGGGGGGGGGGTGTGGGTTGAGAATATGTCACACAGTGCAGGGGGGGGGGGGTCGAGAATATGTCACACACAGTGCAGGGGGGGTCGAGAATATGTCACACACAGTGCAGGGGGGATCGAGAATATGTCACACACAGTGCAGGGGGGATCGAGAATATGTCACACACAGTGCAAGGGGGATCGAGAATATGTCACACACAGTGCAGGGGGGGGATCGAGAATATGTCACACACAGTGCAGGGGGGATCGAGAATATGTCACACACAGTGCAGGGGGGGTCGAGAATATGTCACACACAGTGCAGTTATAAGGAGTCAAAGCAGAGCTAAGAGGGCAATAGTATGCAATGCAGAGTTCAGTGGCCAGAAGTAATGCAGGACGCAGGGGTATACAGTAGGTTCTGTTGATGCCTCACATCTTATAATTAATAGTGATTCTGAACGAACTTCGGCCTATTACATCACCCCCAGTGACTCTATTCTATCCTCCTTCAAAACTTTTTTTTTTTCACCCTTTATACAGAGTGGTGCAAGGAAGCAGCAGCGAGACACAGCTACCTGTTATGACATGTTGGTCTCCATCGATCCACCTCTCCCAACCCAGGCACTTGTATGCAATGTCACATATAAGTGCTTGAGATGGACAGAGTGGTGAATTGGCGAGCTCTAGTCTTGCGACGCTTCACTGTGCGGGTCTGTACATGGGGAAAGTTACATGCCATAAGAAAGGGGGAATCACATGCCACTTCTGGGATGCGTATGAGGGGGTGAAACCCCTGTGCTACACAGTCCTGTGTACACAATGGGGAATTTTCAGTGTCCTAATTGAAAGCAGAAAAGTAAATCTCCCCTTTTCCCTGTAAAAGTAAGTAACCCTGTGTTGCATAAAGCCAACTACAAAAAGCTAAATAAAAATGTAAAAAAAAAAAAAAAAAAATACTACAAAACACCCATCATCTTCCCTCCAGAAGCCCCCGTACAAAGCTATTTTATCATTATGAACTCAGCCTTATAGGCTTGTTATTTCCTTAGCAACAAAAACATTACCATTGTGGTTAGCCAAGACTAGCCTGGAGAATGACTATATCAGGTATGTGTAGTGAACGTCCGAAGATCAAAAGCTCTCTCCTACATGGAAATATTTTCTAATTAGGAACCGAGCTGGTTTTCACCTAGACTCAGACAACCTTATGCCTCACACAGTGCAAGACAAATCCATTGTGAAGCACACAGCACTTACAGCAGAACACACAATAGGACACACAATGGCACAATGCAGCTGCTCTGTAGCTATACCACAGAGCTATATGGGTGAAAAGCAGCTGCCATATTAGTACCGATGTCCGCTATCATGTGTGGAAATACTATGTTTCTAATAAGCAAATATATACTAAAGATGCAATTTTTTATCAAATGCCCATTTTTAGCATTCAGTTAAGGCCAGATTTAGGCGAAATCATACACAGTCTTATAAATGTAACCACTTGACAACTGGGCCTATTTTGGCACTTCTCTCCTTCATGTAAAAAAAAAAAAAAAAATCACAATTTTTTGGCTAGAAAATTAATCAGAACCCCCAAACATTATATATATATATATATTTTTTAGCAGACACCCTAGGGAATAAAATGGCAGTCATTGCAACTTTTTTTCTCACACAGTATTTGCGCAATCATTTTTCAAATGCCTTTTTTTGGGGGGAAAAAACGGTTTCATGAATTAAAAAAAAATAACAAAAAACAGTCAAGTTAGCCCAATTTTTTTGTATAATGTGAAAGATGATTTTACGCCGAGAAGATACCTAACATGTCACGCTTTAAAATTGCGCACACTCATGGAATGGCGCCTAAAAATCTCCATAGGTGACACTTTAACATTTTTTTACAGGTTACTATATTCGAGTTAGAGGGGGTCTAGTGCTAGAATTGTTGCACACGCTCTAACGCACGCGACGATACCTCACATGTGGGGTTTGAACGTAGTTTACATATGTGGGTGGGACTTGCATGCGTGTTCACTTCTGCGTGCGAGATAACGGGGACAGCGGCGGTTTGAAAAAAAAAATATTCATTTTATTTTACAATGGATGTTTACACACACCTCTCCCCGTTCTTCAGCTCCTGTGATCCGATCGTGGGACACTGGCAGCAATCGGGTCCCGTGGGCGCGATCAGGGTGCTTTGGACCGGGCCGCAAACGCGCCGGCGGCAGGCACGTGACCTACGGCTGGGCTCTTAAAGGCGACGTACATGTACGTGCCTGTGCCCAGTCGTGCCATTCTGCCGACGTATATCGGAATTAGGCGGTCCTTTAGTGCCTTTACAACCCCTTTGGTATCGGTTCACACTTGTGCAAGGCGGGGACCCTGTGAATCCACTGCGGATCCCTGCATCACACCCAACTCGCACAGCAGTTTACACTGCCATTCGCAAACTGCTGGGAGTGTCAATACATTGTTACTGACACCCCCATTTCAGCTTGCATATCGCACTGCGAACTGACAGTTCGGACATGCATCAGATCACAAGGGTGTGAACACCCATGCGATCCGATTCTGGTGCGGACCAAAAAAAGGGTCCGTTCCGATATCCTAATCCGTGCTGGCAACGCCTATACAGTGCCCCCCTCCTCATGGTTTTTAATGGGGCTGTACTGGGGGTGCACTTTAGGCATTACCAGTGCTGAAGGTGGTCTTGTCCTGGAGGACAGGGATAAGTCTGGGAGCTGACTGATGTAGATTTTATTAAAAATGCATTTGTCCTCCAATACTACATACTTTGCCCATTCCTCAAATTCTCCAAGCACATGTACATTTACCAAGTGTACACCGATAATGGCTAAATCAGAGTACTAAAGAGATAGGTGTGATATATAATGAAGGTGCAATCACACCCAGCTATCTGAAGGTCAATACTTTGAACTGTCTGCATGAATATACTACCGATAACACTCAGAATGTGTAAACATTACTCTACCTACCCTGACAAAACAGGAGCAATCTGAAACTGTGTTTACATTGTTGTATGCAGCTTTGGATACAATGGCAATCAGCTAGCTGGCTGTGCAGGTAATATCCAGCCACCAATTGTATACACTAAAGCTGGCCATAGATGGATTAAATCTCGTTGAGTTCAGCGGGGTCCATCTATCTATCAACTTGGGTACAAGCAGCATGTGGGCTTTCTTTCTAGCATGTAATCATTGACAACCCGTGGTTGCAGGAGAGAAAAATCACAATCTATGACCAGGTTAAAAGTATAAGTATAGACAAAACTCTTTTTTAAATTTTTGATAGAATAAAGGAAGGTCATAACTAAGGATGAGCTCCAGCGTGTTCGCATGGAACACGTGAAGAGGCCGCCAGGAAGTGTGCACGGCGCTGCGCTAATCACAGCCAGGGAGACATTTCCCGATCTCTGCAGCCGAGCATCAGGACAATGTCTCCCCGGCTGTGATTAGCGCAGCGCCGTGCTGTCTTCCTGGCGGGCTCTGCACGTGTTCCATGCGAACACGCCGAAGCTCATCCCTAGTCATAACCAGTGTTCATTTTGACATCAAATTTCGATTCAGTCGTATTTCAGTCCACTAAAATCTCCAGTACATATTAGACTCGGTTCACACCAGTGCACTGTGCAACCTCACATGTGATTTGCCCGCACTGCAGTGCAATTCACATGCAATGTCTGTGCGATGCAAAAAGATTGTATGGCTGAATATGCATCACATTCTGACCAAGGTTGTACAGGACCCTTTTTCTGGGTCGCACCAGAACCCGATTGCATGGGTGTTCACGCTCATACCGATCTGATTCATGTCCGAACTGACAGTTTTGCACTGCAATATGCAAACCGTTCTGGGGGGAGTCATTAACTTTGTATTGACACTAGAGGTTGACCGATATATCGGCCGATATTTGTAGAAATCGACATCGACCGATTTTTATCCAAATTAGGCCGATATTTAACATTGCCGCTAGCGGTGCCACGGATCCGGAGCTAGGCCGAAGCCGCGGCCTTTCCTGATGCTGTGACCGCGGCGGCAATCTGTTTACACCCACAGAGGAGGGGGGGCCCGTGCTCGTGGGACACACACCGCTCTTTGGTGTGTGTACTACGGGGGGCAGGGGGGGTGTCTATACTGGGGGGAGAGGGGGTCTGTACTGAGGGGGGTGACACCATTTTTTTGTGCCAGTGCCAATTAGTGCCACTTGCCATCCAGTGCCATCTGCCAATGCCACCTGCCAGTGTCACCATCCAGTGCCAATTAGCGCCACATTCCATCCAGTGCCATCTGCCAATGCCACCTGCCAGTGCCAATACCAGTACCACCATCCAGTGCCACCTATCAGTGCCAACTAAAGCCTTCAGTGCCACCTGCCAATGCCAACCAGTGACATCTGCCAGTGCTAACTATTGCCATCCAGTGCCACCTGCCAGCGCCAATTCGTGCCACCTGCCAGTGCCAATTAGTGCCACCTGACTATTGGTGCCATCTGCTAGTACCATCTTTCAGTGCCATCCAGTGCAACCTGCCAGTGCCAATAAGTGCCACCTGCCAATCAGTGCCTTCTGCTAGTGCCATCTTTCAGTGCCACAAAAAAAAAAAAAATAGGCCTAAAATCGGCATCATATATTGGCCATCGGCCGCCCCGATTTCTAAATATCGGCATCGGCCAGAGAAAAACCCATATCGGTCGACCTCCAATTGACACCACAGCGGTTCGCATAGGGCAGTGTGAACTGCCTGCAAGCTAAGCAGGCCATACACGGTCAAATTTCGAACAAATTTTCTTTTTAAAATCAGAAAGTTTGTGTGTTTTTTTGTGATCCAATGATGCTAAAAATTTGGCCGACCAAGATTTCATGTTGCTACAGAAAATATGTTTATTTTCTCTCCGGAATTTTCTTTTCTTGCACATTTTTTTTTTTTTTATTACATTTCTCGCACGATTTTCCCATCATTGATTAGAAAATCGATTGTTTTTTCAAAAAATTTCCAACATGTCCGATTCCTCAAATTTGATTGCCGCGCGAAAATCGGCTGTTGCTGCAGCCCACTAACGGTGCAAAATACGCACGAATATTCTTTGATACGATTTTTGAAAGAAAATGCTTTTGAAATTCGAACTGTGTATGGCCGGCTTTAGGTGCGATGCAGGAACACAGTGGATTCACAGCGTTCCCGCATCGCACCTATGTGAACCGAGCGGTAGTCGACTAAAATCTCCAGAACATTTCAGTTGACTACAATCAAATAGATTTAAATTGCAATGCATCTTTTCCCTGTAAAAAAAAAAAAACTGCAATGCATTATTTAAGCATTTCTCTAGAATTTTCAAACTTATTATATACTCCTGGAGTAAAACTCTAATAGCATGTTATTACTTATGGTAATTAAGGTTTGACCATGCACTACAGACACAGATTTAGGCTGGGTTCACATATTTGCGAATGGGATGCGTTTAACCATAATATGTGAACAGCTTTCAATGCAGCCGGTTCACACATGTGCGGGGCCGGCTGCGGTGCGGTTTTAAAAAGGTTCCTGTGTGTTTTTGGGCCTGGTTCAGATCAGATGTCAGGTTAAAATTTGTACCTGAACCAGTGAACAGAAACACGATGAACTGCCGCACTGAAACCACAACCGCATAGATGTGAACCCGGTCTTATGCCGCGTACACACAAAGTTTTTCATGGCGTGAAATTATTATTTTTTTAATTGGTCATTAAAAAACGATCGTGTGTAGGCACCAGAGCATTTTTCTCGACGTGAAAAATGGCCATTAAAAATTTAGAACATGCTCTATTTTTTCTCCTAGTTTTTCACGTCACGTCGTGTGTAGGCTTTAACCTCCCTGGCGGTATGATTATGTCTGGAATTTTGTACCAAAAGCAGTACAATTATTTTGCATGGAAATTCTGCGTTTTATACTGTAGGCCTGCAATTCTTAGGAATAACTCACTTAAATCTGTCCAAACAAGAGTCTAGTAGACATCCCGGGTATGATAAAGTTTGAAACACAAAATCATAATATATTAACTATAAATAATTATAACAAAATGATAATGTAATTATAATAAAAATTATTGAATAATGTAATCAAATCAAAAACACTGAAATTTGCTCAGTTGCAGAATTGTGGCTGTCATTACTTTTTTTTTTTATGACGGATTTCCCCACACGCTCAATTCTGCAAGTGATTATAATTTATTATCGCTGTTTTCTAGCTGCTCTAAAACCACGTTTGACATAAAAGGGACACTTTTGGTTGCTATGGACAATCTACAGTTTGCAGGCACAAAAAAACAGTTTTTATTTTATAAAAGTACATGCAGGACACAGGGCAGACCACTAGGGACAAGGGGGTGTATTTTTTACATACAGTACTGTAATCTGTAAGATTACAGTGTACTGTATGTAATGTGTTTACTTTTTTGAATTTGGCGCCGTTCTCCGCCCCCGTGCGTCGTAACGTCGCAGGGAACGGAGATCGGCGGCACACAGGCACTGTGTGAATAGAGCGAGGACCAGCTCGCTCACACAGCGGGGATGCATCGCTGGATCCAGGGACAAGGTAAGTAACAAGGTAAGTAAGCCGGCACGCGCTGCAGGCTCTGCACAGCTACCCCGAGCGTGACTCGGGGTTACCAATAATAGCATGAAAAAATCGCCCCGAGTCACGCTCGGGATCACCGCTAAGCAGGTTAAATGACGGGAAAAAAACGTGCATGCTCAGAAGCAAGTTATGAGACGGGAGCGCTCGTTCTGGTGAAACTAGCGTTTGTAATGGGAATAGCACATTCATCACACTGTAACAGACTGAAAAGCACAAAGACTGAAAATCGCGAATGGTCTCTCAGGAAGAAGATCGATATAAAACAGCAGCTTTATCCATAAAACACAAAATCATCAAAAGCATCTGAATGGAACTTCCCCTTTATAGTGCCGTCGTACGTGTTGTGCGTCCTCCGCGCTTTGCTCGAGCATTTTTATTTTTCGCAATCATGTGTATGCAAAGCAGGCTTAACAAGAACCACGTCGAGAAAAAACTATTTTTTTCTAGGGCATTAAAAATGGTGGTTTGTACGCGGCTTTAGACTTGTGTTTATTTTGATTGTTTTAGTCCTAGTTTTTGGACTAAAATGCCATTTTTGTTTTAGTTGTATTTTAGCCATCTGAAGTGTTTTAGTCATATTTTAGTTGACTAAAATAGTGTTAGTTTTGTCAACAAAATTAACACTAGACCCATGTCAGTTTATCTTTTGCCATCTGTGTCACACTGGGAAGCATTGCCTTCACTTTCTGACCCATGGGCAATAAGTGGCTCGAGTGCTGCTAAACTTGGCATTAACCACATTTTCTGTGACTAACCGACCTAAGATTCTATCTGAGGCAGGCCAAATATGGGGTTTACAGCCCATCTATAAAAAACACATTGGCCTTGCTGATCCCAGTAATTCTGCAGGCCATGATTCCATGACTTGTCTAGCCAGAGTTAATATTTAATGATGTTCAGAGAAGGTATTAGAATGAAAACATTAGCTATATTAGCAGGCAGGAAGCATCTGCACTTTGAACTTGGCAAGAGATAATGCTTAGAAAAAAACTGTGCATCTCTTCCAGTTGGGCTGGTTATTCTGTCAGACAAAGGATTACACATTGCTTGGCTTATTTTAATCAAACTCTGTAAAAGTTGCCAAATTCCATTCGCTGTCAAAAAAGAATCTTCATTTTTGAATACACTGTGGGAAAAAAAAAAACTCGCTAATCAGTTTTCCAAAGTGAGAGCTCTGTTCCTAGGAAGTATTTTTTCCCACGTTAAGTGGCCAGTCCACCCAAAAGTGACATTTTAGTTCACGGGATCGCCCACTCATTTCTTTATTTCCATTGGGGACTAGTTAGGGAGGTTCAACTAAGGGTTTTCATGTCAGCTCATCGGCCAAGCCTATTACAATGCAGTATAAATCTCCCTGGTGTGCGTTCCTTTTATGTCACAGAATAAGGGATAATTCCACAGCAGGAAGAAGATCGATATAAAAACACCAGCTTTATCCATAAAATACCAGTGCTTGACTGTTAAAGTGGTTCTAAAAAAGCATTCTCTGCAGCCCCCCACCAACCTCCCCTTATACTTACCTGAGCCTGCTCTCAATCCAGCGATGTGCATGCAAGCAGTGGCTCTCTTCGCTCCCTCACTCCTCATTGGCTCAGACAGTAGCTAGAGCCATTGGCTCTTGTTGTGATCAATCACAGCTAATAAGAAGGGGGCGGGGCCAAGCCACGCTCTGTGTGAACTCAGAAGTGAGCATGTACGAGTGCCCCCATAGCAAGGGGCTTGCTGTGGGGGTACACAGCAAGGGGGAGGAGACAGAAATTCCAGTGGGGTACTCGAGGAGGGGAGGATCGGGGCTGCTCTGTGCAAAACCATTACATAGAGCATTTAGGTATGACTTTATTTCCTATTACAAACCAGCATTTACAATAAATTTAAAGCAGAATTAGACTGCTGCATTCAGCCCCTCCCCCCCCCCCCTCCAGTGGGATGAATTAGAAGATGCAGCTGTACGGAGATAGGTGCGATCAGAGCAAACGTTCACACACATACTTATTGTAACCCCACTGTACAGTTTTTTAATTTATTTCAATGGAAGGCTGTATGTGGCAGCTGAGAGTCCTGGGAGAAATATTACACAGTCTCTGAAGGCTGTACACCCCCTGTATGAAGGGGTCCGTTTATCAATATATTCACCAAACATTCACCAATTCTTCCAGTAGACTCCAACGAGGCGAATGTTGCGCAACCACTGTGCCATTGTTAGTAAAAATATTCTATAACTAAAAGACAATTTTTTTGTTTTTAGCTTTGGATATAGTGGAGATGGATTACAACACCTGTCAGATTTTACCGGCTGCCTGTTAAGGAGCTTCACCCTCTCTATTAGTCCTGTTTACCATTATCACAAAAAAATTAAGTAAAGGAATATCCTAAAAATTGGGTGGGCCCCATAACAGGAATAGTGGGGATATTTTCCTATGGGGACTTTAGTACAGGTGACCCGGGTGACAAGGGATTCCCTCTCTTTAGAGCAGGGGCAAGCAACCTTTTAGGGGTTGAGATCTACCTGGACAACAAGGAGAAAATGATAGATCCCTGGGAAGGGGGAGCAGTGCCTTTTTAGAAGAGAGAAGAAAAAAAAAAACAGCACTGTAATTCCCCCCCCCCCCAAAGTTGTTTCCTTGCCCCCCCCAACCACAGTGTCCCCAGCCCTCTTCACATCACCTCTTATCACCCCCCTCCCCTTAGTGTCCTATGCCCCTCTGCCCTCCCACAGTCGTGTCCTCTGCACTTCTGGACCTATTAAATCCCCCCCCCCCCACACTGTAGCATCTTTTGCTCCCCATAGCAGTGTCCTCTGTTCCCATCAAAGTAGTAGCCTGTGCGGCTGCCCCCCCCCCCACCCCACCCCAAACCAGTTTCCTCTACCCCCACAACCCATCTCCCTAACACAGACAAACACCAGCGTGTAGGTAGCGTTCTCCTGCCTTACAATTGGTATACAGCAGAGCGGAGAGCAGGAGTCAGCACAGTGCTGGACAGAATGAAGGCAGCGGGAATTGCCAGTGTTGACACTTCATATTAACAAGCTGTTGATTGGTTGTTAGGACAGCCCGCCATCCTAGCAACCAATCACCTGCTGAATAACTTGAAAGATTAACCGAGGCTGCTCCCGCCCCCAGTTTGGTCCAGTACTGCGCTGCCTCCCGCTCGATTAGTGGAGACTGAGGGGATGGACCAGCAAAGCAGGAACTTGTTTGTTATAAACCTGTCCATTAGATTGTAAGCTCTTCTGACCAGGGCCCTCTTAATCCTATTGTATTGTTTCCCTTTTATTTGGTAAAGCAATGCGTAAACTGTTGGCGCTATATAAATCCTGAATAATAATAATAATAACAATAATAGCTGTCGGGCGACAGGTAGATCGTGATCGACGGATTGCCAACCCCCCTCCTTCAGAGAGAATTATTATTACTTCCTATTTTGGCTATAAATCAGGAATGAAGGAAAACTGCCCTAAGGGCACACAGATGGGGGGGGGGGGGGGGCTTACAGGGGGTTATAACCCTCCTTTACCCTTTCCAATATGAAAAAAATAAAAATAAATTAAATGTAATACAGGCTACTGATTTTGCTGGGCACATAAAGGGTTACAGAAGGGTAGAACTATCCTAAAGAAGCTGTATCTTCAGACTTGTGGTGACTAATCATGTGACTGCTGGTAATCAAAGCCAAAGGGGTTGGCAGAGAGAGAAGTTCATTCATTCAGAAACAGCCAATCAGCATCCTTCTCTAAGTCTAAATGAAACCACGTGAAAGCATGCTTGTGTGGTGTGATTTTGTAGAGCACCAAGTAAAACAGAACTGAATTATATTTAAGCCTTCCCCTACTATGTTCATTTGTTTAACTCCCTGCACTGTGCACTTCCTATAAACACATTCCTGTGGGTGTGTACAAGGCCCAGCAGCAGCTAAATGTCACAATTCTCACTGCTGTGACTATGGAAGAACATGTAAGCGAAAATAGTGACAACACTGCTGCTGAAGCGAGAAATAGATGTCACCAAAGGAATAGAAGCGTCTATGGAGATGCTTTGATGGTATGAAAAAATAAAAAGCAGGTCAAAAAGAAAATGATATTAAAACTTTTTGATCATACAGAAAACGCCCCACAACGTGGTTGACATACACTTTAAGCCAGCTGTCAGAATACTATAGTGGACAGGAGAAATTATAGGTACTTTTATAGCGCCGTCAATTTACGCAGTGCTTTACATTATATATACCGTATATACCCGGATACAAGCCGAGGCACCTAATTTTACCACAAAAAAAAAAAAAAATGGGAAACCGTATTGACTCAAGTATAAGCCTATGGTGTCTATGTGCATGCCTCACTGTGCCCACGCCTCACTGTGCCCACACCACATGGGAGTCTATGGAAGGGGTGCCCAGCTTTGAAAAAGCAGTGCTCCCCGGCCGTAGGTCCCCCAGACAACAAACACTGCAGACTTGTAGAGTGGGGCTTGTGTGCCAAGTTAGAAGTCCAGACGACCTACGTCCGGCCGATACCGGGTCCCCAAAATCCGGGAGATCAGGCGCAAAAAGGTGACTCGAGAATAAGCTGAGGGGGGAGTTTTCAGCACAAAAAAAAAATGTGCCGAAAAACTTGGCTTATACACACATTATATATATATATATATATATATATATATATACATACACACACACACACACATACATACATGCACACGCACACGCACACACACACGCACACACACACACACACACCTAAGGTCCCCAACTTGCATGCATACATACACATACTAGGGCCCATTAGACCGAAGCCAATTAACCTACCAGCATGTCTTTGGAGTGTGAACCTTGGGATGAAACCGGAGCACCCAGAGGAAACCCACACAGGCACAGGGAGAACATGCAAACTTCATGCAGGTGGTTTCATGGTTGAGATTTAAACATCCGACCCTAGTGTTGCCAGGCGGACGTGCTAACCACTTAGCCACTGTGCTGCCCATCCCCAGTGTTTAGCATGGATGGGGGGTTATCAGGCGATTTCTCTCATTGAAACCAACGAGGACTGCGCTCTGATCGCATCTAAGAGGTGTTCGACAGATGGTAAAGGAGGCAATGGGGGTTATTTACAAAAGGCAAATCTACTTTGCACTACAAGTGCACTTGGAAGTGCGATCACTGTAGATCGCAGGTATAGATCTAAAATGAGGGGAAGCTCTGCTGATTTTATTATCCAATCATGTGCAAGCTAAAA
Source organism: Rana kukunoris (assembly GCA_029574335.1). Taxonomy (NCBI): domain Eukaryota; kingdom Metazoa; phylum Chordata; class Amphibia; order Anura; family Ranidae; genus Rana; species Rana kukunoris. Next base: position 66,836,662 of record CM056050.1, on the reverse strand, counting down.
AAGGGATTTTTAAATACAGCTTACCTGTAAAATCCTTTTCTTGGAGTACATCACGGGACACAGAGCGGCATATTCATTACTATATGGGTTATATGGAGTACCTTCAGGTGTGGACACTGGCAATCTCAAACAGGAAGTCCCCTCCCTATATAACCCCCTCCCCTAGAGGGAGTCCCTCAGTTTTGTAGCAAGCAGTATGCCTCCCAAAATGGTCACCCAAAAGAGGGGTGGGAGCTCTGTGTCCCGTGATGTACTCCAAGAAAAGGATTTTACAGGTAAGCTGTATTTAAAAATCCCTTTTTCTTTCTCGTACATCACGGGACACAGAGCGGCATATTCATTACTACGTGGGATGTCCGAAAGCAATGCTTTAATGAGGGGAGGGAGACATCTTCCAAAGAAGGATTCAATTTAGAGATAAACTCAAATCATAATAATAATTCCAACTTAGTCAAGAAAAAAAACTTTTTTTTTTTTTTATAACCAAGGGTGTTTCTGATCCCGAGGATTTCAAACTGCAGCCTGTAGTACTGCCTGACCAAAGGCAGCATCCGCATTTCTTCTCACGTCTAGTTGATAAAACCTTGTAAACGTGTGGACTGATGACCACGTTGCCGCCTTGCATATCTGAGCCATAGAGATCTGATGGTGTGCTGCCCAAGAGGCGCCCATGGCCCTGGTAGAATGGGCCTTTACCGACAACGGAGGAGGCAACCTCTTCAACCCGTAGGCTTGAATGATTAATTGTCTAATCCATCTCGAGATGGTGGATTTTGCAGCTGCCTGCCCCTTCTTGGGGCCATCTGGTAGAACGAATAACACATCTGTTTTCCGGATCTTTTCTGTAGCTTTAAGATAGGCCTTCATGGCCCGGACAATATCCAAGGTATGCAGCAACCCCTCCTTTCTAGATGTAGGTTTTGGAAAGAAGGATGGAAGTACCAAATCCTGGTTTAAGTGAAATTTGGATATAACCTTTGGTAGAAAGGAAGGATGGGGCCGGAGAACTGCCCTGTCCTTATGCAGAACGAGATATGGTTCCTTACACGATAAGGCTGCTAATTCTGACACTCTCCTGGCCGAAACTATGGCGACCAAGAAAACCAACTTTCTTGTCAGTAAGAGTAAAGGAATCTCAGCCAACGGCTCAAAAGGCTGTTTCTGTAGAGTGGACAGGACAAGATTTAAGTCCCAAGGACAAATTGGTGACTTGACAGGAGGATTAATACGCAAGACCCCCTGTAAGAAGGTCTTTACCAGCGAGTGGGTGGCCAGCGGCCTCTGAAACCACACTGACAGAGCTGAGATCTGTCCCTTGATTGTGCTTAGTGCCAGGCCTTTATCCACTCCTAGCTGGAGAAAACTTAACACCCTATCAATAGTATATTTGCGGGAATTCCATCTTTTGGATTCACACCAGCCTACGTAGTTCCTCCACACCCTGTAATAAATCACCCTGGAGACCGGCTTTCTAGCCCTAATCAGGGTAGGAATTACCTGCCTAGACAGGCCTCTATCCCTGAGAATCAGGGATTCAGCCTCCAGGCCGTCAAATTTAGACGCTGTAATGTAGGGTGGAGGATCGGGCCTTGTGAGAGTAGGTCTGGTTGTAGAGGAAGAGTCCAAGGGTCTCCCACTGCCATCTTCAGGACTAGTGAGTACCAAGTCCTCCGGGGCCAAGCCGGAGCTACTAGAATGACTGGCTTGTTCTCCACTCTGATCTTGCGCAACAGGCGCGGGAGTAACTGTAGTGGAGGGAATGCATATAGAAGTTTGAATTGATGCCAAGGGCAAACCAACGCATCGGTTCCGCAGGCCATAGGATCCCTCGCCCGTGACACGAACCTGTCTAGTTTCTTGTTGAACCTGGATGCCATTATATCTACGTCCGGCATTCCCCACCTCTGGCAGATTGTCTGAAAGACCTGGGGATGCAGAGACCACTCCCCTGGCAACAGACTCTGGCGACTTAAGAAGTCTGCCTGCAGGTTGTCCACTCCGGGAATGAATATCGCTGAAATGCAGGGTACATGAACCTCTGCCCATTGAAAAATCAAGTTCACCTCCCTCTGAGCGGCCTGGCTCCTGGTTCCCCCTTGGTGGTTTATGTATGCCACCGCCGTGGCATTGTCTGACTGGATTCTCACCGGGAACCCCTTTAATCTGGAGGTCCATGCCAGAAGGGCTAGGCGAGCAGCTCTGATTTCCAAGATATTGATGGGGAGCTGCCTCTCTGCTTTCACCCAAGTTCCCTGGCGAGAGAACCCCTCGAAGACCGCCCCCCAGCCTGCCAGGCTGGCGTCTGTGGTAACTACCTTCCAGACAACAGGGCTGAAGGATTTTCCCTTTAGAAGATTCTGAGGGTTCAACCACCAGGCCAGGCTTTGTCGGACCCTTGATGATAGCGTCAAAGGGGACTCTAAGGCATGTGCCCTCTTGCCCCAGGCTGCTAGAATGGCTGCCTGTAGGACGCGAGTGTGGATCTGAGCGTATGGTACTGCCTCGAATGTGGCCACTAGCTTGCCTAGTAATCGCATACACAGGCGAATAGTTGGTTTTTTCTTGTTTAGAACCAACTGAACCAACCCCTTGATAGCCTCGATCTTTACAAGGGGCAGGAACACCTTTTGATGTTCTGTTTCTAACCTCATGCCGAGGTATTCCAACTGCTTTGTAGGCTGGAACGCTGACTTTCCCCGGTTTAGGACCCAGCCGAATTCTTCGAGGTACCGAACCGTGAGGTTTACTGCCTTTTGCAGACCCGGCCGTGAGTGATCTATAATTAAAAGGTCGTCCAAGTATGCTAGGACTGTGACTCCTTGGATCCTTAAATTGGCCAGAACTGGGGCTAGGATCTTCGTGAATACCCGGGGGGCCGTGGCCAGCCCGAAGGGGAGCGCCCTGAATTGGAAGTGTCGCTGCCCCACCGCGAAGCGTAAAAACCTTTGATGCGACTGAAAGATTGGTACATGAAGGTAAGCATCCTTTATGTCTATGGAGGCCAGAAAATCGTCTTTCTGAAGCGCGGCGGCTGCTGACCGGATGGATTCCATCCGGAAGGAACGCACCCTTAGGTAACCGTTTAACCTCTTTAGGTCCAAGATTGGCCTGACATCGCCGTTGGGCTTTGGTATGACAAAGAGATTGGAATAGAAACCTAGGCCTTGCTCTTGGGCTGGCACTTCTATAATTACGTCCTGGCCAAGCAGGTGATCCAAAGCTGCCAGCATTGAGGCCTTCCTTGCTGGATCCCTTGGTAGCCTTGATTCTTGAAAATGAGGCGGAGGATACCTTAGAAACTCCAGTCTGTAACCTGTGGTTACAGATGCCCGGACCCACTTGTCGGGGATCTTGGCTTCCCAAACTTCTGAGAAGAAACGAAGCCTTCCCCCCACCCGTGAGAGTGGGGGCGCCCCTTCATAAGGCAGACTTAGGGGCTGTCTTTGACGGCTTGCGATACCACGGCCTCTTACCCCCAGGGGTCTGTCCCTGCGATCTACTGTTAACGTTGGATCGTGCAGGCGGCCGTCGATACTGCCTGGAATTAGAGGGCCCCGAGACAGGAAAAAGCTGCCTTTTAAATGTAGGAGCCCGGAATGTCTTTTTGACCGGTAAAAGGGTACTCTTGCCATTTGAAATAGTCTGAATATATTTATCCAGATCCTCTCCGAAGAGTCGTCCTCCATGGAAGGGAAACCCTGCCAGAAGTTCAAAGAGCCCAGAGAGGATACCGGAGGAACCTGAGGCTCTGGCAATGGCAAACTAAATGCCGAGCGGACCATGTCCGTCAAAGACTGTACCCACAGTCTCTCTGTCTGGGAGTCTGAAAATGGTTCCTCAGAGGTAGACCCCTCAATCCCTGAACCCTCTTGGTTCAGGTCTAGTTGATCCTCCTGTGATTCCAATTCCTCCGGAGAGAGAATCTCAGCATCTGAGGATACACTTCTTGGTGATGGGGATCTAACCCGTTTCTTACCAGGAATAGCTCTAGCGATCAATGCTGCTATTCTCTCTTCTAGCCCCCCTAGGGATACGGCTAGCATCTCCTCTGTGATAAACACAGGGCTGGGCTGATCTGGGCCAGCCTCCGCACCAGATCCCCCTAATGGCTCATCCAAGGCGCTTCTTATGTTAATAAGTTGCGGGGAAAGTATCGGCATATCAGAATCAGAAAGGGAACCCCTTTTGTTTTTTGGTCTTTTTTGTACCCTTTGACCCCGAACCTTTGGAAGCCATAATACAAAATTGAGGGACTCCGCCCACACAACCGACTGTAGTGGCCAGGAGTACAAAAAAATCAGAGTTTAGGGGACAATAGATCACTAATGCCCAAAAACTGATGGGATCCCGTATGTTTTTTTTTTTTTTTTTTTTAAATAATTATATATTTTCTTTTGACAACATACAGTGACCCCAAACTAAGTTTGCCAGCCTCCAACCTGCTGCAAAAAAGGGGGATTTCTTGGCTTAACAAAAAGGCATTGGAACAAAGTCCACATGTACTACCCCTCTTCCGCCACCGGGAGTCACTGTTCTGCCGCTCTGCGTCCTCTCCTCTAAAAATCAGCCTCAGACTGAGCACTGACAATGCCTGCTGTCTATAACAGCACAAAGGCGCGCCCCTGTATGACGCCGCAGGCACGCCCCCCCCCGCCCTCCTGTCTGGACGGCGCGACAAACGTCAATAAGGCGTGCGCGCGCACACGCGCGCGCGCGCGTATGCCGGAAACAGGAGGAACATGGAGGAGCCGCGCTGCTGGAGATCCAGGAACGCAGAAACAGGCGGCAGATTCAAACCCCCGGCCAGGTAGGACTCTCCAAAGGCCCCTAGGGATCCTTACTAGCCCTAGGAAGAAACAGCAGGTTTAGCTAGCAACACATATTTAGACAGGGGGACCTAGTGATGGGGGAGAAAAGGGTGTCATCCTGTCTCTCTTAGACATAGTGAGCAAGGTTGCCCATGCAGAGCATACTTAGGCTATCCCCCTTTTTAGGTTACCCCGGAGAGCCTGCTGTCGAACCAAGTCCCGCAGGCTCCCCCTTACCTGCTCCATGCTGCAGGATGTTTGTCCAGCAAACTGATCCAATCTTCTCCCATCTCCGTGGGTAGCGTAGTAGACCTTCAGGCCCTGGGGTCCTATGAAGGTACCCACTGTCCTGGACCTATATAGCACCCTGGCAAACAGGAACTTATGGTTTTTACAAACTCCAAGTCCTGGGCCCAGGGTCCAGCCCTCCAAAGAGGAGCATTATAGGCAAAACCCCACGGCTTGGGGCCCGGGTACTGTCCACTTTGGCACTGAGGCTCCTTGGACAGATCCGGTTAGCCCGCCCTTAATCCCAAGGATGTGGAGCAAAGCTATTCCGTGACCAACACCTAAGACACTGGCGAAAAAACTGAGGGACTCCCTCTAGGGGAGGGGGTTATATAGGGAGGGGACTTCCTGTTTGAGATTGCCAGTGTCCACACCTGAAGGTACTCCATATAACCCACATAGTAATGAATATGCCGCTCTGTGTCCCGTGATGTACGAGAAAGAAATGCTGTTTTTTATTTTCCTTGCATTTCCCCCTCCGATCTACAGGGACTGCACTTGTAGTGCAAAGTGGATTTGCCTTTCGTAAATACCCCCAATATGTTGCCTATTCACTGCCATGATTTAACACTCTATGGGTTGCGTTTGGCAGGCAGTACCCTTTTTTTGGTGTCCTGGGTGCTCTTGAGCGCTATCAAGATCTTCCTATATGGTATGCTTTTTATGTCAATACATACATTTTCCCTTTCATCTTCCATTGTTGTTTGTTCTATTTTTCTCCCCATTTTTCTAGATGAAGGTGCAGCACTTTAGTGAACAGATTGTTCCACCACCTAGTTTACATGTAGGGTAGGACAATGGTACACGGTGCATCTACTGTATTTTACATGGTGCATTATACATGCCTGCTTGGCTTGTCAGCATGTCTGCTGACTATTCTATGTATTGAGGAACGCCTTCTGTTCTTTCTACTGGTTGTGTACATTCCTCGTTTTTTTCCCCATAAAGAATTTACAAAAAAAAAATATATATATATCATGACTAAGCTGCGTGATTTAACTGCACCTCCCCCAACCTCTAATGTAAATGAGCCATTAGTGTAAGTGGCCAGCTTCAGACTGACAGATAACATTGAATAACTGCAGCATTAAAGACAAAAATCATAGGGCTACTCACCGACCACAGAAACCACACTCCATAGGAAAAGATATATGAGTAAAATATAAACCGCCACCTAGAAGGAATATAGGGTGAAAAGAGAAGAAATGTGATTTGAAAAGCTTCAGAGCCTCCAATATGAATAGAAAAGCCAACATCCTTCCCAATAACATGGATTATCTACATTGGAACCTATTATAGCAGAAATTAATGATCAAATCATGGAATGATTTTGTTTAGTTTAATTTTGTATTCAGAGTATCCCACAATCATTTGTGAAAGCTGTGAACCACAAGGGGAAGTTGTACAGAAATTCCATTCTGACATACTTCTCCCCTGCTGTCCCTGAAGGTCACCCTTCACACAATGAGCCATTGTCATCCAATCAAACAATACAGCAAGTATCTCCCTTTGGAGATGAAATAAACAAAACACTGCAGATTTCATTCATAACATTTCTTTTGGCTCATATAGACAGGAATTGTTTCCTGCATTTGTAAAAAGACACGGGTCAGGAGATTCCTAATTACTTTAAATACTAGTGTGGATGACAGTCCGGAGTGACGCTTGACCTGCCATCTCTTTGGATGCAGCAGTCTCCACAAAGATGCATTTGTTTTGCTGGGAAAGTCGGTAAAATGCAGCCGCCTTCTGCATCCGACCTTTGCTTTTAAGCACACGCATTTGAGCAGTGTTGCGTAAAATGCCAACGAGGTCTGGCTACATAATCTGTTTACTCAAGTGGAATAAATGGTTTTATACTCCAGGGTGCTGTCCTGATAGTACAGTTAAAGTTTGCACCTGCATACTATGCGTGGAGGTGAAAAGACACCTTGCACTGGCCAGTCCCCCGTGCCCCCGTTTTACTTACCCGAGCACCTAATTTCAGTTGGCGCGATCCTGCGTTGCTCTCCCTGCTTTTTCTCAGCTCTTCATTAGATAGATTGATAGCAGCGCAGCCATTTGTTCCTTCTGCTGTCAATCAAATCCAATGACGCCAGGGGTGGGGCCCGAGTTATACACTTGGGGATAGACTCAGCAAAGAGTTACACCGGCGTATCTCCTGATACGCCGGTGTAACTCTGCGTGAGTGGGGTTGTATCTATGCGCCTGATTCTTAGAATCAGTTACGCATAGATTTGTGTTAGATCCGATCGGCGTAAGTCACTTACGCTGTCGTATCTAAGTTGCATATTTACGCTGGCCGCTAGGTGGCGTTTCCGTCGATTTACGCCTCAAATATGCAAATGAGCTAGATACGCCGATTCACTAAAGTAGTTGCGGCCGGCGCATTTATTTGCGTCGTTTACGTTAGGCTTACGCCCGGCGTAAAGTTACCCCTGCTATATGAGGCGCAGCCAATGTTAAGTATGGACGTCGGGACAGCGTCGTATTGTACGTCGTTTACGTCGTTTGCGTAAGTCGATTCAGAATGGGGCTGGGCGTAAGTTACGTTCACATAGTTTATATTGACTATTTGCGACGTGATTTGGAGCATGCGCACTGGGATATGTTCACGGCCGGCACATGCGCAGTACGTTCGGCGTGTCATTTACGTGGGGTCAGTGTTAATTTATATACAACACGCCCCCTACCTGCCCCATTTGAATTACGCGGGGATACGCCAGCCCATTAACGCTACGCCACAACTTACGGAGCAAGTGCTTTGTGAATACAGCACTTGCCAGTAAAAGTTGTGGAGGCGTAGCGTAAATAGGATACAATACACCCGCACAAAGATAGGCTCTCCATCCTGAATCTAGCTCTTGGTGTCTATGGACACGGATTGTATGACACTGGAGCGCACCCGCAAGGTAACCCCCTCGGAAGAGAGCTTTCTGGAGGGGGTTATCTATTGTGGGGAGGAGCCGCGAGAGCCGCCGTGAGACCCCAGAACAGGAAGATCGGGGGCAATCTGTGCAAAAAGAACTGCACAGTGGAGGCAATTATGACATGGTTGTTATTTAAAAAGAAATAAAGTGAACCTTTAGTGTCACTTTAAGCTGGCCATACACATTCACTCCTAATAATTTGCTCGAGAAAAGAAATTGAGTATGTTCTTAAAGGGAAAACGTTTGAAACAAAATTTTACTGGTATATGACCAGCTTTAGTGACAGGCTCTTTATTTTCTGCTACATCTAATTTACACACGCCTTGTGACGCAAAGGACTTAACCAGATCCTTAGCTGGATTAAATTAGCCACATAACCTGTGTAAAGCCAGTCATACTTGGTGCAAATTGGATGGAGATGTGTTTGTGATACCCTTATACATGTATGCGTTTTTTTCCCAGTGCTCTTTAATACTATACCAATCATAGGTAGGGGCAGTGACACACCCCCAGTCACCTGCCCTGTATCGACTCATAAGTATTTATATGCCTCTATTGAGGAGACTTTAAAAGTTTAGTTAGGACCGCAGAATGCAGAGAGCACGTTATACTTTCCTCCAGCTCATTTTGCACAGAGTGGCCCTGATCCACGTCTTCTGGGGTCCCTCAGCGGCTGTCTCGGCTTCCTTCAGCAAGGACTCAACACCTTCATGTGAGCGAGCTTTCATAATGTGTAGTTCTTGCGGGCGCCCTCTATCACTCGGCCCTGCCCCCCGGCGAGCCGCGTCATTGGATGCGATTGTCAGCAGCGCGAGCCAATGGCTGCGCTGCTTTTAATCAACCAATGAATGAGCCGGAAAGACGGTCGAGAAGCCTGCGCGTTCACGGCGCGGGACTTTCAAAGGGTCAGGTAAGTAAAGGGGGGGTTCGGGAGGCCTCTAATCCGCAAGATGCATCAAGGTGAAAAAAAAAAACTCCCTCTCGCGGAGTAACTGTGTTCTCCTGGTGGTGAGGGGGCGCCAGGAGCCACCCCCCGCCAAGAGAACACAGTGATTACTGCTAGCGGCCACAGCCACTGGCAATAAAATCACATGTTAGAGAGCACAATCAGCTTGTCCATAGATGGACTGAATCTCAGCTGGATCCTGCTGAACCAGCTGAGATTTCAGCCATGTCTGGCTTAAGTTGGTAATCCTGCTGGCCACAATCCCTAAAATGGAAGCGATAATGCCAGCCTCATTCACTGAAGATCATTTCACAAGGACACACGAGTACATTCTGATTGGCTGCTCTGGGTTACTGCACTTAATGTGAATGTAAACCTAAATTTTTTTTTATAGATAGACAGGTACAGATTTATGACAAAAAAGAGACCCTTTCAAGTGCCATCTCCCCTGCATGTGCAGCTCAGGGGACATTTATAGCACCATCCAACAGATACTGTACGAATGTGCAGGAGCGATGCCATCGTGGCCTGGCCATTCAAGAGACCAACCAGAGCATACCTGGAATGAAGATGGAAGCGCCCAGGACCAGCTGCAGTGCTAAGCAAACGTCTAAGGGCCCTTTCACACGGTGCGGACCGTTTTTCGGTCCGCACCGTGTGTGTCCGTCGGCTCAGCGGGGGGTCCCGCTCAGCTGTCGGCGGACAGGGCGGTCCCCGCACACTGTGCAGGGACCGCCCTGTCTCTCCTCCGCTATCCCCTATGGGGAATCGGATGGAAACAGACCGTCTGTCCGTTTGCATCCGATCCACAGGACGGAAGAAAAATAGGGTTTTCTTCCGTCCGCAAAACGGATCCAGGCGGACGCGGATAGTAGGCGGACGTTAGCGGATTCATCATCCGCTAACGGATCCGCTCCCATAGGGCCCCATTCTAAAATGTTAAAGAAGTGCAAACAAAAATACCAGTTGACCATGTCAGAAATTCAAAGCTGTTCTGCGTCCTGTGCTCACTCCTGTTTTATCTTAAAGAAGGCCAAATTGCCCATCTAGCTTCTTTCCTGGGGGCTACAGATCAATCATTGTCTTAGAGTAGTTTAGTAAAAGACAACGTGTTAGGGCTGACACCACTGGGCTGTTTTATCTGCCCCCAACATGAGTACAGAGTGCATTTCTGGCACATCAACAGGTATTTTTCTGTATTTCTAGGTTCCTTATAGAGGTAAAATACAGTGAAATGTGTTTGCTTTGCTGAGATGCACTGTATATATGTTTCTTGAATTTGATTCATACAGTTTAATATAATATGAAGTCTTTATTCAATAATACCATTAAAAAAAAAAAATTGTGATGGAAATATCATGCGACTACCATGTGTTATACCAGCAAACACTTCTAATTACAATAAGAGAGAGAAGACGGATCCACTCACATGCTCTCTGAAAATTTTGTTACTAAGCTTGGCTTATCCTGATTTCGCCTTTGTCTGAACCACCTCTGGATCTTTCTTGCATCCCAGTCCAGCTGCTTTGACAGTCCTTCCAGGTGCTTTCCATCGGGACACTGGATAACAAAAGGAGAAACAGAGTTCAAATACAAAGCATTTTTGTTTACTTACAATCATATATATATAAAAAAAAAAAAACATGTAAAAATAAAAATTAAGAACCCCAATTACATTTATATCTACATTATATCATTGATATCTACCACTGTCCCCCGCCAGAGCAGCTGCTCTCAGCTTTAAACAGAGCAACCCTTTGAATGACTTTCCAGTCTCTGAACCCCTTCTGATAATTACTATATGTACAGCTCACTGTACAGAAGTGTGGCGGTCACGGGTAGGGTTGCACCCATACCGATAATCTGTGCCAATACCGAGCAAGTATTCGTGCAAATGCTCCGATAACAGAAACCGATACCTTTGTGGAGCAATTGGAGTCCATACAAAATGAATGGGCTTAAATCGCACTGCAAAGAAGCGCCTGAGATTTGAACAGGATAGCATTGCGATTCTTGTCCAAAACGCATTGGGGCTTCCCGCACCGCTTCTGTATGAACCCAGTATAGAAAGACAGGGAAGCGCTATTTAAAGTGCAGAAATGGGCAACATTTTATTAAAATTCTTTATAACTCACAGGTTAAAAAGTACATATCTGTAATATGTCAAATCCAGATTCTTGCGGTCATAGTGTCCTGGGATGATGGAAAACTGATGCCCACAGGGCTGGAGGAGATGCATGAAGTTCTGGGACCCCTGCAAACCAGCTTGGAGCGCACACATACATGGGTATAGGGTGGAAGGGACGTAAGCTTGGGGGGAGACTGCCTAGACATCTCCTCCAGCTCTGTGTGCACTGCAAACAGCCATGGCCTTCAATTATTAGCGATTTGGATTGACATATTACAGATATGTGCTTTTAACATGCGAGTGTTTATATAAAAAAAAATAAACAGTTTGCCCATTGCTGTATTTAGATGGCGCTTCCCTGACTTTCTTTACTGGATTCACAAAAAAGCGGTGCGGGAAACTGCATGCGATTCGGACAGGAATTGTGCCACATTCATGTTCAAATTGCATGCAATTCTTTGCAAAAAAGCATCAGTACTCAGTATTGGTGAGTACTTGACTGAAAGTATTGGTACTCGTAGGTAAAGAAACAGCATCGGTGCAACCCTAGTCACTCGGAATGTTGTTCCTTAAAAGTGTGGTCAACAAGAAGTACTTATCCGAGATCTTTTATCTAGGAACCCATAGCAACCTCTGGAGGAAACCCAGGGTTCCACAGATCCCAAGTTGAGAAAGTCTCTACCAGAGATTTCCAAGTTTTCCCCAATATTCCAAGAACTGTCCAACCAGTGGGCAACTGGCCACATTAGGTGCAGGAGACCAAAGTGCAAGATTACCAGCTACATGTGTACTGCAAATTCGGGAAAGAAAACTATAACAGATCAAATGGTTTAGCATCTTTATTGTACTGTAATGCCCCGTACACAAGATAGGAATTTTCCGCCGAGATAAACTCCGACTTCTGTTTAAGCTGTCTTGCATACACACTGTCGCACCAAATGTCGACCGTTCAAAACTCGGTGACGTGCAACACTACGACCAGCTGAGAAAAATTAAGTTCAATGCTTCCGAGCATGCATCGACTTGATTCTGAGCATGCGTGTTTTTTCTCTGTTGGAGTTCCGAATTGTTTTTCATTGGAATAAAAGAAAACATTTTCTCTTTCTTAGTTTGTCGGAAAAACTCAGATGGAGCACACACGCGGTCGGAATATCCGGTGAAAAATTCCGTCTGACTTTTTCCATCGGAAATTCCGATCATGTGTACAAGGCATAAGACACTCTGCTGGGACTGAATACAAATATGACGACATTAAATGAAGGATCGCATAGGTGCTGTTTACATTACGATATTTAATTCAACACTATGTTCAGCAGTGGTGAAAATGTATTGTGGCACAGCTGGCCCTTGTTTATGAGTCAATGACCCAAATCATTATTAGATAGCCAAGGTGGTGACACCAGCTTTCCCTGTAGTATCTCTGTAATGTCTTTTTTAATCATGTCCCCAGTGACAACTCACCAGCAACGGGATTGCTAAGTGAGCAAAGAGAACACTTGTCTCCTTCTATGGAATTGTTTACTAACTAATCTAAAGGCTGCAGAATCTAGCACTGGCCCATGTAGTGTACAAGAGGCCGAGATCTTCCCATACCCAGACCTGCTCCAGGAGATCAGGTATTAGAGCTTGGATGGTAGCCCATGGGGCATGGTTTGGTGATCTGTTTCCCCCAGGAGCAAACGCACACATACACACACGTGCCCCCACAGCAAGCGATTTTCTATGGGGGCACTCTAAAGAAAGGTTTTCCATTTAAGATGCATTATTAATTTAGTTTATTCAGCATGAAATTGAACTTAGTTATGTAGCATAAGGCTGTATATTCTGTAATATTTTCATTTTTGGTATACTCATTCAATGAATCCAAGCTCTGCAAGCTGAGATAACATGCACTGCACTGATGCATTCACACAATTTCACAGTAACCGTGAGATGAAACAAATTTCAGGAATATTCCTTTACCCCATCGTTTTGCAAATCTATGTACACTACAAACTGTATGATTGAATCTGTTTTGATATCGCCGTTTTACTTACGTTTTACTTCTAAATAAAAAACCTTTATTTTGTTTGCAAATATTAAATATTCTAACTCGGGGCTCATAATATCAAGTCCTGAGCTACTAGCCAGGTCTCAAGGGTTACTCGCCCCACGCCCAACCCTTACCTCGCCACTAATCACGCCATCATAAATCTCATGAAATGACACTTAAATGTTTTATGCAGAATTAAGTTAAAAAATAAATATTAACAACATTATCAGTTCCCCTCAGCAGTGCCCATCAATGCAGCCTCACATTGCTGCCTTACATTGACCCTATTGCAGCCTTGCCAGGGTGGAGGAAGTGAGAGGGGTGGCCGGATCGTGACTGGAGTTAGAGGAGAGCCGCGGGATCACCGAGCACTAAAACACGCTGTAACAGCTTACATTGAAACAGGCTCTGCTCACTCTCATACAGCCCAATTCCTCCTAACCCCGCCCCTGTAATAGACAGAATGCATCCCAGCATTGGACGCGCATTCTGTCTATTACAGGAGGAGGCGGGGCTGTGCGAGTGTGAGCAAATACAGTTTCAATGTAAGCTGTTACATCGTATTTTACCACTTGGTGATCCCGCGGCTCTCCTCTAACTCCATGCACTCTTCCACCGGCAGAACGGCTCCCGATCAACCCCACCCGCCGGCGATGCTTGCCCCCCCCCCCCCCCACTTCCAGGAAGCCCAGCTCCTTGCCAGCCCTCATTTTCCACTGTAGGCAAGTGAAAAATTTGAGGGTTGTTTTAACTACCAGCAAGAATAAGTCCTTACATTTAAAGAGCACCTGTCATTTCAGACCCATTATGGCAGTGCCTGTTAGCGGGCATCCACTCACCTGCTGCTGCCACTTCCCTTCACCCTGTTGCATCACCAACTGTCCTATTAAAGTGAATGGGACTGTCGGTGAATCAACATTGGGTCAGAGGAGGACCCGCCTTGGGACAGAGAACACAGTTGCTCTTTAAAAATTATGATTTAAATTGAGTTGATTTAAATCAAATCCACCCGATTCCTTATATAACAAGCATGTTCTAACTCACTGAGGGAACGGAGCCTATTGTGTGCTACACACAGACTACCCTCTGGAGCGCCTCCACCCATGTACATACGCTGCAACGATCACTTCGCAAATCTTTATATCTTATCAAGACACGTTCAACTGCCACTATACATCTACTGCCAGAAAAAGAAAAACCCACTTCCAAATAAATGAGAAGATAAAACAACACAGTGCAATCACCATCAGTCATCAGTATTGTTTGTAAACCGCAGCGCGTCAGGAAATGATTATTACAGGCCTTACATTATAAACTAATGCATTCAATTAAAAAGCAATTCCAGGAAACAAATGGAAGTGTTCTGTGGGCTTCTACCGCTATCCAATAAACAAAACGCAGAAAGCTCACTCCGTTTAGTTTACTCTCAGCTACATGTAATCTCTGCTTTCAATATAAGAACACCAATTACATTTTTACCTACAGGTAAGCTTATAATAAAGCTTACTTGTAAGTTAACTGAATATCTTCTAAACCTGCACCGTTTGAGATATTCACTTGGTTGGAACTGGTGACATCACCGGCACATGCACTCTAAAGGAATGGCCTACCAGCTTGCCGGTTATCGGCTCTCCTTTCCTCACACAGTGACAAAGTGTTTACATGTGATCACCTGTGATTGGACACAGCTGATCATATGGTAAAGGGCTGATGTGATTGGACCTTTTCCTCGATTTGATATCCAAAAGGACACTTCGTTCAGAGCGCACCCAATGCACGCCCCTGGGGCATGAACATCGAGCAACACAATTATACATAGTTACATAGTAACAATGGTCCAGCTTGGATCAATGCATCTATGTATATCCACTTAACCCCCGGACCATTTTGCTGGTTAATGACCGGGCCACTTTTTGCGATTCGGCACTGCGTCGCTTTAACCGTCAATTGCACGTGGCTCCCAAACAAATTTGTCGTCCCTTTTTTCCCACAAATAGAGCTTTCTTTTGGTGGTATTTGATCACCTCTGCGGTTTTTATTTGTTGCGCTATAAACAAAAATAGAGTGACAATTTTGAAAAAAAAATAATATTTTTTACTTTTTGCTGTAATAAATATCCCCCAGTTTAGGCTGATGCGTATCCTTCTACATATTTTTCGTAAAAAAAACAACGCAATAAGCGTTTATTGATTGGTTTGCGCAAAAGTTATAGCGTCTGCAAAATGGGGGATAGTTTTATGGCATTTTTATTAAATTTTTTGTTTACTAGTAATGGCGGCGGTCAGCGATTTTTATCAGTGCTGTGACCTTATGGCGGACACTTGACACATTTTTGGAACCATTGGCATTTTTATAGCGATCAGTGCTAAAAAAATGCATTGATTACTGTAAAAATGTCACTGGCAGGGAAGGGGTTAACACTAGGGAGCGAGGAAGGGGTTAATTATGTTCCCTAGGTGTGTTCTAACTGAATGGGGGGTGGGACCAACATGGGCAAATAACAGATCACGGTTCATACATTGTATGGTCAGACGATCAGTCATTTCTTCCCCTGACAGGACCTGGAGCTGTGTGTTTACACACACAGCTCCCAGTTCTCGCTCTGTAACGAGCGATCGCGGGTGCCCTGCGGTGATCGTGCCCGCCGGGCATGCGCGTCGGCACCAGGGAGCGAGCTCCCCTAATTGCTGAAATGCGAAATGATGTAATATTCTTTTCACGCAGCCGTGCCGACCTACCGCCGTAAAACTGCAGAGGCTGGTCTGCTAGTGGATATACCATACCTGTCCGATGACATCATGGTCCAGCCTCCCACCTCATCCAGAGAACACACCGATTCATTCGGAAAAAAGAACGCGTTCTCTGAATGGCACCCATGCTGAGCAGGGGACTTCCTATATTTAAAAAGCATTTGGCTGGCCGCTCAGCTGAGGATCCATAAGCTAGTGGAGATCAGTGTAGCAGTGCCATCTACTTCAGTGATTTCTATGTTTCTGGGGCATAGGTCAGGTATGGTATACAATTACATTGGTCCAAGCTGGACTAATGTAACTATGTAGAAATATACTGTTTGGAATTCATCTTTAAAGGGGAGTTCCACCCACAATTTCACTTTTTAAATATAAATACCCCTGTAATACACAAGCTTAATGTATTCTAGTAACGTTAGTCTGTAAACTAAGGTCCGTTTTGTTAGGTTGTTACAGCATTTAGATACATTTAGACCGTGGCCATCTTAAGTGTGGGCATCATGAAGCCAGACTGTATGACTTCATGGATTTCAGCTTTGCATATCTCGCACATGCTCAGTGCTGCACAAGCAGTGTAATAGCTTTGAGTCAGGTTTGCAAGGACTACTGGGAAACATGATGCCTATCCCATGAAACCCTTGCAAATAGCCATGTGACTTAATAGCCTAGGCTAATAAAGGAGGAAGAAGTAATGAAGGACTACAAAATAAAAAGGTATTTACAAGCAACAAAATAAATAAAAAAATTGTCCATTCTGAACACTATGAGATTAGGGCATGCAGCACAGACAAACATAAAAAAATGGGTGGAACTCCACTTTAAGGCCAAATTTAGGCAGCCCATACACAATCAGACATACCCTTATGACCACCCACCTAATATTGAGTAGATCCCAATTTTACAACCAAAACAGCCCTGGCCTGTCAAAGCACGGACACTACTAGACCTCTGAAGGTATGCTGTGGTATCTGGCACCAAGCTGTCAGCAGTAGATCCTTTAATTCCTGTAACTTACGAGGTGGGGCCCCCAAGTGGGGACTTGTTTTTCCAGCAATTCCTGCAGATTCTTGATTGGATTGAGATCCGGAGAACTAAGGCCAAGTCAACACTTCAAACACATTGGGTTCCTCAAACATTCTTGAACCATTTTGCAGCGTGGCAGAATGCATCGTCTTGCTGAAAGATGCCACTATCAATTTCCATGAAGGGGTGTACTTGGTCAACAACAATATTTAGGTAAGTGGTAAAATAATATCCACATGAATGGCAGGATTCAAGGTTTCCAGCAAAACATTGCCCAAAGCATCACACTGCTTGCTGTTCTTCCATACTGCATCCTGGGGCCATCCCTTCTCCAGGCAAGTGACGCACACATACATGACTATCCACATGATGCCAGAGAAAATGCAATTCGTCAGACCACGCCCCTTTCTTCCATTTCTCTGTGGTCCAGTTCTGATGCTCACCTGCCAATTGTGGGCTCCTGGCTGTGGACACAGGGCAACCTAGCCACCCTGACCATTCTGCAGCCTCCACAGCCCCATACACAACAAACTGTGATGCCCATTATTTTCAGCTTTTAGCACATCAACTTCTGGGACAAAATATTTACTTGCTGCCCAATACATGCCACGGACCCTAAAACGCCATTGCCACAAGATAATCAGTCTTTTTTACTTAACCGGTCAGTGGTCAAAACTATGGCCGATTGGTGTATAGAGACAACTAGTGCTTTATACCACGGTAATCAGAAAAAAAAACATTGGTTACAAGTAAAGTAGTGCCAATTTCCAAGGACTGATGCAAAGCAATCATTCAGGTTTCATCCTAAAAAGTGTTCCGTTTAGTTCCAATAATCTCTCAACTAAAATTCCCCACGTGCATGTTCTTTACACCAACTAAACATAACCCGTGACGGATGTGTAACATGTCTATACCAAAAACCTGACACTTGGGTGAAAATTAATTCAGACCTTACTGTTATCAGATGTGAGCAGGGGCCGAGTTTCTTCAGTGTAAACAATACCCGCTGACACCCAACTGGAAATTCACAAGTGATACATCAGCAGCAATACCTGAGCAGAATACAGTACATGATGAAGCTACCAGTAGATACGCTTGATTGGGTGAGGATATTCTGTCCATCAGACCCATGTATGATTGGTCTCAAAGGGAACCTAATCTGGTGAAAGCCTTTCCCAACCACAGCTATTCCCTCCTGTAATAATCAGGACAGTGTGTGCACTGCAGGCCATTATGTCCCTCTGTCATAGACTTCATCAGTAAGACCCCTTTTACACTGGGGTCACGGCCGCATTTGCAGTAAAGCGGTGCTCGTTTTAACAGTGCTTTACTGCTGTTTAAGCTGCGCTTTTTCCACTGCTTTTCAGCCACTAGTAGGGTGCTTTTAACCCCAAAGGAAGGCTCAAAAACGTTGTGTGTTGCTGCATTTCCAAATCGCTTTTCATGCACTTTGGAATCACTGCCCATTCATTGCAATGGGCAGGGGCATTTAGGGAGCGCCCCAAAGATGCTGCTTGCAGGACTTTTCCTAACATCCCGCAAGTGCACCGCCTGTGTGTGAAAGCATCCATTGCAGAAAATAGGAGGCAGGTTTCAGGTGCTAATTCTAGCGCTAAAACGCCTGAAAACTACCTCAGTGGTTAAAGCAGGATTCCAACAACAATTAGCATTTTTTAAATGTATGTCCTTTCATCCTGCGTTTTTATAATATAAATCCGGTCACTTACTATTAGGGTTGTCCCGATACCCATACCAGTATCGGTATCGGGACCGATACCGAGTATTTGCGGGAGTACTTGTACTCCCACAAATGCCCCCGATGCCTGAATCGAATACTTGCCCGCCATATATCGCAAAGCCGACCGCCGCTGCCACGTTAATCACCGTGCGGCGAACATTACAGGCACCTTTAGTTTGAATAGCTGTTTTCCCCGCCGCGCCGTGTATAGACACTCCCCCTTGCTCGGGATTGGACGGATCTGTCCAATCCCGAGCAAGGGGGAGTGTCCTTTACAAGGTGCGGCAGGGAAAACAGCTATTCAAACGAAAGGTGCCTGTAATGTTCACCGCGCGGTGATTAACGCGGCGGCGGCGGCATCATCATTTAGGTTCGGGGGACATGGCTGCATATATGTGGGGGGACATGGCTGCATATGTTTGGGGGGACATGGCTGCATATGTTTGGGGGGACATGGCTGCATATGTTTGGGGGGACATGGCTGCATATGTTTGGGGGGGACATGGCTGCATTTATGGGGGGGGATATGGCTGCATTTATGGGGGGGGACATGGCAGCATTTGGGGATACATTTTAAAAACAAGTATCGGTATTCGGTATCGGCGAGTACATGAAAAAAAAGGTATCGGTACTTGTACTCGGTCCTAAAAAAGTGGTATCGGGACAACCCTACTTACTATTTTACAATCCGCCGCCGTTCCGCATAGTTATTAAAAAAACATAGTTTATAAACATGTCCACACAGTTGTCATTTTGCTTGTGGGCATTGTGAAGCCCACAAGCACTTACTTCCTGGAAGTCTTGGATGGGGAGTGATAATTGGGTAGCGCACTGCATCCTGGGAAATGACAACACACATTTCCCAGGAGCATTAGAGGGAGATGATGTTAGAATCCTAGGTGATTCCAAAGGCAGATTTCGTGGGACTGCATAGCAACAGGCATTTCCAGATGAGTAAAAAAAAAATATATATATATATATATATATATATATATATATATATATATATATATATATATATATATATATATATATATATATAATATATATATATATATATATATATATATATATATATATATGTCTAATAAGCACAATAATGAACAAAATTATTTGGGATGCAAACTCCACTTTAAGGGGTTTAAAGCTGGCTATACACAGTCAGATTTTGGGTAGAATGTTTGTAGAAATATGATTAGTCAGAACGTTCTCTCTGGCCATCTTTGAGTTAAAGTGGATGTAAACCTGAAATTCTTATTTTTTGCTGTCACAATGTAGAGCAGGGGTCGTCAACCCACGGGCCGCGGCCCACTACCGGGCCGTGTCCTTTTTGCTTCCGGGCCACGGATGCGGGTGGCCGGCGTGAGACAACTGGGCGGTGGCATGACAGAGCCGGGCGGCCGGCATATGAGAAGGATGGATGGGTGGATCGGAAGAAGCAAATGGGAAAGCAGAGATTACATCATCTCTCTCTGCCCCCCACATCACCGCTCATCCACCCTCACAGCCAGTGTCCTGTCAGCCTCAGTTGCTGTGGTGGCAGGCAGTGTGGCAAGTGACATTCTGCATCTGTTGACAGGAGCGTGGCCAGTAGTGTGGCAAGTGACATTCCGCATCTGGTGACAGGCAATGTGGCAAGTGGCGTGGGAAGTGACATTCCGCATCTTGTGGCAGGCAACATGGCAAGTGACAAACCACATCATAATGCAGCATGACAAGTGACAATCCACATCTTGTGGCAGGCAACATGGCAAGTGACAAACCACATCATAATGCAGCATGACAAGTGACAATCCACATCTTGTGGCAGGTGACATGGCAAGTGACATTCCACATCTTGTGGCAGGTGGCGTGGCAAGTGACATCTGGTGGCAAGCAGCATAGAAAGTGAAATTCCACATCTTGTGGTCGGCAGCGTTGCAGGTGGCGTGGCAAGTGACATTCCGCATCTGGTAGCGGGCAACGTGGCAGGTGGCATGGCAAGTGACAATCCACATCTGTTGGCATGCAACGTGGCAGGTGGCGTGGCAAGTGACAAACCACATCATAATACAGCATGACAAGTGACAATCCACATCTTGTGGCAGGTGACATGGCAAGTGACATTCCACATCTTGTGGCAGGTGGCGTGGCAAGTGACATCTGGTGGCAGGCAGCATAGAAAGTGAAATTCCAGATCTTGTGGTCAGCAGCGTGGCAGGTGGCGTGGCAAGTAGCATTCCACATCTGGTAGCAGGCAGTGTGGCAAGTGACAATCCACATCTTGTGGCAGACAGCGTGGCAGGTGACATGGCAAGTGACAATCCACATCTGGTGACAGGCAACGTGGCAGGCGACATGCTCAGGGCTCCCACTGATTCTGTATTAGGACTATTTATTTTATCACTACAATGTAATAATAGAAATAATGTGCTTCAGTCACCCTGACACCATATCAAGCATGGTGTCATGATGATTAAAGCGCTAAAACCAGCCAATGACTGTGAAAAATCGTACCCCCCCCCCCCTGTGACCCCCCCATCAATTTTTTTCCCACAGAGCTGGTCCCCGGTGCCAAAAAGGTTGGGGACCACTGATGTAGAGTATAAGAATTCCTATCATCTATGCCCAGTCTTGCCACAAAGAGTTAATCCAGCTCTGAGCAATCCTATTTTCTTTTTTCAGTGTGATAAACAGACAAACAGGAGAAAACTTTTGTCCGTTCCGCCCCCCTGCTGTGAATGACAGGTTATTTACATAACTCAGGCACTAGCCTGAGACAGGCTTTATTTTTTAATTCCCACCCCACTCCTTTTTTGAAGTCATGTGGTTACTTTTCTGGATTTTGACTGGATGTTAGTAATCATAGCAGAATTTCGTGTAAGGAATACACAGTAGAAAATGCATGTTGACAAGGGTAGTGTAGGGGAGGGCGGGGAGTCTACCGACATCACGACTCCACCCACCGAGCTCCAGACAACAGACCCACCCACAGAATCTGCAGTTTTTCAGTTCTTATAACAGACAGAGGGGAGACATTTGACAGGTAAGGATACATGCAGGAGGCATCTATATCCTTATAGATCAGCACTATGGCAGTAGTTTAGAGAGGATGAGAGTGAGCTTACATCCACTTTAACCAATTCTGTTCAAATGTCCTCTTATTTGAACGGAATCCCAAACATATTAAACAGGTTTTATTATAAGAAGTTTTTATTTTTTTCAAACAAAAAAAAAAACACATTCACACTTGGGATTCGGTTCATTTGAATAAAAATGTTTTCACCGTTAAGGTTTAATGTTGATTTAAGCCCATTAAACATTAGAATAATCAGGGGCTGACGATGAGGATATGCATGGAGATTGTAGCTCTGGGGATTCAGCCAAACGTTTAAGGCTCATTCACACGGAACACGGTGCAGGAAACCCGAGTTCTGTGCGAGTTTCCTGCACAGCGTACAAAACACACTGGGTGGGTGACCTGTTGGTGATATAATCCTAATGACACCCCAAAAACAGATCACAAACAGTGCTTTTGCCTGAACTGGATCTCACCAGTGCGATCTGGTGCTATGATTTTTTTTTTTTTAAAGCAGTGCATACACTATTCGTGCGATTTCAGCCCATTTACATTAATGGACTGAAAATCATGTTGCACAGGATTGCACACCATGTTCACGTGCGATTTAGGTGTGAACCAGCCCTTAAAGTGATTGTAAGGTCTTGTTTAAAAAAATAAAATAAAACAACAATAATGAGATAAAATAAAAAGGCACGCGGCCATTCAGTAAAATTAGGAGGTTGAACCCTAAACTGGGTAGAGGGTTCTTTACTGTAAGGCCGCGTACACACGATCGAACATGTCCGCTGAAACTGGTCCGCAGACCAGTTTCAGCGGACATGTTCGATCGTGTGTACGGCCTATTGGACCGTTTTCTAGCAGAAAAAAAGTTTCCAAACATGTTTAGAAACCTGCGAGGAAGGGGGGAGAGTTTTTTTTTGGGACTTTAAATGAGGTAATGGGTTAATTACCTCCATCCCTTGCATTTGTATATAGAGAAAGGAACAGGCAGGACTTTAAATGAAGCATGTGCGGGAAAGGTTTGCAATATATTGGGGAAAAATAAATAATAATAAATCTGGAATACGTCTAAATATTTTATTGCTTTCACATGCACCGTACATGACTACATTGCACTATTGAAGAAAATAGATATACATATGTAATTCACAGGTTGGTTGGGGGGAAGGTTTATATAGGCAGTAACCCAAGTGTATACAGACAAAAAGGTACAACAAACTGTACTGCAGTAATTAAAAGATGGCATAGACAGCTCATATGAAGATGATACATTGTGTAGTACTTCCGTAAATATACATAGATGCATGAGGTAGATAGCTCTACGCGTTTTGCGACTATTGCTTAGAAACCTGTCCGCTGGAAACCTGTCCGTCGGACATGTTTGATGGTTAGTACACAAAATCATTGGACCAAAATCCCGCGCATGCTCAGAATCAAGTCGACGCATGCTTGGAAGCATTGAACTTCGTTTTTTCATCACGCCGTTGTGTTCTACGTCACCGCGTTCTGGTCCGAGGGGATTTTGGTTCGATGGTGTGTACGCACCTCAGACCAACAGACCACTTTAGCCTGGTCCGATGAAAATGGTCCGTCGGACATGTTTCCTCGGACATGTCTGATGGTGTGTACGTGGCCTTAGAGTGGCAAGGATGTGGCATTCTCTTCCACAAGCAGTGGTTTCCGTAGGGATCATTGATGGTTTAATAAAAAAAACTATTAGATGGGCACTTAAACAACTGCAACATACAGGGATACACAATGTACTATTAACATAAAAGCACACATATAGGTTGGACTTGATAGACTTGTGCCTTTTTTTTTTCAACCTCACCTATGTAACCTACTCTGTGTAGTAGTTTTGCACATAGCAAGCCCAGACCCTCTTTTCGGGTCCCTCTTCACTGCTCCAGGCCCCTTCCTCCTGTCTAGTGCCCCACAGAAAGCAGCTTGCTATGGAGGCACCCGAGCCAAGCTGCAGCTCTGCGTGTCCATTCAGACACGAAGCTGCCATTCGTCCCCGCCCCCCCTTACTTCAGATTGGCTAACTGCTGTAGGAGCCAATGGCACCACTGCTGTGTCTCAGCCAGTTAGGAGGGAGAGTCCTGGATGGCTGAGGAACTCGTGAACATCATTGGACAGAGATGGGGCTCAGGTAAGTATTAGGGGGTCCTGGGGAGGCTGTTGCACACAGAAAGATTTTCTTACTTTACAACCCTTTTAAATTAGATGTAAATCCTAAATGAATTGCTTTTGTTTTTTAAATCAAATATTCATCTAAAACTGTTTAACTCTTGTATAATTTTTTGTTTCATATCAGCGCTGATCTTATGTCACCTCTTTGCAGGCACTTCGGGGGGGGGGGGGGGGGCTCTCAAATGGCGCCAAATTCCCATAGCATTCAGTTTCTATCTTCATTTTTTTCACACGGCTTTGAAAATCAAAATGTATTAGCGGATTGGCTGCTCTACGGCTCCGTTCTTCTCAGACACTTAGTAATTCCTCCCTTTTTGTCTAATTGCATGCACTCTAGCAACTGCTGCATGTCGTTTCTTAAAAGAGAAGTCCAGCCTGAGATTTTTAGGCTGGGCTTCTCCTATGGGTCACAGGAGTGCAATTCATTTTGCACGTCTGTGACCAGCCTGAGGTCCGCTCTCCACTGACGTCACTGCAAACAGTCCAGGCACCGGGTCATCCCGACTTCAGTAGTCTGGATCTGCCAGCTGCCTGGACTGATTGATGGCAGTCTCAGTGAGCTGCTGAGATGGCCGCTCCCCGTCCCTCCACAACTCAGCGCTCCAGTATGTGAGGAGGAACAGAGCAGGAGAGATGCTGACTAACAGCAGATTTCTGCTCGGGGAGGAGGAGTGAGTGAGAACAGAGCCATCAGCAGTGTTCGGTTCTCGGTGAAGAGACGGCCAGAGACAGATGGGTAAATATTAGGGGTTGTCCAGATACCGATACTAGTATCGGTATCGGGACCGATACCGAGTATTTGCGGGAGTACTTGTACTCGTACAAATGCTCCCGATACCTAAATAGAATACTTTTTTTGTATTTATCAACATGTTCTGTGAAAATTCTTTGAGTTTTTTACTATTGCGTGACAAGAAAATAATTTTTTTTTATTCATTTTTACTCATTTTTATTCTTTTATAATGTCTTGAGTTAGAGTTCTTCATAATTCTAAAGAAAATATCCTTAGTCTGTATTATGGTTTGAAAACTGTCACATGACATTTAAAAAAAGTATCGTCAAGTGCATGAAAAAAAGTATCGGTACTTGTACTCGGTCCTAAAAAAGTGGTATCGGGACAACCCTAGTAAATATGAATCTCAGAAAAAAAAAAACACCAACAGTAAAACCTTGGTTTGATAGTAACTTGGTTTGCGAGCGTTTTGCAAGACGAGAAAGCATTTTTTTTTCCTTGATATACAAGCAATGTCTTGATATAAGATTAGCGTCATGTCCCAACAGAGTTAAAAAAAAAAAAAAAAAAAAAAGAAGAGAGGAGCCTCCAAGTGTAGCAATATGGTTACATTTAGACCCCTTTCACACTGAGCCGCCCATAGCGTCAGCAGGAAAATGCCGCCATTTTACCGCTGACACTATGGGCGGATTTGCTGCGCATTTTGGCCACTAGCGGGGCGCATTTAACGCCCCACTAGCGGCTGAGAAAGGGTTAAAACCGCCCACAATGCGCTGCTGAAGCAAAGCATTGCGGGCAGTATAAGCCACGCTGTCCCACTGATTTCATTGGGCAACATCGGTGAAAGATGCGGCTAGGAGGACTTTTTTTACTGACCTGCTAGCGCAACGATCCAGTGTGAAAGCCTTCAGGCTTTCACACTGGAGACAATAGAGCAGCACTTTAAGGGTGGATTGCAGGTGCTATTTTTAACGCTATAGCGCCTGCAATACGCTCCAGTGTGATCTTAATGACGGTACAACATTTAGCAACTTATTGCTACACTTAGAAGGTGCCTTTCTTCTCTTTTATACCCTGTAAAAAAAATGCTTTGATATACAAGTGCTTTGGATTACAAGCATGTTTCTGGAACAAATTATGCTCGCAAACCAAGGTTTTACTTTACTTCTCTTTTAAAGCTGGATTCCTGATGGTGACCACAGTTAAACATTTCACAACATCCGCCACAGGATGAGAACATGACAGGGTGACAAGGCAGGACAAAAACAAAGAGAAACAGAGAATTGTCACCTTATAATCACAGGTGGAAGCAAAAGTATTTTCATAGCTGAAAGTAAAACAAAAGCTGCAGATTTAAAAAATAATGAAATATTACTTTTGAAAGGACTTAAATGAGATTTCAGTAATTGTATTACATAAACGTTAACTTGGCAGGTGACTCCAACCAGCAACGGTAACCAAAACTGTAAACTGGGTGGAGATGGCCTCAAATCCTATTGTAATAGAAGGAATGTAACACAGCCACACACAAATCAGTTCCTCTATGTGTACCTGCACTAAGAACAGCCCATCTATAGAGCCGCAGCCCATCTATAGAGCCGCAGCCCATCTATAGAGCCGCAGCCCATCTATAGAGCCGCAGCCCATCTATAGAGCCGCAGCCCATCTATAGAGCCGCAGCCCATCTATAGAGCCGCAGCCCATCTATAGCCATCTATATTGCCACAGCCCATCTATAGAGCCACAGCCCATCTATAGAGCCACTACGTGCTTCCACAATGCCCTCCTCATACCTCTTCAGCATGGCCTGTCTTACCATTCTGAAACAGGCCCACAATACAAATACACCTAAACGTGAATAATAAGCACATCAAAAACTAAAAAGGTAAATAATTAAAAGGAAAATACATAAAGACCTCACACGGTACAAGGTACACTCCAGACACAATAAAAATCAGACCTTAAAATAAATAAAGAGAACATAGTCCAGATGCCTTTGGCTTTTGATTTTTTTCATTCAGGTATAGCAGTAGTGTATGCTTCTGCTAAAAGCTTCCCCATTGCTGGTAATCTGGGAACACCATGTCCTCCTTTGTGTGAAAGGGTGGTGGGGTATTCCCAATCCTACCCAAGCCTAGAGTTCTGCACAGTTAATGGTCTGAGCTAGGGTTGCCCCGATACCGATATTAGTATCGGGACTGATACCGAGCATTTGCCCGAGATAATATATAACTTTTTTTTTATATATATATATATATATATATATATATATATATATATATATATATATATATATATATATATATATATATATATTTTTTTTTTTGCAGCAGCATTTTATATATTTTTTTTCTTGGTGGAGTTCCGCTTTAAAGTGAGTCTTTCACAATCTGCAAGTATGTGGCGCACATTAGGATATTGCCTTGCAGCTGGAATTTTTTTATTTTTTTTTAACCAAGTTTAATTCTGCTTTAACCACTTCAATACCGAGCACTTTCACCCCCTTCCTGCCCAGACCACTTTGAATGACAATTGCACCACTGTACCCATATGACATTTTTATCATTATTTTGGAGACAGATAGAGCTTTTCTTTTGGTGGTATTCACCACTGGGTTTTTTATTTTTTGCTAAACAAATGAAAAAAAAAAATGACAGAATATTTTATTTATTTAATATATACCCCAAAAATAAGCCCTACCCTGAAAATAAGACCTAGCTTTTTTTCCAGGAGAGCTGCAATATAAGCCCTACCGAGAAAATAAGCCCTAGTTAAAAATGCTTGTAAAATCCTCTAATCCACTCTATTACAGTAGTTTATAATGTACAATGTGTGCGTTTCTGTAATATAAATGCGGGGAAGAGAGCTCCGACGGGTAACAGAAGCGCAGATCGGCACTATAACAAATGTATTTGGCACAATTAAATTACAGAAACGCACACATTGTACATTATATACTACTGTAATAGAGTGGATTATAGGATTTTACAAGCATTTTAACTCAGTTCACACTGGGGATTGCTGACAGGCAGGGAGGGAGAGGGGGAGAGAAGACCGCACATTACATGGTAATCGGGACCGATACCGAGTATTTGCGGGAGTACTTGTACTCCCGCAAATGCCCCCAATGCCTAAATAGAATACTTGCCCCGCCCCCCGCCGCGTTAATTACCGTGCGGCGAACATTACAGTCAGCTTTCGTTTGAATAGCTGTTTTCTCCGCCGCGCCGTGTCACTCCCCCTTGCTCGGGATTGGACTGATCTGTCCAACCCCGAGTAAGGGGGAGTGTCTCTATACACGGCGCGGCAGAGAAAACAGCTATTCAAACTAAAGCTGACTGTAATGTTTCCTGTGCACTGATTAACGTGGCGGCGGTGGCATCATCATTTAGGTACGGGAACATGCCTACATATGTTTGGGAACATGGCTGGATATACGTGGGGGGACATGGCTGCATATACGTGGGGGGACATGGCTGCATATACGTGGGGGGACATGGCTGCATATACGTGGGGGGACATGGCTGCATATACGTGGGGGGACATGGCTGCATATACGTGGGGGGACATGGCTGCATTTGGGGACACATTTAAAAAAAGGTATCGGTATTCGGGATCGGCGAGTACATGAAAAAAAGTATCGGTACTTGTACTCTGTCCTAAAAAAGTGGTATTGGGACAACCCTAATGGTAACACCTACCCCAAAAATAAGCTCTACTGTGTCTTTTGTTGGCATAATTAATATAGGACCCAGGCTCATTTTCGAGGAAACACGGTATATATATATTTCCTTTGTTTGTTTTATTTTGCAAATAAGTAGTTTTTCTGCTTCACTGATGGGCACCGATAAGCGGCACTAATATGCACCACTGATGCGGCACTGATGGGCCTGCATTGATGATCAGTGCCCTGATTTTTTTCTGTGTAAAATGTCCTCTGTCACACTAGCCGGTTTTAAATCAGTACACATTTTCAAGTTTGTTTTAATCATACTAGCCGATTACCAGCTCTCCTCACATGGTGACAGCGCATGAGGAAAGGAATGCCGATAACCGCACGTTTACATGTAGGCAACTGTAATGGGACACAGCTGATCACATGGTAAAGGGCCGCTGTGATTGATCCTTTACCGCAATCTGTGATCAGCTGTGTTTGAAAAACACTGTGATCACAGAGCCCGCCGGTTCTGGGAGGACATCCTCCTTGAACATGAAAGCCACACTGTAGTTTTCTTTTGGCTATAGCAGGGGTCTCTTAACTTTTTCAACAAAGGGCCACTTTATTGTCCTTCAGACCTTAGGAGGGCCAGATTGTGGCCAGCGGGGGCAGAAAATGTCCTGGGCCCAGCACCGGTGAGAATAAAGGGATTTTTAAATACAGCTTACCTGTAAAATCCTTTTCTTGGAGTACATCACGGGACACAGAGCGGCATATTCATTACTATGTGGGTTATATGGAGTACCTTCAGGTGTGGACACTGGCAATCTCAAACAGGAAGTCCCCTCCCTATATAACCCCCTCCCCTAGAGGGAGTCCCTCAGTTTTGTAGCAAGCAGTATGCCTCCCAAAATGGTCACCCAAAAGAGGGGTGGGAGCTCTGTGTCCCGTGATGTACTCCAAGAAAAGGATTTTACAGGTAAGCTGTATTTAAAAATCCCTTTTTCTTTCTCGTACATCACGGGACACAGAGCGGCATATTCATTACTATGTGGGATGTCCGAAAGCAATGCTTTAATGAGGGGAGGGAGACATCTTCCAAAGAAGGATTCAATTTAGAGATAAAACTCAAATCATAATAATAATTCAAACTTAGTCAAGAAAAAAACTTTTTTTTTTTTTTTTTTTTTTTATAACCAAGGGTGTTTCTGATCCCGAGGATTTCAAACTGCAGCCTGTAGTACTGCCTGACCAAAGGCAGCATCCGCATTTCTTCTCACGTCTAGTTGATAAAACCTTGTAAACGTGTGGACTGATGACCACGTTGCCGCCTTGCATATCTGAGCCATAGAGATCTGATGGTGTGCTGCCCAAGAGGCGCCCATGGCCCTGGTAGAATGGGCCTTTACCGACAACGGAGGAGGCAACCTCTTCAACCCGTAGGCTTGAATGATTAATTGTCTAATCCATCTCGAGATGGTGGATTTTGCAGCTGCCTGCCCCTTCTTGGGGCCATCTGGTAGTACGAATAACACATCTGTTTTCCGGATCTTTTCTGTAGCTTTAAGATAGGCCTTCATGGCCCGGACAATATCCAAGGTATGCAGCAACCCCTCCTTTCTAGATGTAGGTTTTGGAAAGAAGGATGGAAGTACCAAATCCTGGTTTAAGTGAAATTTGGATATAACCTTTGGTAGAAAGGAAGGATGGGGCCGGAGAACTGCCCTGTCCTTATGCAGAACGAGATATGGTTCCTTACACGATAAGGCTGCTAATTCTGACACTCTCCTGGCCGAAACTATGGCGACCAAGAAAACCAATTTTCTTGTCAGTAAGACTAAAGGAATCTCAGCCAACGGCTCAAAAGGCTGTTTCTGTAGAGTGGACAGGACAAGATTTAAGTCCCATGGACAAATTGGTGACTTGACAGGAGGATTAATACGCAAGACCCCCTGTATGAAGGTCTTTACCAGCGAGTGGGTGGCCAGCGGCCTCTGAAACCACACTGACAGAGCTGAGATCTGTCCCTTGATTGTGCTTAGTGCCAGGCCTTTATCCACTCCTAGCTGGAGAAAACTTAACACCCTATCAATAGTATATTTGCGGGAATTCCATCTTTTGGATTCACACCAGCCTACGTAGTTCCTCCACACCCTGTAATAAATCACCCTGGAGACCGGCTTTCTAGCCCTAATCAGGGTAGGAATTACCTGCCTAGACAGGCCTCTATCCCTGAGAATCAGGGATTCAGCCTCCAGGCCGTCAAATTTAGACGCTGTAATGTAGGGTGGAGGATCGGGCCTTGTGAGAGTAGGTCTGGTTGTAGAGGAAGAGTCCAAGGGTCTCCCACTGCCATCTTCAGGACTAGTGAGTACCAAGTCCTCCGGGGCCAAGCCGGAGCTACTAGAATGACTGGCTTGTTCTCCACTCTGATCTTGCGCAACAGGCGCGGGAGTAACTGTAGTGGAGGGAATGAATTGATGCCAAGGGCAAACCAACGCATCGGTTCCGCAGGCCATAGGATCCCTCGCTCGCGACACGAACCTGTCTAGTTTCTTGTTGAACCTGGATGCCATTATATCTACGTCCGGCATTCCCCACCTCTGGCAGATTGTCTGAAAGACCTGGGGATGCAGAGACCACTCCCCTGGCAACAGACTCTGGCGACTTAAGAAGTCTGCCTGCAGGTTGTCCACTCCGGGAATGAATATCGCCGAAATGCAGGGTACATGAACCTCTGCCCATTGAAAAATCAAGCTCACCTCCCTCTGAGCGGCCTGACTCCTGGTTCCCCCTTGGTGGTTTATGTATGCCACCGCCGTGGCATTGTCTGACTGGATTCTCACCGGGAACCCCTTTAATCTGGAGGTCCAAGCCAGAAGGGCTAGGCGAGCAGCTCTGATTTCCAAGATATTGATGGGGAGCTGCCTCTCTGCTTTCACCCAAGTTCCCTGGCGGGAGAACCCCTCGAAGACCGCCCCCCAGCCTGCCAGGCTGGCGTCTGTGGTAACTACCTTCCAGACAACAGGGCTGAAGGATTTTCCCTTTAGAAGATTCTGAGGGTTCAACCACCAGGCCAGGCTTTGTCGGACCCTTGATGATAGCGTCAAAGGGGACTCTAAGGCATGTGCTCCCTTGCCCCAGGCTGCTAGAATGGCTGCCTGTAGGACGCGAGTGTGGATCTGAGCGTATGGTACTGCCTCGAATGTGGCCACTAGCTTGCCTAGTAATCGCATACACAGGCGAATAGTTGGTTTTTTCTTGTTTAGAACCAACTGAACCAACCCCTTGATAGCTTCGATCTTTACAAGGGGCAGGAACACCTTTTGATGTTCTGTGTCTAACCTCATGCCGAGGTATTCCAACTGCTTTGTAGGCTGGAACGCTGACTTTCCCCGGTTCAGGACCCAGCCGAATTCTTCGAGGTACCGAACCGTGAGGTTTACTGCCTTTTGCAGACCCGGCCGTGATCTATGATTAAAAGGTCGTCCAAGTATGCTAGGACTGTGACCCCTTGGATCCTTAAATTGGCCAGAATTGGGGCTAGGATCTTCGTGAATACCCGGGGGGCCGTGGCCAGCCCGAAGGGGAGCGCCCTGAATTGGAAGTGTCGCTGCCCCACCGCGAAGCGTAAAAACCTTTGATGCGACTGAAAGATTGGTACATGAAGGTAAGCATCCTTTATGTCTATGGAGGCCAGAAAATCGTCCTTCTGAAGCGCGGCGGCTGCTGACCGGATGGATTCCATCCGGAAGGAACGAACCCTTAGGTAACCGTTTAACCTCTTTAGGTCCAAGATTGGCCTGACATCGCCGTTGGGCTTTGGTATGACAAAGAGATTGGAATAGAAACCTAGGCCTTGCTCTTGGGCTGGCCCTTCTATAATTACGTCCTGGCCAAGCAGGTGATCCAAAGCTGCCAGCATTGAGGCCTTCCTCGCTGGATCCCTTGGTAGCCTTGATTCTTGAAAATGAGGCGGAGGATACCTTAGAAACTCCAGTCTGTAACCTGTGGTTACAGATGCCCGGACCCATTTGTCGGGGATCTTGGCTTCCCAAACTTCTGAGAAGAAACGAAGCCTTCCCCCCACCCGCAAGAGTGGGGGCGCCCCTTCATAAGGCAGACTTAGGGGCTGTCTTTGACGGCTTGCGATACCACGGCCTCTTACCCCCAGGGGTCTGTCCCTGCGATCTACTGTTAACGTTGGATCGTGCAGGCGGCCGTCGATACTGCCTGGAATTTGAGGGCCCCGAGACAGGAAAGAGCTGCCTTTTAAATGTAGGAGCCCGGAATGTCTTTTTGACCGGTAAAAGGGTACTCTTGCCATTTGAAATAGTCTGAATATATTTATCCAGATCCTCTCCGAAGAGTCGTCCTCCATGGAAGGGAAACCCTGCCAGAAGCTTTTTGCATGGGGGCTCCGCCGCCCAGTTCTTCAACCATAAGAGCCTTCTCATGTGCACCAAACATAGTGATAAACGAGAGGCCTGCTGGATGGAATCTTTTATAGCATCTACCGCAAAACACCGAGCTCTGGGAATGTCAGAAAACTCTTCTGCTTGTTGGGTAGGCATGTCCCTTAACATTTCCTTTGTCTGGTCTTTTAATGCCTGACAAACTCCAATTGCAGCCACCGCTGGCTGCACCACTGCTCCTGCCGTAGCAAAGGATGCTTTTAAAAGTGTCTCTAATCTTTTATCAACCGGATCTTTAAACATATGTATGTTTTCCACCGGGCAAGTTAGTGATTTATTCACACATGAGATGGCTGCATCCACTACTGGGAGCCTCCACCTCTTGGAGAACTTTTCCTCCATGGGGTAAATGACCGCAAATCTTTTCGGTGGCAGAAAAATCCTGTCCGGCCGTACCCAATCCCGAAAGATCAATTCCTCCAAGAGAGGATGGACCGGAAAAACTGCGTTGTTTAACGGAGCTTTCAAAGAGCCCAGAGAGGATACCGGAGGAACCTGAGGCTCTGGCAATGGTAAACTAAATGCCGAGCGGACCATGTCCGTCAAAGACTGTACCCACAGTCTTTCTGTCTGGGAGTCTGAAAATGGTTCCTCAGAGGCAGATCCCTCAATCCCTGAACCCTCTTGGTTCAGGTCTAGTTGATCCTCCTGTGATTCCAATTCCTCTGGAGAGAGAATCTCAGCATCTGAGGATACACCTCCTGGTGATGGGGATCTAACCCGTTTCTTACCAGGAATAGCTCTAGCGATCAATGCTGCTATTCTCTCTTCTAGCCCCCCTAGGGATACGGCTAGCATCTCCTCTGTGATAAACACAGGGCTGGGCTGATCTGGGCCAGCCTCCGCACCAGATCCCCCTAATGGCTCATCCAAGGCGCTTCTTATGTTAATAAGTTGCGGGGAAAGTATCGGCATATCAGAATCAGAAAGGGAACCCTTTTGTTTTTTGGTCTTTTTTGTACCCTTTGACCCCGAACCCTTGGAAGCCATAATACAAAATCGAGGGACTCCGCCCACACAACAGACTGTAGTGGGCAGGAGTACAAAAATCAGAGTTTAGGGGACAATAGATCACTAATGCCCAAAAACTGATGGGATCCCGTATGTTCTTTTTTTTTTTTTTTTTTTTTTTAAATATATTATATATTTTCTTTTGACAACATACCGTGACCCCAAACTAAGTTTGCCAGCCTCCAAACCTGCTGCAAAAAAGGGGGATTTCTTGGCTTAACAAAAAGGTATTGGAACAAAGTCCACATGTACTACCCCTCTTCCGCCACCGGGAGTCACTGTTCTGCCGCTCTGCGTCCTCTCCTCTGAAAATCAGCCTCAGACTGAGCACTGACAATGCCTGCTGTCTATAACAGCACAAAGCCGCAGGCACGCCCCCCCCCCGCCCTCCTGTCTGAACGGCGCGAAAAACGTCAATAAGACGTGCGCGCGCGCGTATGCCGGAAACAGGAGGAACATGGAGGAGCCGCGCTGCTGGAGATCCAGGAACGCAGAAACAGGCGGCAGATTCAAACCCCCGGCCAGGTAGGACTCTCCAAAGGCCCCTAGGGATCCTTACTAGCCCTAGGAAGAAACCGCAGGTTTAGCTAGCACACATATTTAGACAGGGGGACCTAGTGATGGGGGAGAAAAGGTGTCATCCTGTCTCTCTTTAGACATAGTGAACAAGGTTGCCCATGCAGAGCATACTTAGGCTATCCCCCCTTTTAGGTTACCCCGGAGAGCCTGCTGTCGAACCAAGTCCCGCAGGCTCCCCCTTACCTGCTCCATGCTGCAGGATGTTTGTCCAGCAAACTGATCCAATCTTCTCCCATCTCCGTGGGTAGCGTAGTAGACCTTCAGGCCCTGGGGTCCTATGAAGGTACCCACTGTCCTGGACCTATATAGCACCCTGGCAAACAGGAACTTATGGTTTTTACAAACTCCAAGTCCTGGGCCCAGGGTCCAGCCCTCCAAAGAGGAGCATTATAGGCAAAACCCCACGGCTTGGGGCCCGGGTACTGTCCACTTTGGCACTGAGGCTCCTTGGACAGATCCGGTTAGCCCGCCCTTAATCCCAAGGATGTGGAGCAAAGCTATTCCGTGACCAACACCTAAGACACTGGCGAAAAAACTGAGGGACTCCCTCTAGGGGAGGGGGTTATATAGGGAGGGGACTTCCTGTTTGAGATTGCCAGTGTCCACACCTGAAGGTACTCCATATAACCCACATAGTAATGAATATGCCGCTCTGTGTCCCGTGATGTACGAGAAAGAAAAATGTGGCCTCAAGGTTGGTGGTCAGTAGGGAGAGTAGGGCCCCTATTAGTAGGAGGAATAGTATCCCATCATTGATACGAGTAGAAGAAATAGCGCCCCCTTGTTGGTGTCAGTGGAAGGAATAGTGCCCCAAGGGCCGCATGTTGGAGACCTCTGGGCTATAGCACGGGTCTGAAGTGGTTAAACAAAAAGGGATTTCACACAGCCTCTCTCAGTCATGGTTGAACCCCAAGGTTCCTCCAGAGGTTGTTAAGGGTTCCTTGAGTAACCAGCAATTTTAGTGACCAATGATCTTTTTATCCATTTGTAAGCGGAGCATTCTTCCCAATGATCACCACTCTAATGTATCGGGAGCTGCAGATGTAGTAATGTTAGCAGGGGCTCATCGAGCGTGGAAATATATTTTAAGGGTTCCTTCCTGATAAAGAAACTGAGAAAGGCTCCTTTAGCACAAATTAACTTGTAAAGGACAGCACTAACATAGCAAAAGTGATTGTTTTGCAATTATAAAAGATATTAAATGTACAAGGTGCACAACACAGTGATAAAAGTTATCTAGGACAGTTTCTGGGTCTGATGAATTGTTTTCTCCCTGCCCTATGACACCATTCAGTTCATATACATGGATTAACCT
Organism: Rana kukunoris; assembly: GCA_029574335.1. Lineage (NCBI taxonomy): Eukaryota > Metazoa > Chordata > Amphibia > Anura > Ranidae > Rana > Rana kukunoris. Next base: position 66,800,994 of record CM056050.1, on the reverse strand, counting down.
CTTGTCTGCAGTCCACAGAGAGGATTCAATGAACACATCCCACTATACCATTTCTGAGAATAGGAAATGGCCATATCTGGCCTGATATATTTGTGCAATGCAAAGGATACAAGGCATTGCCATATGCAAGGTTAACAACAGCAAAAGAATACATAGATCCTAATGGGAGTGTTGATTTCCACTTTAAACAAGCTGCTAGCAGGCTTCAGGACTTCTTGGAAGCTTGCTGAAGCCTGCTTAAACAAGTGCCGACCGCCGCACACCTATTTACGTCGACAGAATGGCACGGGCAGGCAGATTGGTGTACAGGTACGTTCATTTGAATCTGTCGCCCAGCTGACAAGTGCGCCCAAGGGTCCCGGGAACTCCATGTTCCAGGGTGTCCCGCGATTATGGTCAGCAAGAGCAGAACAGGGGAATGCCTTTGTAAACAAGGCATTCCCCTATTCTGCCTAGTGACACTGTCACTGATGACCGTTCCCCGTGATCGGTCGTTTTTTATTAGATCAATTGATTGCTGTAAGCTAGAGCGTTTTAATATCACTTACCTCGTTTTTTCTTTTGACCTCCAAAATACAGCAATCCAGGTTTGAAAATGCCAATTCCTGTCTCTCCTCTTCTTGCTTTCCACCAGCACCTGCATGGTGGAAAGCAGAATGTGCTCACCCCCTCCCTATGACTACAGCCCTGCGTGAAGATGCTCTCTTATCCTTCACAGGCATGGAGGCTAAGCCTAATGGGAACTGTAGTTCCCATTAGGCCGTGATGTAGCAAGAATGAATGCGCACCGCAAACCAGGAAGTCAGTGAGAATAACGATTCAGGGGTGACGGAGGTAAATAAAACGGCTCGATTTCAACAGGTATCAAACTAGTTATAATGCAAAACATTACTTTTTACTTTATCAGCTACTGTCAGACTTTAATTTAAGAGGAAAATATTTTTGTCTTTACAACCCCTTTAACGCCTGCAGCGCCAGCTAGTGGTTAACCCCTTCACTGCCTGTGTCATTTTTAGAGTAATCAGTGCATTTTTATAGCACTGATCGTTGTAAAAAAGGACAATGGTCCCAAAATTGAGTCAAGTGTCCACCATAATGTCGCAGTCACAATAAAAAAAAAACGCCATAACTAGTAAAGAAAAATGTATAAAAATGCCATAAAACAGTCCCCTATTTTCAAGCTATAACTTTTGCGCAAACCAATCAAACGCTTATTGCAATTTTTTTACCAAAAATATGTAGAAAAAGTATCGGCCTAAACTGTGGGGGAAAAAAAAAAAGTTATTTTATATTTTTGGGGGGATATTTATTATAGCAAAAAGTAAAAAATATTGCATTTTTTTTTTCAAAATTGTCGCTCTTTTTTTGTTTATAGCGCAAAAAATAAAATCGCAGAGGTGATCAAATATTAACAAAAGAAAGCTCTATTTGTGGGGGGGTGGAAAAAGGACGTCAATTTTGTTTGGGAGCCACGTTGCACGGCCGTGCAATTTTCAGTTAAAGAGACAGTGCCGAATGGCAAAAAGTGGCCCGGTCTTTAAACCGCCAAAATGGTCCAGGGCTGAAGCGGTTAAAGTTACAATCAGCAACCCCATTACAGTCAGTGTTCAACATTCACAAATGAGAGTTAAATGTTATTTTAAAAGCTCCAAAGCTTCTCTGCAAATGCTTCGTCAAAGCTTGCTGATCACATTGCTCTTATACAGGCTGAAGCCCGTGTGAAACAGGTCCTAATAACGAACATGCAATGTTGGAATAAATGTGGATTGTGGTAAAAAGGATCAAACCTTTCACAGGACATGTTACCAGTGCAGTAGAAGTTTATCACTGAAAAAAATAAAAAAAATTACAGCTGCCCACAGATTGATGGATACGTTTTTTCCAGAGATCTGGGAAAGCCCTACAAAATGATAACATACGATTCTAGCCCTCAGTTGCTGGGTATTTCTTGGTAGTCGGTCCCCACATGACTAATTGGGGGGGGGGGGGGGGGAGCTAATCTCAAATCACTCAAGTCTTCTGTAGATTTCAGTTTCATATACTGCAGCTTCCTAGACCTGCAATATGAGCAAAACTACAACCACAGGGTGTGACATTACCAACTGAAAGATGATAGCATTCTTGTCTAAGATGCCTGGACATCATGTGACATCCGCTTAAAGCAGTGTTCTACCCATATAAAAGTCAGCAGCTATAAAAAGTGGAGCCGCTGACTTTTAATAAAAAATAAATAAATAAAACACACACTCACCTGTCCCACGGTCCAGCTATGCAGCCGCCAAAAGCATCGCTCCTCTCCCACTCCTCTCTGCGGCAACGACATTGCAAGTGTGGGCCGTGCTGCGATTGGCCAGGCAATCTTCTGGGACCTATGACGTGTCCCAGAAGATTGCAGGGAGGGAGAGTGGAGAGGTGAACTTCCTTTGGGAGGAAGTAGGAGCTGGATGCCTCTAAAAAGAGCGCCCCCCCCCCCCCCCCAAAAAACTGACATGCCAAACGTGGCATGTCAGGGGGTCACCGTCACTTTAAGCGGAAGTACTCCCCACTTTAAAGGGTACTTTCACACAGATACAGTGCAGTTTTCCCCGCAGCACAGTGTACATGCGGATTTCATGCAGGTTACCTGCTCTTTTCCATAGACTTCTATTGCATTGGCGGTTCCTGTGCATTTCCTGCATGCAGGCCTTTTGATGCGCTTTCATAAAATCCACCAAAACCACCTGATGCAATATGGCAAAGTCCTCACCTTCCATCTCTACAGCCCCAGTGGCACAGAATGACAGAATGAACAAGAGCTGCTCTGCGCAGCTTCCCTGTTCATTCATAAAACTGCAGCATAGTAACACCACAATTATGCTTCAGATATGAATGAAAAAAGTGAGCGATCAGTACAGGGATTAAAGGGGGGGGGGGGGAGGCTGGTCAGCAGAAGGAAGGGGAACCTGGACAGGAGCGGAGGTGTCATTTACTGGAACCAATATCCAGTATTTTTTTCCTGTGGTGGCTGAATACCAACAGTACCAACAGAACCCTGACCCTCTGGACAATTGGTCCTGTGCTGATCACATGCACCCTCCCAAGAGAAAAAAAAAAAAACTCCCTAGTAATAAACACCAAACTGAGCATGTACAGAGTGCCCCAAAGGCTCTGCTTTATAAGCAGATGGATTGGGGACAGTGGAAGAAGGGAAGGATCAGAAGACAGGATCAAAACAGCCTTTTTACATAATGCAGAGGATTAACCCCTTCCACAGCGAGTATAGAAAGGAGAAATCTGGACAGCCGCACTCCAACAAAAATGCCTTTATTGTGCAAAATGTCAAAGTTGATAACAACAGAAAGGTACAGGCAGGAAATATCTGAAGCGTTTTACACTCAACAGTGCTTAATGATAGCTATAAGAGCACAAGTGTTTATGGCAAATATATACAGGTGCAACATAGATCACATGATCAATTGTTTTGTCCTTCATTGCAAACAGGTGTGGTCGAAAAGAAAGCACACATAGCCAGGAAAAATACAGAGAAGGACCACAAAAAAAATAAAAAAATTGGTAATAGGAGTGTTTATAGAACATTATGATAAGGTAAGATGACCTGAAATAGTCAAAATAACCTTATGAAAAATAAATTAATCAACTCCTAAACTAATCTTCATGTATATACCATGGAAAATGCGTGTTTACATGAGACAACAAAAAAAACATTGTTATCAAGAAGTATTATAGATAGATCTATCCATTAATCTCTATCTAAACAACCTTTAATAGTGAAAACAAGAAAAAAAAAAAAGATATATATATATATATATAAAAATACATTACGACAGATCTATACATCTCATACTAAAACATAATTAAAAAAAAAGAATCTATGTGTACATATGCCCATTCATATACTCGCAAACAGGAAATTATTAGATCTGATGACAAATGACTAGTGATTAAAAAATAAAACAAGGTGGCCTAAATGGACAAATGAAAAAACGTAGAAACACAACATAAAATGACAATACAAAACAAGGCCCAGGGAGATATATGTATGTAAACAAATACATACCGGTACATATATATTAAAAATATACAGAGAAATAGCAAAAAGACAATGAAAACAAAAAGAGCGAATAAAATAAAAGAGACGCATAGTAATAATGAACTAACGGGGCATAATTACTGTATATACTCGAGTATAAGCCGACCCAAATATGAGCCAAGGCACCTAATTTTATTATTCTACAACATGAACTTGACCTTGCAATTTGAACTTTGAATTCACATATGAATCTGTGTGCTCTAAAGAAAAAAAGATTTTTTAATACAGCTTACCTGTAAAATCTTTTTCTTGGAGTACATCACGGGACACAGAGCGGCATATTCATTACTATATGGGTTATATGGAGTACCTTCAGGTGTGGACACTGGCAATCTCAAACAGGAAGTCCCTCCCTATATAACCCCCTCCCCTAGAGGGAGTCCCTCAGTTTTGTAGCAAGCAGTATGCCTCCCAAAAATGTTCCCCAAAAGAGGGGTGGGAGCTCTGTGTCCCGTGATGTACTCCAAGAAAAAAGATTTTACAGGTAAGCTGTATTAAAAAATCTCTTTTTCTTTCTCGTACATCACGGGACACAGAGCAGCATATTCATTACTATATGGGATGTCCGAAAGCAATGCTTTAATGAGGGGAGGGAGACATCTTCCAAAAAAGGATTTAATTTAGAGGTATACTCAAATACTAGTAAATCCAACTTAAAAACAAGAAATGTAAATCTCAAATCAAGTCAAGGGAGCCCCCTCAGATCCTGAGGAGCTTGAATCGCGGCCTGCAGTACTGCCTGCCCAAAGGCTGTATCCGCATTCCTTCTTACGTCCAATTGATAACATTTTGTAAACATGTGGACTGACGACCACGTTGCTGCCTTGCATATTCGAGCCATAGAGATCTGATGATGTGCTGCCCAGGAGGTGCCCATGGCCCTGGTAGAATGGGCCTTTACCGACAAAGGAGGAGGCAACCTCTTCAAACCGCAGGCCTCAACGATTAATTGTTTAATCCATCTTGCGATGGTGGATCAAGCAGCTGCCTGACCCATCTTGGGCCCTTCCGGTAAAACGAACACCACATCTGTTTTCCGAACCTTCTCTGTAGCTTTAAGATAGGCCTTTATGGCCCTGACAATATCCAACGTATGCAGCAACCCCTCCTTTCTAGAGGTGGGTTTTGGAAAAAAGGATGGAAGTACCACATCCTGGTTCAGGTGGAAACTGGATATAACCTTTGGTAGAAAGGAAGGATGAGGACGGAAACCCGCCCTATCCTTATGTAAAATGAGATATGGTTCCTTACAAGATAAGGCTGCCAATTCCGATACTTTCCTGGCCAAAACTATGGTGATCAGAAATACCGACTTTCTAGTCAGTAAAACCAAAGGTACCTCAGCCAACGGCTCAAAGGATTGTCTCTGTAGAGTTGACAGAACAAGATTTAAGTCCCATGGACAAAGTGGTGATTTGACCGGAGGATTAACACGTAAGACTCCCTGTACGAAGATCTTAACCAGCGAGTGGGCGGCCAGCGGCCTCTGAAACCACACTGATAAGGCTGAAATCTGCCCCTAGATCGTGCTTAATGCCAGGCCTTTATCCACTCCTAGCTGGAGAAAACTTAATACTCTATCAATGGTATACTTGTGGGAAACCCATCTCTTAGCCTCACACCAGCCTACGTAGGCCCTCCAAACCCTGTAACAAAATTACCCCGGAGGCCGGCTTTCTAGCCTTAATGAGGGTAGGGATTACCTGCCTAGACAGACCTCTACCCCTGAGAATCAGGAATTCAGCCGCCAGGCCGTCAAATTTAGATGCCGTAATGCAGGGTGGAGGATCGGGCCTTGTGAGAGTAGGTCTGGCCATAGAGGAAGAGTCCAAGGGCCTCCCGCTGCCAATTTCAGGACTAGTGAGTACCATGCCCTCCGGCACCAAGCTGGGGCTACCAGGATAACCGGCCTGTGCTATGATCCTGCGCCACAGGCGGGGTAGTAACTGCAGCGGGGGAAATGCATATAGAAGTTATGATTGATGCCAAGGGCAAACCAACACATCGGTTCCGCAGGCCATAGGGTCCCTCGTTCGAGACATGAACCTGTCTAGCTTCTTGTTGAATCCCGATGCCATGACCTCCACGTCTGGCACTCCCCACTTCTGGCAGATTGTCTGAAAAAACTTGTGGATGCAGAGACCACTCCCCCGGCGACAGGGTTTGGCGACTTAGGAAGTACGCCTGCAGGTTGTCCACCTCGGGAATAAATGTCGCCGATATGCAGGGTACATTAACCTCTGCCCACCGAAAAACCAAGCTCCTCTCACTCTGAGTGGCTTGACTCTTGGTTCCCCCTTGGTGGTTCACATATATGCCACCGCTGTGGCATTGTCTGAATGACTTCTCACCGAGGACCCCTGTAATCTGGATGTCTATGCCAGGAGGGCTAGCCGAGCCGCTCTGATCTCCCAGACCTTGATGGGCAGCTGCCTCTCCGCCTCTGCCCAAGTTCCTTGGCGAGTGAACCCGTTCAAGACCGCTCTCCAGCCTTCCAGACCACTGGGCAGAACCAATCTGCTAGAATTGCTGTCTGTAGGACACGAGTGTGGAAGCGTGTGGTATCGCCTCGAACATGGCCATTAGTTTGCCTAGTAATCGCATACATAGGCGAATAGTTGGTTCTCTTTTGCTTAGAACCAACTGAATCAATCTTTTGATAGCCTCGACCTTTACCAGGGGCAGGAACACCCATCTTCTGTTCTGTGTCTAATCTCATGCCGAGATATTCCAACTGCTTTGTAGGTTGAAATGCTGATCTTTCCCCGGTTTAGGACCCAGCCGAACCTCTCGAGGTACTGAACCATGAGGGCTACTACGCATTCCACCAAGGAAGCGAGTGATCTATGATTAAGAGGTCGTCCAGGTATGCTAGGACCGAGATCCCTTGGATCCTTTAGACTGACTAGAATTGGAGCTAGGACCTTCGTGAATACCCGGGGGCCGTAGCCAGCCCGAAGGGGGGCGCCACGAATTGGAAGTGACGCTGTATCACTGCGAAGCGTAAAAACAAAAGTATTTGATGTGGCTGAAAGAATTGGTACATGAAGGTAACCATCCTTTATGTCTATAGAAGCCAGATCCTTCTGGAGTGTGGCGGCTGCTGACCGAACGGATTCTATCCGGAAAGAGCGAACCCTTAGGTAAGCATTTAAACCTTTTAGGTCCAAAATTGGTCTGACATCGCCGATGGGCCTTGGTATGACAAACAGATTGGAATAGAAACCTAGCCCCTGGTACCTCTACCATTATGCCCTGGTAAAGCAGATGATCCAACGCCGCCCGCATTGAGGCCTTCCTTGTGGAGGAAATTTTTTAGAAATTCTAATCTGTAGCCACAGATGATCGGACCCTTTCTGCCGGGGATCGATCCCCAGAGGCCTGTCCTTGCGATCCATTGTTAAAAGTTTGATCGCGCAGGAGGTCCGTACTGCCTGGAAATTTGAGGGCCCCGGAACAGGGGGGAGCTGCCTTTTAAATGCAGGACCCCGGAACTTCCTTTGACTGGTAAAAGGGGGTACTTTTGCCACTTGAAACAGTCTGAATGTATTTATCCAGATCTTTCCATGGAAGGGCAAACCTGCCAGCAGTCTTTTACATGGGGCTCGGCCGCCCAGTTCTTCAACCATAAGAGCCTTCTCATATGCACTAAAAATAGTGACAACGAGACGCCTGCTGGATGGAGTCTTTTTATAACCTCTTACCGCAAAGCACAGAGCTCTGGGAATATCCAATAACTCCTCTGCCTATTGGGCAGGGATGTCTTCAGCATCTGTTTTGTCTGGTTCTTTAACGCCTGACACAACTCCAATTGCAGCTACTGCTGGCTGTAGCCAAGGATGCTGGAAAAAGTGTCTCTAAACGTTTATCGACCGGGACCCTTAAACATTTGTATGTTTCCCCTTAGGCCAGTTAATGATTTATTCACCCATGAGATGGCTGCGTCCACAGTTGGGAGCGCCCCCTTTCTTAGAAAAAATTTTTTTCCGTAGGGTAAATAACAGAAAACCTTCCAGGTGGTCTCCCATCCAGGCACTAACCAGGCCCGACCCTGCTTAGCCTCCGAGATCAGACGAGATCGGGCGCTTTCCGGGAGATGTGACCTCAAGGACCTCACGGGTAGTTGAAAAGCAGTGCCCGAACCGGGACCTGAACCCTGGACCCTCAGACCAAAAGTCCGATGCTCTACCGACAGCCATCCGGGCCCCTTTTAAAGAGCAATTGGTCAGGGGAAAGAGTGCCTGCAAGCACAAATATTTCCTGGCAGACGTGCATAAAGACTACCCTCTCGTCAGCTTTAGGCGGCAGAAAAAATTCTGTCGGGTCGTCCCAATCCTGGAAAAACCAATTCCTCTAACAGAGGATGGACCGGAAAAGCTGCGTTGCTTAAAGGCTCTGGAAATGGCAAATTAAATGCCGAGCGGACCATGTCTGTCAAAGACTGGACCCACAGACTCCCCGTCTGGGAGGCTGAAAACGATTCTTCAGTGGTAGATCCTTCCTCTAGGTTCTGTCCCTTTTGGCGATGGGGATCTAGTCCGCTTCTTGCCAGAAAAAAAGAGCCAGCGATCATAGCTGTTAACTTTTTTCTCTAGCCCCCCCTAGGGTGACGGCTAGCATCTCCTCTGTGATAACACAGGGTTGGGCCGACCTGGGCCAGCCTTAGCACCAGACCCCCTTAATGGCATATTCAGGGTGAACCCTATAGGAATAACCTGTGGGGAAAGTATTGGCATATCATCAGAACCAGAGGAGGAACCCCTTTGTCTTTTTTTTTTTTTGTGTTTTGATCCTGAACCCTTGGAAGCCATAATACAAAACCGAGGGACTCCGCTTACAACAACAGACTGTTATAGCCAGGAGTACAAAAAAATAAGGTTTAGGGGACAATAGGATCACTAATGCCCAAAAACGATGGGGCTCAGTATGTTTTCCTTTATAATATTATTCACAACATACAGCCCCACCCCCAACATGTTTGCCAGCATTCAACCTGTTGCCAAGGGGATTTTGGCTTAACAAAAAGTATTGGAGCGGACTCCAGCATGTAGTACCCCTTCTCGCCACCGGGAGTCACTGTGCTGCCAGCTCTACGTCCTCTCTCTCCAGCTCAGCTTTGAACTGAGCTAAGAACGCGCCTGCTGTGTATAACAGCAATTGAAGGCACGCCCACTCTACACTGCAGTCACACTCCCCGCCCCCCCCCCCCCCTCCCGAACTGCGCGAAAATTTTCTATATGCATGCGCGCGTGCACGCGACTGTCGGGGGAGGAGAGCCCAGGAGGAGACGCACTCTGGAGCCCAGAAATGCAGGTTTGGAGGACGCATCAGGCGGCAGATTTTGAATCCTGGCAAGGTAAGGCTAAAACAGGCCCCTAAGGAGTCCCTTTAGCCTAGAGACAGATCTGGTTTTTTTTTTTGTTTTGTTTTTTTTAAAAAGATCTTCAACCAGCGAGCAGCAGGTAGCCAGCAAACATACATAGATAGGTAGGGGGATCAAGTGATGGGGGGGAAACATTTCAGGGCATCCTGTCCATCAGACATAGTGACCATGGTGCCAATGCAGAGCATACTCAGGCTACCCCCCTTAAGATCTCCCCTGGAGGGCCTGCTGTCGAACCAAGTCCCGCAGGCTCCCCTCTTACCTGCTCCATGCCGCAGGACGTTTTGCAAAACGGTCCAATCTTCTCCCATCTCCGTGGGTAGCGTAGTAGACCTTCAGGCACTGGGGTCCTGGAAGGAGCCGCTGTCCTGGACCTATACAGCACCCTGGCAAACAGGATCTTTTGGTTTAGAAAACTCCAAGTCCTGGGCCCAGGGTCCAGCCCTCTAGAGAGGAGCATTATAGGCAAAACCCCACGGTTTGGGGCCCGGGTACTGTCCACTTTGGCACTGAGGCTCCTTGGACAGATCCGGTTAGCCCGCCTTAATCCCAAGGATGTGGAGGCAAAGCTATTCCGTGACCAACACCTAAGACACTGGCGAAAAAACTGAGGTACTTCCTCTATGGGAGGGGGTTATATAGGGAGGGGACTTCCTGTTTGAGATTGCCAGTGTCCACACCTGAAGGTACTCCATATAACCCATATAGTAATGAATATGCTGCTCTGTGTCCCGTGATGTACGAGAAAGAAAAATGTCTATATGGATTATACCTTCAGTGTTTATTTTCTAGTGATTGTACTGCTTAGTTAATTTGCTGTTTTTAGCGCGATTTTATTTTCCTATATACCTAATTTTACCACAAAAAAAAAACCTGGGAAAACGTATTGACTTGAGTATAAGCCTAGGGTCAGAATGCAGCAGCTACTGTAAGCAGAAAAGAGGGTCAACAATGCCCATCTGCAGTCTCACTGTGCCAATTGCAACTTCACTGTGCCCATCCTCACCATACCTGAAAGAGGCTGCAGGCATCCATTTATTGTTTAAAACTCACGGTCTCCTCCTGGTCCCTTCCATGATAGGCGTTTCTCAGCAGACACAGTTCTGCCAATCAAGGACGTTCTCTCATCCTCAGACACAGTTTCCCAGCAGACACTGTGTTCAGCGTCCCCCCTATCATGGACGTCCTCTTGTTCGAGGATGAAAAGGCGTCCGTGATGGGCGGAACACTGAACAGAGTGTCTGCTGGGATGGGGGAGGATGAGAGAATGTTAGTGATAGGGGTTTCTCAGCAGACAGAGTTCCGCCTATCACAGAAGGGACCAGGAGGAGACCGCAAGTTTTAAACGATGGACACCCGCAGCCTCTCAATAATTGTAGGTACACTGACTCCAGTATAAGCCGAGGGGGGCATTTTCACCCCCCAAAAAAATGGCTGAAAATCTCAAGTATATGTCTACATGTCCCATCTTCCACCACAGAGGAACTCATATGTCACAATGTAGCACAAGAGCAGTGACACCAATTCATGGTTTACTTCCTTCAGACCCATAACAAAACAGCTGTAGGTGACCGACAATAGACAATGCAGGAGCCTGAGATTTTTACCCACAACACACTAGTCACATCTCCAGTGCTCTGTAGGCCTCAATGCAGACATTTGATAAATGCACTTTGTTTTTCAATAATGTGGGTGGAAAAATATATATTTTTTTGCAAAAGGTGAACTACACCTTCAAAACACACACACAAAAAAAATTTGAAGTGCACTGGCATATAATTAGTGACCGTAATCTCAATCCATTACATATATCCTGTCACTATTGTTACAAGCGCCATTCACTGCTGTAAGTTATGTATTGCAAAAAAGTTTTCTTTAGACATCATCCAGGATCAGTCTTACCCCAGCAATGTAAAGAACATACACAGGAACCCTTCTCAATGTAGAAACAAATGGGCCTGGATTCACATACCTGGGCGCATCTTTATGCGGGAGTAGCACATCTTTACGCTACGCCGGCGCAACGTTGAGAGGCAAGCATGGTATTCACAAAGCAAATGCTCCCAACGTTGCGCCGGCGTAGCATATAATCGTCGGGAGTAAGCCGACGTAAGTCAAAGTAGGTGGAAGTGGGCGTGATAAATTTAAATGAAGCGTGACCCCATGCAAATGATGGGCTGAGCTTCAAACAAGTACTAAAAACTAACAGCGCATGCGTCGTAACTTGGACGCAAACCCAGTGCGCATGCTCATAGTCCCGTCAAAATAACTGCCTAAGATATGTCTAAACACTGCCTATGACATGAACGTAACCTACTCACAGCCCTATTCACGTACTACGTAAACGGCGTACACGACATTAAATTCGACAGTGTCCGTTCCCTGGTCCATACCTTTGCATGGATTGCTCCTCCTATATGAGGAATAACTTTACGCCGGACGTAACCCTTACGCAAATCGCTTAAAACATGCGCAAGTACGTTCGTGAATCGGCGTATCTTACTCATTTGCGTATTTATTATTGGGAACGCCAGATGCGTCCAGTGTAACTATGCGCCCATGATACGCCGGCGTAGGCAAGTTACGTCGGGCGACTGAAGCCTATTTTTCGACGTATCTAGCTTTGGGAATCAGCGCAGAAATACAACGGCGCACATTTGTACTTACGACAGCGTATCTCAAGATACGTCAGCGTAAGTGCTTTGTGAATCCGGGCCCAGATCTTTAGCTGCAGACACTCACCTTTGTGATGGAAGTGAAGACTTTTTCCAAGATGGAATTTGGTTGTGCTATGCGGGGCCCTTTCCCTTGAAGACCCAGTCGAAGTGCACATGGTTTACCAATAAACCTGGAAAAAAGATTTGAATATGTAATTAAAAATGTAAACATCAAAAATATTTAAAACAGACAATGTAATACTTTTATAAAACTACAAAATGCTGTTTTCCAAAACAGTTGAATTCAGTGCCTGTCATGTTTGAAGGAGTATGTTTAGCATAGATTTGGTAAATCCGGTACTTTGGGATTAAAAGGGGCTGTAAACCCTCGTTTTTTCACCTTAATGTATCCTATGCATTAAGGTGAAAAAACACCTGTGTCCGGCCCCCCAGCCCCCCCATTTTACTTACCCAAGCCTCGAATTTCTACGGGCTGAATTCCACCTCACTTCTCAGCTCTTAATTGGATAGATTGATAGCAGCACAGCCATTGGCTCCCGCTGTTGTTAATCAAATCCAATGACGCGGAGGGATGGGGCCGAGTCATACACTCAGCGGCTATGGACGCTGAGTGTATGACATAGGAGCGCACCCGCAACGTAACCCCTACAGGAGAGAGCTTCCCAGAAGGGGTCAACTATTGCGGGGAGGAGCCGCCGTGGGACCCCAGAAGAGGAGGATCGGGGCCACTCTGTGCAAAACGGACTGCACAGTGGAGGCAAGTATGATTTATTTTAATTTTTTTTATTAAAGTATCACTTTAAGATTAGGGTTGTAATACAAGAGGTTACGTTTTAAGCCTGGTACACACAAGCATTTTTTTCGTTCAAACCAGCGGGCCGAAGGAAAAAAACAAAACTGACGGTTCACTGCACTATACACATGTTGTTAGTACAGCCATCTCCCCTGCTGTGCGATTGTGTTCGGGGAGGGGACGGGTCTGGGATGGGATAGGATGTTCATTTGTGATCAGAGATACATTTTGTTCAACATTCGGGCGCTGATCTTTATCAGGTGCTCACTAACACCACTTCCTTCTAGTACTTCACACAAAACCCCATATTCCAACCCAAAGACTAGCAATACTAATCTGTTTGCATTTTGAATGAGTGTATTCTGACTTTCAGATCACATGCACAGTTATTTCAGGCGAGTGTGGTCATGTGTGCCGGCCATATGTCTTGTGTATTCACACTGCTGATAAAGAACAAAGCAGCATATCATTTACAAATGAAATGTACACTTATAATAAGACACTAAAAAGTCTGTTGAGCATATTGAACAGAAACATAAAGGAAAAAAAAAAGATCCCTTTCACTGACATGACTCCAGAAGAATGGCCAAAGAACGTATAGAGATAGTGATCACTCAAGTGTGGCGCTCCGCACTTCGAGGAGAACCCAATTTGAGACACAAACTATCAGTGATTTCATTTAAAATGATAGTCCTTCTCAATAAATTGGAATTCTAACTAAAACTTTTGTTCCAAATCAGTGGTTTCTAAAGTGTTGCCCTTTGCTTGTTGTTATCTGGCTCTTGGGAAATTATTCCTCCCACTGATATGGGCAACTATCCCTCCTTCTGGCTCCAGAGGGGCACCATCCCTCCCGCTGGCACCAACAGCGGCGCACCATGCCTCCCGCTGGCACCAACAGCGGAGCACCATCACTCTCGCAAATACCAATGATGGGGCACCATTCCTTCTACCTACACCAATGATGAAGCACTATTCCTCCTCCTCCTCCTACTGGCCACAGGCTCTAGGTGATTTGTTTTACTTCTGCAGACTACCAAGCCTCGCAGTCTTGGGGCCACCTGAACCAGCAGCTGGCTCACCCTCTCATCACGTCACGCAGAGCCTGAGCAAGCAACCCCCCTCCCCCTCTAGCTCACTAAAGACTGAGAAACGAGCGATCAACGGTCTTGTTCAGAGATGGTGGGTGACAGATGCAGCATCGCTTCTGCATCCACCTAGACGAGAACTGTTAATGGGTAGGAAAATGGGAAAGCATGCCTGGACAGCCGCACTCTGAAAAACCTCTTGGTTGCCTTTTGATAAAAAAACGTTTTAACACCACACATCACAGCAAAAATTGGGGGATGAAGCCGACGCGTTTCACACTATTAGTTAGTGCTTAGTCATAGTTTTAATGGGTAGGGTTTGTATACTTTGTATAAGGAACAAGAAAATATGACATGTCAAAATGAACCTGTTTTTTTTTTTTTTTTTTTAAGTAGTACTAGTTTGCCATCCTGGTCTCAGGGCCAGTTCACACCAGAACACAGCATGAAAAACCCAGGTCCCATTCACATTCCATGCACATTTCTGTGATCAAAATGCATTGCAGCTGTGATCTGCACTGAGTGTCAATGTAAGCTTAAAGGATTTGTAAAGGAAAATGTTTTTTCACCTTAATGCAATCTATGCATTAAGGTGAAAAAACATCTGCTGCTGCCAGCCCCCCCCCCCCCCCAAGCCCCCGTTATACTTACCTGACCCCTCTAAAGTCCCGCGTGGTCCGGATATCCTCTTTGCCGCTCAGCCTGGCCGCTGATTGGCTAGAGTGGATGGAATGAGAGCAGCGCAGCCATTGGCTGGCTCTGCTATCACATCCAGTGACGCAGCGCGCCGAGGGGCAGGGCCGAGTGATACAGTGCTGTATCACGGGAGCGTGCCCGCAATTAGTGACCACCATGTGAGCTCTCGCATGACTGTGGTGACTAATTGCAGGGAGGACCAGAGAAAGCTGCCGAGGGACCCCAGAAGACATGGATCAGGGGCACTCTGCAAAACGAACTGCACAGTGGAGGCAAGTATAACATATTTGTTATTTAAAAAAAAAAAAAATGTCTTTAGTAATCCTTTTAAGTGATACTATAGTCTCTTTTTTCCCCCCGTTAAAAATAACTAACATACTTGCCTGCTCTGTGTAGGAGATTTGCACAGAGCAGCCCAGATCTTCCTCTTCTCTGGTCCCACTTCGGTGCTCCTGGCCCCTCCCTCCTGTTAAGTGCGCCCACTGCAAGCAGCTTGCTATGGGGGCACCTGAGCCAAGCCACAGCTCCCTGTGTCTATTCAGACACAGAGCCACGGCCTGGACACTTTCCTCTAATGGCGACGATCCGATGTCCCAGCCAATGGGAGAGGAGTCCTGGACAGCCGAGTCTCTTGTGCAACTTTGCTGGATCTAGATGGACCTCAGGTAAGTATTAGGGGGACTTCTACACACAGAAGGCTTTTTATCTTGTTGCATAGAATGCATTAAGATTATAAAAAAACTCTGCCTTTACAGCCACTTTAAAAACAACCACAGGCAGTGCATTTATCTGGACTGGATTGCATGGTACATTGGTAACGTGATCTGGTTGCTCTGTGTTTTATAAAGTAGTGCATGTACTATTTTTCATTCAGTCTGGCCCAATTTCAGCCCATTCAAATGAAAGGGCTGAAATCCCACTGCACCCAGATTGCACGTTAATAGCACAGGAATGCAGAGCACATTCCTGTGATATTCATAGTTTGACCCGGTCCACTCTTCACATATAACAGCCTCTACAAACACTCCTCCACCTTCCAGAAAAGATGTCAGTAGGTAAAACCCTAAAACCAAGCAGCCATGGTATGGAATATTTTACTAGTACCTAAAATTTCTGGAAAACTTCCTTCTCAGAGACAGTAACTCTTTGTATAAAAGGTCAATCTCCGTATACCCAATCCTCTTCGCTTGCCCCATATATCCAAGCCTTGAGCCCTGTGCTTAAACCCTTAACACCATAATGCACTTACACTGCTGAACACTTCACTACAGTAAACTATTTAAAGTTAAATGAAACTTGTTACTAAACCCACAACAGTAAAATCAGTCTGTATATGCAGACTTGTTATACTGTGGAACCAAAGGGGTCAATCCTCTGCATTGTGTAAAAAGACCGCTTGATCCTGTATGCACAGCCCCTCCCCTCCCTGAACTGTCCCCCTGGACAAGTCCAGATAAGATAGAGCCTTTGGAGTCAAGCCGAAAATGCTCAGTTTGGTGTATATTGCTAGAAAGGTTTGTAAATTTCTTGGTAGAGTGCATGTGATCAGCGCAGAGTGCATGTGATCAGCGCTGTCCAGAGTCAGGGTCCTGCAGCCTCATAGAACAGCTCAGTGCAGTGTAAAAAAAACTCCTCCTTCAAGCTTCTCCAGGAACTGATAGAAGTCACAAGACTGATATATACTGCTGATGAGCAAAAGGTATTTAGCAGTTTATATTTACTAAAATAATTGCATTTCCATGTTCTGTGGGAGACCAGATATAGTGAATGCAGGGTCCTGGGTTTAGTAACACTTTAATGCAGGGGTCTCAAAACTGGTGGCTCTTCAGCTGTTGCGAAACTACAAGTCCCATGAGGCATTGCAAGGCTGACAGTTACAAGCATGACTTCCTATGGCAGAGGCATGATGGGACTTGTAGTTTTGCTGCAGCTGGAGGGCCGCCAGTTTGAGACCCCTGCTTTAATGCATAATGAGATTGTAGCCATTCTGTGCACTTGCAATAAATAAAAAGATCATGGACAGTACTCAACTGTTGTAACAGGACAAGCTTTTAGGGGCCTATCCCCTTCTTTGACATCCAAGTAGCACTCTTCGGTACACTGTGGCCGACATGCTTGCTTATTGCTTTGTTATGGTTGATCTAACTCAGTTTTTAAAAGGAATTCTATTACTGAAATTATAATTATATTATATTCCAATCGTTTAAAAAAAAAAAAAATTCCAATCGTTTCCTGTATATAAAAAAAAAAAAATGGTAATGAATACATCCCTCTCCTGCTGCCCATGTTGCCAATCTCTCAGTAGTAAAGCAAAACAGACGGCTGAGGATCCTGCAGAATTCAGGAGCGTTTATTTCCTGGTCTCCATCTGTTTTGATCTGCTGGCTCCTATGTCACTACTGTGGGACCTGTACAGACATAGCACAGGGACACACTACCCAACAAACCTGGAAGAGCCAGGCTCTCTGGAAGAAATGAAGGTGTGACATGTCACTCACCAGCCAGGTGGGTATAATGGATGGTGGCAACAAGCCTTTGTTCATATCAACTGCTTCTTTCCCCATACAAGTCTATGGGATTGCAAAACAGGTCAAGTGCCAAGTCCCAGACTAATGTTAAAAACATGCTACATTTACCCATCATTTACTGAAAATACCATATATCACCACAATTCTGTCCGCAATAAAAACTCTGCTAAACTTACAAAATCGCACAAACACAAATTTCAGATGCCATCCATTTTAATGGCACCTAGAAATGGGGTGCAGTTCTGCCATGATTGTCGAGCGATAAATTGCACTGCAATCGTGGAAAACCACTTTTCATGAAAACTTGTTGCGCAAACAAAAAGGATCTGGAGATTCTTCTGGGTGACAAGCTTCACGCAAAGTGGCCTGCCTTTAGTGTGCGACAACCGTAGCAGAACCACACCACATTTTTCAGTGTCATTATAATGAATGGCATCTGAAATTCAGGTTGTGCGATGCGTCATGTTAGCGGAGCATTTCGAAATTGCGGGCAGAATGGTGGCACTCCTCCTGCTGCTCTCATAACACCAACCTGTATAACACCATCAGCACTTCCTCCTATTGCAGTGTCTACCTCTGTGAACAATTTATAAATATAAATGCTGTAAATATCATATTTAAGAGCCAAGATTGTGATCACATGACCAGCCAGCTCTCTCCTCCTCCCCTCCAGACTGACGTCAGCAGAGGAATCTCAGCCCCCGCCCGCTACATCTCTCAGAAGAGGAAAGAAGAAAGCTGGCCAGTCATGTGATCGCAATCTCGGCAGTGAAATTAGGTATTTGCAGCATTTATTTTTGTATTAAATCACACATAGAGGGAGAATCCTACAATAGGAGGCAGTGCTGATGGTATATACAGGTTAGAGTGGCTTAACAACCAACTCTAAGGACTGGAAGATTTTCCCCCTTAATGAGCGGGCAATTCTTTTGCAATACGGCACTGCGTCCCTTTAACTGCGTGATTGTGCGACGTTGTACCCAAACAAAATTGATGTCCTCCCCCCACACACACACACACAAAATAGAGCTTTCTTTTGGTGGTATTTGATCACCTCGGCAGTTTTAATTTTTGGGGCTATAAACAAGAAAAGGACTAATATTTTTAACTTTTTACAATAATAAATATCCCCGAAAAATAAATAAAAATGTCTTCATCAGTTTAGGCCAATATGTATTCTTCTAACAAAAAATAGCAATAAGCACATATTGATTGGTTTTCGCAAAAGTTATAGCGTCTACAAAATAGGGAATAGATTTATGGCATTATTTATTTTTCCTCTAGTAATGGTGGTGATCAGTGATTTTTAGTGGGACTGCGACATTGCGGGGAACTGATCGGACACTTGACACTATTTGGGACCATTGACATTTATACAGCGATCAGTGCTATAAAAATGCACCGATTACTGTATAAATATAACTGGCAGGGGAGGGGTTAACACTAAGGGCCCATCAAGGGGTTAAATGTGATCCCTGGGAGGCATTTCTCTCTGTGGGGGGAGTGTACTGACTGGAGGAGAAGAGAGATTGCTGTTCCTAATCACTAGGAACATACTATCACTCTCTACTCCCCTGACAGAACAGTATGTTTACGTTTACAGATCTGTTTGTTTACATTGACAGATCCCCATTCTGCCTCTCTGTGGAGCGATCGCGGGTGGCCGGCGGACATCGCGGCTGACGGCCACGCGCTTGAGCTCCCCCGCCATGCAGTGGGCGTACGCAAGCCTGCTATATCTGTTTAAAGGGCCGACGTACAGCTATGACAATTTGTGGGAATGATCCCATCTGCCGTCGTACAATAGCAGCTGGTCGGCAAGTGGTTAAAGGAGTTGTAAAGGCAGAAGGTTTTATCTTAATGCATGCAATGCATTAAGATAAAAAGCCTTCTGTGTGTAGTAGCCTCCGCATCACCCCCTAATACTTACCTGAGCCCCATCTCTGTCCACGAATCCCTCAGCTGTCCGGGACTCTCCCTCCTGATTGGTTGAGACACAGCAGTGGCACCATTGGCTCCTGCAGCTATCAAAGTCAGTTAGCCAATCAGGGGAGAGAGGAGGCAGGGGCCGAACAGCAGCTTCGTGTCTGAATCGACACATGGACCTGTGGCTTGGCTCAGCTGCCCCCAAAGCAAGCTGCTTGCTGTGGGGGCACTCGACAGGAGGTAGCGGCCAGGAGCAGCAAAGAGGCACCCGAGAAGAGGAGGATCCGGGCTGCTCTGTGAAAAACCAACTGCACAGGGGATGCAAGTATAACACTTTTCTCTTTTTAAAACACACACAAGACTTTACAATCACTTTAACAGCATACCAGTTATATTGGGCTGATCTAGAAAACCCTTCCTGGAGCACTGATTTTCAAGTAAATTTGTAGCTCCTGTCTATTACCATGAACATTGGTCACAATTTTTGTGTGCCCACAATATGGGTGCAGCTCTCCAGCTTTTCAGCAAGGGTTAAGCAATGAACCATTGTACAGAGCAAGATATAGACTACAGTCAATATTAGCCAATCCATTCAATGCAAAATCTAAATAAAACATGCACCTGCCAATGTAAGTTAACACGCTCTAATTAAACAAGGGATCGAAACACACAGGGTGCAGCTTCCACTGGCATCTATAATACATCCATCTGCTAATTCACAGATCCTGGGTGCTTTTCAATTCCAGCCCTCAAGTACCAATGAAAGTTCTTGTGTTCGGGATTTCCTGGATATGTATGGTAATTAAAAAATTTTGTGCAGAATAAAAGAAACTCCACTCAGTCATGTAGCCACACGTGTACCCGACAACAAAGAAAATCTTTGGATGACTAACCTTTCCTGACAAGTTAGGTTTAAAAGAATAGATAGATAGATAGATAGATAGATAGATAGATAGATAGATAGATAGATAGATAGATAGATAGATAGATAGATAGATAGATAGATGCAAAATTAAGTACACACCATGGAAATTGACTTTTTTTTAAAGTCAACATTTAAAATAGGCAAACATTAGATCTTTATTTAAACAGTGCCCACAGGTAAAAGGTGACATCATTGAATAAATAATAAAAAAAATCGGCCTATTCTTCCAAACCTTTCCAAATATTACCAAGCGACAACTAACATACTTATCCCAATATCACACGACTACAGAGGTTCTCCTGTGGATCAGCTTAGAAGCAGCCAAATCTGACCTGCTGGTTATGACACAAAGACCTATGATTTCCAACCCAATCACGTAACACTCCCTGACCCTATGAGATGCACTAAAATGTCAGTGCAGCCTACAGTGCAGGCTTGTCCTTCAATCCCTAGATTCTATCTTGGTTCCTGCAGCGGCTAACTCATTTACCCAGAGGAAGACCCAGAAACTCTTGCTTGTGCCACCTGGTTACCATCTGCCACTTTATAATGTTTCATGGGCCTACATGAAAAATTCTCTCCCCAAAACAGATATTTACATACGTCCAAAATACCCACTTCTTCTCCACTTATATAAAAAGGGCCACACATCTCTGTATATGAATATGTAATTTCAGCGCATCTTTGAATCTGACCCCCAGGTACCGGGGCAGGCTTCTAAATTGTATGGACATCTCAATTCCCCTTCTGACACTATTCCCCCTTCCTTTACCCGTCAATGGGCTCAAGACCTCAACCTCTCACTAGACTGGACC
Source organism: Rana kukunoris (assembly GCA_029574335.1). NCBI lineage: Eukaryota > Metazoa > Chordata > Amphibia > Anura > Ranidae > Rana > Rana kukunoris. The sequence continues at coordinate 66,780,072 of CM056050.1, read as the reverse complement.
AACATATGGTTGGCCACTAAGGCCCCGTACACACGGCCGAGGTTCTCGCCAGAAACCAGCGAGAACCTCGGCCGTGTGTACGGTCTCTGCTCGCCCCGCCCGTCGGGAAACCCGTCGAGCAAATAGAGAACAGGTTCTCCATTTGCTCGACGGCCCGTCGGGATGAATGGCTGGTTGCCATTCCCGACGGGCGGGTCACAGATTCTGATGGCCGGCAGAGAACCTCGACGGGCGGAACGATGTGTTCTGCCCGTCGAGGTTCTCTGGCGTGTGTACAGGGCCTCAGTGTTCCGCTATGAACGTATAGGCCCTAGAGGCCAATTACAAAATCCTCACAAGATGGTACCAGGTCCCAGCTAGGGTCGCAAAGGTTTGCCCAGTTAAACCCCCCCAATTGCTTCTTTTTTTTTTTTTACGGCTGCCCAGACCAGACTTGGGCATATTATAATTATATATATTACCCAATAGTTGACCAATTTTGGGCAAAAATCTTCCAAATGCTCTTTAACCCCTTGCCGACCAGCGCACAATAATATACATCGGCACAATGGCATGGCTGGACAAATGGGCATACCTGTACACCCCCTTTAAATCACAGCTTAGTGGGCATACTCCCTGAGTGTGCACGTAGGTCCAGCAGACTCTATGTCCGCTGGGGGCCCACAATCATGACAGAGCAGAACGGGGAGATGCCGATGTAAACAAGGCATTTCTCTGTACTGCGTAGAAACCAGACAGGGATTTACTGCTCCCCGTCATTGGGAGCAGTGATCTCTGTCATGTTGTAGTGAGCCCATCAGTTGTAGTGAGCCCTACAGTTAGAACACAGTGAGGGAACACAGTTAACCCCCCTTGATCGCCACCTATTGGTTAACCTCTACCCTGCCATTTACACAGTAATCAGTGCATTTTTAAAGCACTGATGGCTGTATAAATGACAATGGTCTCAAAATAGTGTCAAAAGTGTCTGCCGCAATGTCGCAGTCACAATAAAAATTGCAAATTTCTTTTGGTGATCAAATGCTGTCAAAAGAAAGCTCCATTTGTGGGGGGAAAAAAAAGGACGTTGCACGACCGCGCAATTGTCAGTTAAAACGAAATATGTGCCAAATCGCAAAAAGTGCTCTGGTTAGGAAGGGGGTAAATCCTTCCAGGGCTGAAGTGGTTAAAAGGGGTTGTAAAGGTTTATTATTTTCTAAATAGGTTCCTTTAAGCTAGTGCATTGTTGTTTCATTTACCCTTTCCTTCGATTTCCCTTCTAAAAAATTTTTTCTTTGTTCTCTTTGTCTTAATTTCCCACTTCCTGTTCCTCCTCAGTAAGCTGTTCTGGCTGACTAATCACAGCTCAGATGATGGTGGAAAGCTTACCGAGGAGGAACAGGAAGTGAGAAATTCAAACAAAGAAAAAAACATTTAGAAGGGAAATCAAAGGAAAAGGTAAGTGAACCAACAAAGCACTAGCTTAAAGAACCCAATTTAAAAAATAATTTATGCTGTGCTTTCTCTCCCCGGTGTGGGCATCTTTACTATGGGCAGGGTGGATATAAAGCAATGATTTTATTTTGTAAAACAAACAAAAAAAAAATGATTTTGTGGATTTTTATAACATTTATTTTAGACACCCCCAGACTGGTTCACAGATCGCAGTCCAAACTGTGAATTCAGACAGGAATCAAATTGCATGAGTGTGAACACCCATGCGATCCGATTCCAGTGTGAGGGGAAAAAAATAAAAAAAGAGAAAGTCGCTGCACCTCTTGTGCGTATCCAATGCGAGTTCAGCCATTCAACTGAACGGCTAGATTGGTATTGCACATGTGATCCGCAGCAATGCAATGCAGATGTCTGTGTTTACATGTGTGTCAACCCAAGCTCAATGAATCCAAGTTCTGCAAGCTGGGATACCATGCACTGCATTGATGCATTCACACAATTTCACAGTAACCGTGAGCTGAAACAGGAATATTCCTTTATCCCATTGTTTTGCAAATCTATGTACACTACAAACTGTATGATTTAATCGGTTCTGATATCGCCCTTTTACTAACCCGACAGCTTACTATTCTAAATGGGAAACTTTCATTTTGTTTGCAAATATTAGAGATTCAAACTACCAGCAAGAAAAAGTCCTTACATTTAAAAGAGCACCTGTCACTTCAGAACCATCATGGCAGCGCCCGTTAGCGGGCATCCACTCACCTGCTGCCGCCATGTCCCTCACCTTGTTACGTCACTGCCGCATCACCAGCCATCCCATTAAAGTGAATGGGACTGTCGGTGAGTCACCTATCAAAATCGGGTACCCACTTTCCCCCTCCTCCCCCAAAAGCACCAATTCACAAGCCTTAAAAGGGGTTGTAAAAAGAATATTATTTTTTTGTTGTTAAATAACAAACATGTTATACTTCCCTCCACTGTGCAGCTCGTTTTGCACAGAGTGGCCCCTGATCCACATCTTCTGGGGTCCCACGTTGGTCGTCTCTGGTCCTGCCCACAAGAACTTTCCACCTTCATGCGAGTGAGCTTGCATGGTGGTAAGTTCTTGCAGGTGTGCTCCTGTGATACAGCCGGCGGCTATAGCGGCTCACTGCATCACTCGGCAGGTGAACGAGCACAGGTAAGTAAAAACGGGGGGCTGGGGCGGTATTGTCGGATTTTTTTTCCACCCTAATGCGTAAAGGTTAAAAAACATGTACCTTTAGTGTCCCTTTAAAGAGGAAAATACCCTTTTGCTGCACTTTAAGCTGACGGAGCTCCCGCTTACTCCGGATTGAACAGTAGCTCTCTTGAACCAACATCCTTCGGACCCCTCCAAAACCCATTCTAAACTTCTACTCTGTCACCACATTTTCCAAACATACCTAGCAAATGCATGGAAGAAACCCAGTCTCTCCATTCTGGAGGTGAAACAGGTAACACAGGCTATGATTCACAGTAAGATTGAAGCAACCATCTTGGAACGTGTCCCTAAACATGTTCAAATTTGGCAATCCAAATAAGCTTTATTTGAGCAAACCTGGGCCCACAGGCAGCCTATGTGAAGGTTCCTTCATCTTCCACTCCACTGAAAATACCAAATAGTGTTACCATCTGAGATACCTAGGTCTTCTCTCTATTCTCCTTTCTATTCCCGACTTGCCTTCCAATCCCTCTTTGGAGACCTTCTCTTTCTACGCTTGATTTCTTTGTAGGTTTACACTACAGCCAGCCTTCTGCGCATAAAGGGTACTTTCTGATATGCCGATCACTACGAATTTTTGTAGATGGTTCACTGTTGCACCGACTCCTTTAGACACTTTTGATGAATTGATGTTATAGTTTATTCACTGGTCCTTATCAGTCTTCTTATAGCTTTTTATAAATTGTACTTAGGAATTATGGGCTGGTGTTCTCTATGTACCTTGTACAGCGATATTCCTTTTATATGGCTGACTGTATGGTGTTAATTTTTTTATTTGGTTTTGTCTATTACCATTAAAAATCTTTTGAAGTTTTGCAACCCAGGGTCAATATTTAACAAACTTCGATCAATCCTTGCTTGAGCAATACACTGATCCATCATATTACATTTACCTAAACTGGTTTAAACCTACACAGAGCGGCCAGGCTGGACGTATCTTCATATCTATTCTTCCTTCTTTCTCTTCATATTGAGTACATTTTTCTCATCTCAGAGCCTAGCATTAGACTTTTACACTCTACATATCTGCATCAGGAGCATACTGTATATGCCAATTTTCTCCCAGTAGGTCTGGGGATTGTTCCTACGATTACACTACAAGCATATGTTCCCATTAGTACTTGACTGTTGTTGTTGGCCCATAATCTAATCACATCTTATGGAAAAATACAACAACTCTATTGTAATTGGAGTGTACATTTTTGCATTGTATATTGTTTTTGTCCATCGCACATTTCTTTCAATAAAAATATTGAACAAGACATTTTTGTCTATCAATTTACTCAACACAATACCAAATAGAAAAAGATGTACCGTGGAAAAAGTATGTACACTGTTGGCATCAAAAGCCGACATTCCACTTCTTGAAGAAATGGCTTTATTAGACATTATAGCTAGAGGTCGACCGATATGGGTTTTTTTCTGAAGCCGATGGCCGATATATAAATACTGGTATCTGCGGCTGATATTTTAGGAAGATTTTTGGATGGGGATGCATTGTGGAGAGGGATGGATGGTGCTGGGCGTGGATGGGGATGCGTTGTAGAGATGAAAGGATGGTGCTGGGCGTGGAGGGGGATGCATTGTGGAGAGGGTTGGATGGTGCTGGGCGTGGATGGGGATGCGTTGTAGAGATGAAAGGATGGTGCTGGGCGTGGAGGGGGATGCATTGTGGAGAGGGTTGGATGGTGCTGGGCGTGGATGGGGATGCATTATGCTGGGCATGGATGGGGATGCGTTGTGGAGAGGAAATGATGGTGCTGGGCGTGGATGGGGATGCGTTGTGGAGAGGGATGTATTATGCTGGGCATGGATGGGGGATGGGTTGTGGAGAGGGATGCATTGTGCTGGGCATGGATGGGGATGCGTTGTGGAGAAGAAAGGATGGTGCTGGGCATGGATGGGGATGCGTTGTGGAGAGGGATGGATGGTGATGGGCGTGGATGCATTCTGGAGAGGGTAGGATGGTGCTGGGCATGGATTGTGGAGAGGGATGGATGGTGCTGGGGATGGATGGTGATGCTTTTGTGAAGAGGGATGGATGGCGCTGGGCATGAATGGGGATGCATTGTGGAGAGGGATGGATGGCGCTGGGCGTGGATGGGGATGCGTTGTGGAGAGGGATGGATGGTGATGGGCGTGGATGCATTCTGGAGAGGGTAGGATGGTGCTGGGCATGGATTGTGGAGAGGGATGGATGGTGCTGGGGATGGATGGTGATGCTTTTGTGGAGAGGGATGGATGGCGCTGGGCATGAATGGGGATGCATTGTGGAGAGGGATGGATGGTGATGGGCGTGGATGCATTCTGGAGAGGGTAGGATGGTGCTGGGCATGGATTGTGGAGAGGGATGGATGGTGCTGGGGATGGATGGTGATGCTTTTGTGAAGAGGGATGGATGGCGCTGGGCATGAATGGGGATGCATTGTGGAGAGGGATGGATGGCGCTGGGCGTGGATGGGGATGCATGGTGCTGAGCATGTATGGGGATGCATTGTGGAGAGGGATGGATGAAGATGATCGAGTTTCATTGTGAAAATGGATGAGGATCTCCACAATGTAACAAATTTCTACCCAGAGTGAACCTCATCCATTTTCACAATGCAACTCAATTCCAGCTTGTCAGCCTCAGCCAGGTGTCCCATCAAAAAACAATTAACAAAGTCTGCAGGGGGCACAGCCGCACACAACATTTTTATGACTTACCATCCTCCATCCATGCTGCTTTCTGGTATCTATCTGTATGCACCTGATAGGGCTTGGGTCCATGCAGATAGATGCCAAAATAGAAGCAGCCAGCAGGCTCCGCCACAGCAGGGAAGGAAGAGGAGCTAGCTAGTACTGGCCACAATCACCTGCTGGGGGGGGGGGGGGGGGGGGTTTACTAGTCAGACAGGCGGCGGAGGCTCGGGCTTGTGACATGCCTAATGATACTTTCTTCCTCTGCTACAGCCAGCCGGGCAGGCCATTGGCGGCGTGGGTGAAGGATAAATTTAACATGCAGCTGTAGGGCGAGCGGGGCCCTGGTCAGCACTGCGGGTCGGGTATAGTGTAGCAGCCGCTAATGCCGATTTCTTAAAAACGGGCAATTAAAGCTGCCTGCCACCTCAGTAAAATCTTTTCTCTGGTGCAATAGAGGATTATGGATTGCCCTCAGCTGGAAGATGCTTGTGAGTTTTCTTCCATTAACTGCCCCTTTTCAAAATGTCATGGGCAATCAAATCAGAGCATTGACTTTCGGCATGTTTTTTTTTTTTTCTGCAATATGCTGAAAACGCCATTTTAGGCCGATATGTTTCGGCAGCCGAAATTTCGGTGCATCCCTACTTATTACTAAACTTTTTGTTTTTTCAGCTGATCCACACTTGCTCTGGGTTTGAGTGCTGTAGTGTTTTTACTTAAAAAAATAAAAATTCCACTTCATTTCATTACTTGTATACATTTTTTTGGGACACCTGCCTTTACACACACATGAACTTTAATGGCGTCCCAGTCTAAGTCTGTAGGGCTCAATATTGAGTTGGCCCTCCCTTTGCAGCTATAACAGCTTCAACTCTTCTGGGAAGGCTGTCCACAAGGTTTAGGAGTGTGTCTATGGGAATGATTGACCATTCTTCCAGAAGCGCATTTGTGAGGTTAGACACTGATGTGGATGAGAAGGCCTAGCTCGCAGTCTCCGCTCCAATTTATCCCAAAGCTGTTCTACTGGGTTAAGGTCAGGACTCTGTGCAGGCCAGTCATGTTCATCCACCACAAACGAATTTATCCATGTCTTTATGGACCTGGCTTTTGTGCACCGGTCCAAATTATTTGGTGGAGGGGGGATTATTATGGTGTGGGGTTATTTTTAAGGGGTTGGGCTTGGCTCCCTATTTCCTGTGAAGTGAAAGCTTAAGGCGTCAGCATACCAAGACATTTTTGACAATTTCATGCTCCCAACATTGTGGGAATAGTTTGGGGATGGCCCCTTCCTGCTGAATGAATGAATGAATGAAGAACTTGTATAGCGCAGCACATGCGAAATAAATCGCCTCTGGGCGCTTGTTGTTCCTTTCTCCTTTGAGATCAAAAGAGATGCGTCTTGATCTTTCGCCTGAAGACCAGGTAGTTCTCCTCCAGTCGAATGCTGGCTGGTAAGGCGTTCCATAGTCTGGGACCTTGGACAGCGAATCTCCTGTCTCCTTTGGACTTGTATCTGGCTTTCGGTATCTGAAGCCGATTTTGGTTATTGGATCGTAGAATACGATTGGGATTGTAAATTTTTAATTTTTCGCATAGATAATGGGGAGCATTCCCATGGATACATCTATGCGTTAGACAGAGTGCTTTAAAGGTGATTCTGTCTTTGACTGGTAGCCAGTGAAGGGATCTCAACGAGGGTGAGATTGATTCCCAGGGTTTTTTCCCAGTCACAAGTCTGGCGGCCGTATTTTGAACGACTTGAAGACGAGTGATTTGGTACTTGGGAAGTCCGAGGTAAAGGGCATTTGCATAGTCCAATCTGGAGTTTACAATCGCTCCCACCACGACCGCTATGTCTTTCTTGGGAATAAAAGGCGTGAGTCTGCGTAGTAGGCGCAGCAGATAGTGAGATCCGCTGACTACTGCCCCTATTTGTGCGTTCATTGTCATGTCGGCGTCAAAAATGACCCCCAGACTTTTGACTTTGGCGCTAGGGGTGATGACTTTGCCCAGAATGGGCGGGGGGATCCAGGTTGTTATCGATTGATTGCTACGCTTGGCGTGAAACAGGAGAAGTTCTGTTTTCGCTCCGTTGAGTTTGAGATAACTCTTTGTCATCCAGTCCTCTATCAAAGAGAGGCATGTCTCTAGATTGAGGTGGTGATCCTTTTTATTGCAAATGCGGAAGTACAGTTGCGTGTCGTCTGCGTAAGAGTGATATAGCAGTTTTTGGCTGCTGATGATATCAAAAAGAGGACGCACATAGATGTTGAATAACATCGGCGACAGGGGAGATCCTTGAGGGACCCCGCACGATAATGTGCGTTGTTTAGAAGTGAAGGGTCCTAGCTTCACTATTTGCGATCGGTTTTCCAAAAAAGAGGAGAACCAAGATAGATCGCTTTCTGCGACTTTGGCTATTTTAGCCAGCCGAGTCAATAACAGCTTGTGATCAACTGTATCAAAGGCTGCGCTTAGGTCCAGCAGAACCAGAAGAGAAGATTCTCCTTCGTCTGCGGCCTCGAGAACGTCGTCCCATATCTTAAGCAATGCTGTTTCCGTCCCGTGTCCGGGACGGAATCCCGATTGCAATGGGTCGAGTAAGTTGTGGGTATCTAGATGCTGTTGCAGCTGCTGTACCACTGCCTTCTCCATTACCTTGGAGAGAACATTTAGGCCTGTTATGGGGCGCCAGTTAAGTGGATCCTTAGGATCCAGGGTGGCTTTCTTCAAGATGGGTTGAATGAAGCCCTCCTTCAGCTGGGAGGGCATTTTGCCCTCCCTGAAGGATTGGTTAATAAGCTGCGTGACAGGAGGTGCCAGGATGTCGGCGCATTCCTTCAGCAGTTTGGTGGGGATAATATCATTTGGCGCAGTGCTGTTGCGCAGAGTGCCGATGATATTTTTAGTGGTCTGAATGGAGATGGGTTCCAGCGTGAACTCACCAAACTGTGGTGAATTGCTGCCGGTGCTGTGTAGATGGCTACGGGGGGGGCTGGGAGGGCAATTATTCTGCTGAATGCTTTGCCGGATTGCCTCAATTTTGTTAATGAAGCAATCCGACAACTCATCGCAAAATTCTTGTGTATCCAAGTTGGGGGCTTCAAGACATTCTGGATTCATGGTCTGAGTGACCAGCTTGAAGAGTTCGCGGGGGCGATTTAGGGCACCGTTGATAGCCTCAGAAAAATAGTTTTTCTTGGCTTCGAAGATTTGCTTGTAGTATTTCCTGGTAATTGCCTTGTAAATCGCGAGGTTCTCATCTGAAGGGTTTCTTTTCCAGGCTGCTTCTGCCCTTCTACGCTCTTGCTTCAGTAACGCCAGCTGGTTGTTGAACCAGCCGGCGTTGTTTTTCCTGATCTGGGTCTTTCGTTTTGGCGCTATCAAGTCAGCTGACTGCAATAGTGCTGTATTTATGGCCTCTAATGTTTCATCCGCTGTTTGGTGCGGCTGAATTGTGTTTATTTTTCCCCCTAACGTGGCTTTGAAGAGTTCCGAATGGAGCTTCTTCTGACATCTGGTCCAGTGTGTTGTCACTGGATTTGATGTTTTTGTTAAGGGGGGGAATTCGGCAATAATGAATTTGATTGCATGGTGATCTGTCCATGGCAATGGTTCATTTTCCAAGATTTTTATTTCCAGATCTTGTCTGAAAATAAGATCGAGCGTATGACCTGAAGCATGTGTGGGCCCACATACTAGTTGCTGAAGCCCTAATCCTTCCAGGTGGTCGATGCAGGCGTCGGCAATGGGGTCTTGCGGGGAGTTGGCCCAAAGGTTGAAATCCCCGAGCAACAAAAGGTGTTTGCTATTCAGGGTATAAGTGGAGACAAAGTCCGTCAAAGATGGGAGCAGCTGCGACTTGGGGCCGGGTGGCCTATAGCAGAGTAGAATCTGGACAGTCTCCTGGCCGTTTACTTGCAGTTGAAGAGTAAGGGTTTCCATGAATGGAAGCGGGTTTTGGAGGCTTGGTTTTGTGATCGCAAGACGCGTCTTATGGATCACCGCCAGTCCTCCTCCTCTTTGCCCTATTCTGTTTTCCGTTATAATACGGTAGTTTTCTGGCACCAATTCTCCTAGAATGGTGTTACAGTCGGCTGTGAGCCAGCTCTCTGTAATGAAGAGGCAGTCTAAGTCGTGTAGTAGAATGAAATCATGGATTTCAAGTCGATGTTTTACTGCCGATCTTGTGTTGATCAGAGCACATGAAATGCGCTTAGGTTGGGGTAAACGGCTAAAATTTGACGGTCGATCGTCGATCGATCCTCAAAAGGTGCTCAATTCTTAGGGTCTTTTTGGTGATGGCTGGCAGTATTGCGGCGAAACGCCTCAAATCCCAAATGGTTTCTGCGGAGTACCGCCGCTCAGCCATGGTCGCCATTCACCGGGGGAAAAGACGTTCCTTTTGGTGGCGATGAAGAGAGGATTCAATGAATCCTCCCGGCTTGGTCCAGAGGAAGGCAAAAAACCCCTACCGATGCTATGCCAATTTGCCTTTGGTAGGGGAAAAAATTCCTTCCTGATCCCTGAAAGGCGATCGGGCAAGCCCCTGGATCAAGTGCTGTTTAAGTTGTGACAGGGGGGGTGGGGGGGGGGAAGCTGACACTGCTGACACGGCTGGGTGTACCAAGATGGCCGCCGACCAGGAGCAGGACATGGGACCCAGGCTGGTATGTAGCCAACTGGGTGGATTAGTGAGCCAGGGGGGGGGGCTGGTTGTTGAGTCCAGGGGTGGATGAGTACCCACAGTGGTTGGGGTGAGCTCCTGGGGGCTACAATGGAAGATTTGGCCGAAAATGCGGCGCGCCGCTAGGCCGCGGATGAAGCCGCGGCCTTTCCTAAGCCGCGGCGGCCGCGAATCAGTGATGGCCGGCGCGGTTCAGGGGAGCAAACGGGAAATCGCGGGGAGGCTCCGAGGGGAAGGTTTTGCTGACAGGTGGGTAGTAATGTGGGGTAAGAAGAGGGAAGGAGACCCCAGCGTTCAGCCGATTCGGCGGCTTATCCTGACAAGGACGGCCGCCAATCGGTTCCAGGGAAGGTGATGGAAGGTAGGATCTACCTGGGGAGGATGCTTAGGGAGATGGAGGGGGTGGTGGAGATGGCCCCTATATCAGGGGCTTACCTTGAGGCTCACGGTGGGAGAGAAGAGAACCAAGGGATCCAGGGGCGGCTCAGGGTCAGAGCAGATCTGACGGCTCAAACAGCAGAGGCTAAGCAGGGGGAGGAAAACCCTGCCTGTCTGGCTCCAGGAGCCGTACGTCCTACTGTTAGGACGCACGCCGATTACTACTGGAGTCAGTTCTAGCCCTGGGGAGGAGTCACTCTTTCAACCATGACTGTTCAACAGTTCACAAAGCAAGGTCCATAGAGGCATTGGGTATAATAGCAATAATCCCCATCTTCTCCTGGCCGGAGATGGCTTTGCCCCGGCCTCTTCCCCCTCTTCCCCTGCTGGGAGTATACAAGGTCTCGGAAGGGGGGGGGGGTGATTTCCCTTCCAGCACTGTCGTGGTTGCTTAACCACTTCCCCACCGCGCCATAAGCATTTTACTGCTACGGCGCGGTGGAGTTGCTTTGACACGACGTCCCTGGGACGTCCTCGTGCACTTCCGCGATTGCGCGTCCCCTGGGACGCGCTCGCGAAAGTGTCCGTGCTCGCCGGGTCTAGAAGACCCGGCGCATCACGGATCACGGTAAATTGCCGCTGATAGCGGCCGTTTACCACGTGATCGCGCCGTCGAATGACGGCGCGATCACTTGTAAACAAACCGGCGTCATTTGATGACGCCGGTTCCTCCCTCTCCTCGCTCTCCGCTCTGTACCGTTCGGTACAGTGTGCGAGGAGAGGGGGGGGGAGCGGGGTGTCAGCAGCTGAGCTGTGGCTGGATCTGTGACAAATGCAGTCACAGATCCAGCCATCCCTCAAAACATCCCAGCTCTGCAATCCCCCAGTACCCAGCAATCCCCCAGTACCCCACAGTACCCCACAATACCCCAGTACCCCACAATACCCCAGTACCCCACAATACCCCAGTACCCCACAATACCCCAATACCCAACAATACCCCAATACTCAACAATACCCCAATACTCAACAATACCCCAATACTCAACAATACCCCAATACTCAACAATACCCCAATACTCAACAATACCCCAATACTCAACAATACCCCAATACTCAACAATACCCCAATACTCAACAATACCCCAATACTCAACAATACCCCAATACTCAACAATACCCCAATACTCAACAATACCCCAATACTCAACAATACCCCAATACTCAACAATACCCCAATACTCAACAATACCCCAATACTCAACAATACCCCAATACTCAACAATACCCCAATACTCTGCATGATACTCGGCAATACCCCAATACTCGGCAATACCCCAATACTCGGCAATACCCCAATACTCGGCAATACCCCAATACTCGGCAATACCCCAATACTCTGCATGATACTTTGCAATACCCCAATACTCGGCAATACCCCAATACTCGGCAATACCCCAATACTCGGCAATACCCCAATACTCGGCAATACCCCAATACTCGGCAATACCCCAATACTCGGCAATACCCCAATACTCGGCAATACCCCAATACTCGGCAATACCCTGCGCGATACTCTGCAATACCGCCTATGGAGATTTTTAAGTAGCGAAGTTTGGCGCCATTCCACGAGTGTGCGCAATTTTGAAGGGTGACATGTTAGGTATCTATTTACTCGGCGTAACTTCATCTTTCACATTATGAAAAAAAATTGGGCTAACTTTACTGTTTTGTTTTGGGTTTTTTTTAGCACAAAACAGTTTTTTTTAAAAACACGCGTTCAATAAATTTCTGCGAAAATACCGTGCGCGATAAAAAGTTGCAACAACCGCCATTGTATTCTTTAGGGTCTTTGCTAAAAAAGCATATATAATGTTTTGGGGTTCTATGTAATTTTCTAGCAAATAAGTGTTGATTTTTACATGTAGGAGAGAAATGTCAGAATTGGTCTGGGTGTTCCAGAACGCCTGATGGCGCTCCCTGCATGTTGGGCCTCTGTATGTGGCCACGCTGTGTAAAAGTCCCACACATGTGGTATCGCCATACTCGGGAGGAATAGCAGAATGTGTTTTGGGGTGTAATTTGTGGTATGCATATGCTGTGTGTGAGAAATAACCCACTAATATGACAGAAACAAGTTTTTTTTTTTTTTTTTTACAGAATTTTCAGTCGTTTTTCTTTTATAGCGCAAAAAATAAAAAACCCAGAAGTGATCAAATACCACCAAAAGAAAGCTCTATTTGTGTGAAAAAAAGGACAAAAATTTCAAATGGGTAGAATGTTGTATGACTGAGTAATTGTCATTCATATTGTGAGAGCACCGAAAGCTGAAAATTGGTCTGGTTAGGAAGGGTGTTTAAGTGCCCAGTGGTCAAGTGGTTAAAGAAATTCACACCATCCATGGCCTGCCCAACACGCCATTGTGATGTACACTCAGATTTGTTTAGTCTACGTCCCATCTTTGATTGTATATGTGAAGTGAATACAAACGATGGCAGTGTATGAATGAGCGTCTGCTTAGCCCAAACTAGGGAGGATAACATGCGAGCAAGGATTTCTAATTATTTTGTGATCCATAAAATGTTAGTATAAAAAAGAAGAACAGAGCGGTAGTAGTGCATTACACATGCTCGCTCTGTGACTGACATCCTGAAATTCCCAGAAAAAAAAATCCAAGATAACTAAAAGCTGATCATATCCTGGGAGCACCGACAAGCACTGACACACCCGCCTCAGTCTTCCAAGGTTGGGCTGTTCTGTTGGAATGCAGCGTTAAAATTCAATGTTTTTTCCCCCCTTCTAAAAAAGAACACACACAACGCAGTGTCTCATTGCCTACATAACATTTTATCACACCCATACCAAATATTTAAGAGCACAATCGATTGCTTTCCGACACGTCTGCTACAGCATGACCCAATTTATTTTCCCAACAGGTACCAGCTGTACGTTGGCAGCCAGAGCTCACATATACAATATATCTTACCAGAGGGAAAGGGATGAGGTTTGAGATACAACATCATGATCAGCTTACGCTGCTAAACTCTTTACAAAGATAAAAAAGGCATTTCCCCCCTTTCACTAAATATCAAATCAGCATAAAGCTCTGAATGCCGATATGAAATCATCTTACATTCATTAAAGTAAACTAGAACCCAAACACAAAAAAAATACTTTTTCTTTCCCGTTTTGGATAGAGTAAAGCTGTCCATAGATGGTTTGCATCTGGTTCAGCCGGGACCGGCCGAGATTTAAACCATCGATGGGCAGGCTGATAGTACACAAGTCGATCCATTGAGCAACATGGGTACAACCAGCAAGTTGGATTTTTACATGCCACTAGCAGTAATCACTGTGTTCTCCCGATGACTCCCCATGCCCCTCTGCTGGGAGAGCACAATAGCTACAGGGGAGGGATTCTCCCATCAAATTCTGATGCCCCGTACACACGACCAGTTTTCCCGCCTGAAAAAGTCAGGTGAGAGATTTTGGACGGGAATCCTGGCCGTGTGTATGCTTCAGACTTTTTCCAACAGGAAAACTGCTGGGGGAAAAAAAAAAAAAAAAGGAGAGCAGGATCTCTCCCCCCCCCCCGTCCCCCCCCCCCCCCGTCAGGAAAAAGTCCTAGCGGGAAATCCGTTTGACAGGTGTTCTAAGCCTTCTCACTTGGTCCAAAACAAAAAAATTTGACAGATACAGAGATTTTTTACATTTGCATTGGTATGTGAAAAGCAATCAACTGTTCATCATTTTTCACCCACCGAATATGACATCTAAAGCATGTGTACACCTACCTTTAGGCTTTAGCATCACTAAGCTGCAAAGGTGAAACACCATCTGTGCTGCAGCTGCCACCCAGACCTCCCCCTTTTCCTTACCTGAGCCCGACCCAATTCAGCGATGTGCATAAGCACAGCTGCTCCTAGCGCTGTCTCTCTTATTGGGCAGATTGATAGCAGTGGGAGTGATTGGCTCCAGCTACTGTCACTCAAATCTGGTGACAGGAGCAAGACTTGGGCGCGAGCATGCACAGGTGCCCCCAGGTAAAGCGGCTTTACCTTGGGGTACCCGATGAAGGGGGGGGGGGGGTGCCTTGAGCACCGGCAGGGGCACAAGAAGAGGATTGGGGCTGCTCTGTGCAAACCCATTGCACAGAGCAAGTATATCATGTTTGTCATTTAAAAAACAAAATAAAAAACAAAAGCCCTCTATTACAAGGGTATCTGTGCCTATGACAAATGCTTCACTTTCAGCAATGTCTGGCTTGCTTGTGTAATGTTGCCAGGAGATTGTTTCAATAGAAATGCTTTTGTATCCAGCTATTCAATAAAGCCCTTTACGAAATAAAAAAAAAAAAAACAAACACCACACACACACCCTCTACTGCAGGGGTAATCTAAGCCCTATTTACAATTTCTAATTTACCACTTCCTTGTATCTTGAGGCTCTGGTAATGTAACCCTGGCCTCAGAGATGCATCTGTCCTGTCACTTATTCCAGGAGGCAGACGCAGTGTTAGAGGAATTCGCCTGCCCTTAGAAAAATATGGACATAATGATGAAAATGGAGAGGGAGTAAATAAAAAAAAAAAAAAAAAGGCATGCACAAAAAAAAGCCTGCAATTGTCTATAATTAACTGTTGCCATTACAAAACATTTCTGCGTTCAAATATTTTATTGACCACCACAAAGGCCATTACGTAGAAATGAACAACAATTGTAAGGAAAGATTGAGAGCCGATTCACTTACAGCGTGACTTTGCAAGGCGATCTGCACACGACTTCAGCGGCCGATTGCAAAACGACTTCTGTATAGGAGTCAATGCAAGTGGCCCTGAAGTCGTCCCAAAGTAGCACAGGAACTTTTTTCTAAGTCAGAGCAACTTTAGTCGCTCACATTAGAACGGCTCCATTGTAAAGAATGGAGCACGACTTGTCAGGCGACTAGGTCGCCCCTGTGTAAACCGGCTCTGACTCCATGCAGGGAGGGATAGAATAAACACTGTTGATAGGTTGGATCGCACAGTAACCCTACGCAAGAGGTCGATCATTTCTAAAAACGGTGACTGCTGTGACCAACCAGGATTTCAAATCCCTGGACCACTTCACTGGTGTGGATATCGGTAGGGTTGTCCCGATACCAGTATCGGTATCGGGACCGATTCCGAGTATTTGCGGGAGTACTTGTACTCCCGCAAATACCCCGATACCAAAATAGAATACTTCCCGCCGCTCGCCGCTTATCCCCGTGCAACACAGCGGGCATTTACAAGTTTTCGTTGGTAAACTTGTAATACCCGCGGCGCCATGTATAGACATGCGATTGGACGGATCCGTCCAATCGCGTGTCTATACATGGCGCCGCGGGTATTACAAGTTTACCAACGAAAACGTGTAATGCTTGCTGTGTTGCACGGGGATTAACCCGGCAGCGGTATAATCAGAGGAGCCGAAGGTATGGGGGACATGACATGGCTGCAATATGTAGGGGACATGACTGCAATATGTGGGGGACATGACATGGCTGCAATATGTGGGGGACATGACATGGCTGCAATATGTGGGGGACAGGACATGGCTGCAATATGTGGGGGACAGGACATGGCTGCAATATGTGGGGGACAGGACATGGCTGCAATATGTGGGGGACAGGACATGGCTGCAATATGTGGGGGACAGGACATGGCTGCAATATGTGGGGGGGACATGGCTGCAATATGTGGGGGGGACATGGCTGCAATATGTGGGGGACATGGCTGCATTTGGGGACACGTTTAAAAAAAAGTATCGGTATTCGGTATCGGCGACTACTTGAAAAAAAGTATCGGTACTTGTACTCGGTCCAAAAAAAGTGGTATTGGGACAACCCTAGATATTGGCAGCTCATCACCCTCTGATGTACCACGGGAAATGGTGGTGGTGTCGATGAGGAGAGAGGATCGCTGCAGCCCGGCTGGTGATCAGTATGAGCCTAATGTCCCCACAATGTAAAACACACACATGTCCCCCAAAACACATCCCTATACACACCTGTCCCCCACATATGTAACAGTAAAATCACATGTCCCAATGATCATCTGCACACATTTCCGTGATCACCTGCGCACATTTGTACATGATTAGTTGCGTACATCCGTCC